>CAMPDV010000222.1:0-465037 GCA_946699065.1 Loxodes magnus
CTTGAAGAATATTAAAACTGCTAAAATTGCTCAGACAGAATCCGGAATTGCAAAACTTGTGATTAAAATACTGGAAGTGAATGTTATTCTTGCTAAGAAAACTACGAATTATAAGATAACAAATGCATACTTAAATGCTCAGAGGGGTTAATAAGAATAAATGGAGCATGTCTTTCTTGCGAGTTGTTGATATAAAATTGTATCTTATGCTCAAATGACAGTGTTTGCTTACAATGTTAGGACTAATTTTTTTGGGATGAGAAAGCTTAATAATGCCTTAATATTAGTAATAATGCTTATAGTTGCAATTAATGCGATTATAATAAATGCATTAATTGTACTGAGGATACAATTAAGTAAAATAAAACAAAATATTAGATAAAAATAGAAGAATGCAATATATGTGAATTTTGTTTATCATGTGAGTGTTAGGTTGAAAATTGTTAAAAGTGCTGAATCTCTAATTGTTCTGAATGTAATATTGGTTATTAACTTGAGAACAATCAATGTAAAGTGAAAGAAAGGCAAGACTAAGTCGTCAAGGAAGAGATAGAGTCTTATGAGGATATAGATAACTTTAATATTTCATAAGCAAAAAAAATTTTATAGATCTATCCTCAAATATAGCTTTTTAGTAGTAGACTACTATTGCAACTTTTTCTATCACTGCTTCTATAATTGCGTCCAACCCAATTTCTCTATGGATGTTCTTTAGTATCGTCTGTAAGTAATAAATGATCATGTTTAATTCCTTTATTAATGTTAAGAGACCCGATAACTTGAACGCTTATTACTTTTAGAATTTTGATAATTTCCTTCCTTTTGGCCTAAACGCTTAACTTATAGAATCTTGGAAAGTGATGAAAATGGATAAATGGAACTTAAAACTTCTAGGCTACTCTAGTTATGCCTTCTTAGTAAATGCAATTTACCCTTTACTAATCATGCTAACAATGATGCTACTAGATCTTTTGGTTGTATTTCTCATGAGATTTTAGAAATTTGCCTAAATTGCAGAAAAATTACTTAAGTAAACACATTACACACTTATTTTATCTTTATTTCAAGCTTAATGCTTGTAAATTTTCTTGAGTTTCTCTCTCAATATCTATCACCTTTCTTTCAATAACGCAGAAGAATCAGTAAACTCTCTATTTTCTATATTTTGCTTGGTAACATTTTTTATATAGATAATTTCTGCTTTTATTATATTTAGGATCTTTTAAATAATTTACAAGTGAAAGAAAAGAGTGAGTCAGTAGAATTAAGAAGAAGACAAGAACGTTTGGTAAAGGTTCGAATTCAAATATAGTATCCTTCTGAAAGAAATGAAAAATGATTATGGAGTGTTTTACTTTCCACTTTTCCTTTGTAGAAGGTATTTTTTAGGTTTAGTGCTTATTATGTTTATGGATTTTCCTTAAGTTTAGATAATACTAATCTCCTTAACCTGTTTTGTATGAATTATTTACATTCTAATAGTTAGACCTTTTGCAAATAAGCTAGCTAATATTTCAGAGGTTAGCTTAGAAACACTCCTACTTTTTATCTATTTAAGCAATTTTAGCTTTATGTAACTGGATGAGGAAAATGAAGTAAATAACACTTATTCTGAATAAGATAGAAGACTTGGAAATGCAATTATAATGATATCTACCATCTTTACTCTGTTTGGGTTAGTTTTAATAATAATATTTTCAGCGTATGGATTATATCTTAAATGCAAAGAACGAATAGCACTAAGAAAAAGCCAGATATAAGTATACAATGAATAGAGTTAAAACGTATCAGTAATTTAAAAATAAAATTAGTCATAGACTACTGATAGATTTTTTACCATCCATTAAAAGAATGAAGAAAGTAGCTTATATAATGAAAGTAAAAAAGACTTAGATCAATTCATACAATATTTGAAAGATAGAGGACTTAACTTTGTAGCCAGAAAATGATGGATACATTGTTAATTTAAATTAATTTACTTTATTTTAAACTATAAGCTTTTAAATTTATTTAATTCTTCAGATATCTAAATTCAAAAAGCTACTCTACCAATAAAATTAAAAAAACAAGTATTGCTTAAGAAAAAAAATACCGAAGAAGATACTCAAATACTAAGTAATTATTTATAAATAAAACATTTTTTTTAAGTAGCAAACATAAGGTAAGCTTTTAGCATTCTTTTCTAAGTTATTAAATATCTCAATATCTTTTATAGTTTATATCTTCTCATAATAAATCTATTTATAGTAGCCATTTAATCTTATATTCCCCTATATAATACAAATAAAATTAAGTATAATACACTTATCTTATAACTCTCAGAAATTTGTTTTTATTTAAAGTTATAAAATTTAAAATATTATACCATTTATTTAAGTGTTGGCGAAAAGATAAGCAAAAGTAATTTGGATGCTCCTTTGAGATTGAAAATAATATAAAAAAGTATTTTTAAAGTTTCAGTTAGCTTATTATTTTTAGAATTAATTCTAAGTTTGATTTACCTAAAACTTAGTTAAGTTTAAAACATATGCATCATTCTTACAAATCTGATAGAGATTTAAGCTGCCTAAGCATGTTATAGCTTAAATATAAATTGAATTTTATAGAAGTATTATTTTTAAGGTATAAATCTCCTTTAAGAGATAACACACATTAAGTATAAGCAAAATGAATAAAAGTATCGCTGATGAAGGTAAATTTAAAGTTTATATTTAGATATAAATTAAAGATAAATTAAATCTTTATTTGTCACTTTTAATTTAATAAGGAACATTAGCAAGCTAACTTAATATTTGCTAATTAATTAAAAACCATAGAGTCTACTGTATTTATGATTATAACCTTTTCATTTCAGAGTATAATACAAGTGAGGAAATATTAAGAAGTAGATATTCTAGATTATACTCTAATATAATTAAGAAACTAAAATTTTTATTTAAAAAGTTTATGTATAATAGCATTTAGTGCACTCACAGTTCCTTTCTTATGTGTCTAATAGAAAAAGAGTATCTCAAAAAAATTATAAACATTTTTCAGATGAAGAAATTAACTAATCTAGAAGTGAAAATCATTTTTAAGAAGAATTAAACAAGTTAATGATTTTTCTAATTACTTAGGTATTTTTCTACTCAATTATTATTACCTGATAATTTAGTTAAATAGGCTTATAATTTATACAAATATATACCTTCCAGAATTAAAGATTGTGAAAGTTGAGCTTTAAGAAATCTATGCAATCATTTATCCAAATTAAAACATTTATATTTTATGCTAAAAGGAAAAATAATTTTCTATATAACTAACAAAACTAAAATAGGTTGATAAATAGGGTAAAGGTTAGAAATATCTAGTACTGAATAGGGGTTTTATAAATGTATAGATGTAAAAATTTATGAGTGTAATTGAATTAAAGTAAGTTGAGTCTAAATGATTCTAAACATTCAATTATAAACTTATTTCAACAAATAGAGTATTATACTTAGTTAGTGCTTATGCTTCATACCAGATATTGAATCATAATTACCTTCATATCTTTTAATTTTAATTTATACTTATTATAATAATTAGTTGCTAGAGTTCCAAATAATGTTTATTCTTATAGCTAGACTAGCCATTAACACCTTTAAATAAAGAAGTTTTATATTATAATAAGAGATATCCACTAGAAGGGTTAGAAGAAATTAAAATCTAAGTGAGTTTTCTATAGAAGAAGAGGCTAATTGATTTAGTTCATTTACCTGTATAGATTTTTTAATCTTACTATGTCAATTAACAAAAATGAAGATAATAAAGTTAAAAGAAATCAATAATGCCCTATTTATATAACTATTCCTTAGGTATTATATTAACTAAGTTCAATTAAAGAAATTGAAGTCTTTTACTAGAAGTAATCTTGAGTATATTATACTTCTAAGTTAAATAATTTGAAGAAGCGGATAAGCTTAAATAGTAATAGCAAATAGTTGGTTTTTAGAAATAAATTGGTTCTATTATTAACTTTTTGTTTCTCTTATTATTTTATTTAACTTGCGAAATTCTAGTGATAAATGAAAATATATAAAGGACTATTTAATAGTGAAAGCTAGTTATAGATAAGTTTTAATTTTAATTATTTTAGACACTGAATAATGAGATACTTGATATATTAATATAAGATAAATAAAGAAACTACTTAGATTGTTTTTTAGCAGATATTAAATCTATTTTCTAAAGATCTTTATTATTATATAGCTAAGGATAGTTGCAAATGAAAGGATAAGTCATTTGTTTGAAGTAATTTGAAACTAGTTTAAATTCCTTTAGATTATATCATCTTTAGTAAGAGAGACTTAAGAGATAAACATTAAATCCTATTTTTTCTATTTAGGCTTAGTTTATTAAGTCTATTCTTAATTAAATTAGTGAAAGTAAAGTGTTAATTCCTAAGTTTATAGCTAACTGAATTAAATATAAGCTTAGCTAAGATTAAAGCAAATAAAGTAATTAATTTTAGAGATATTCCTACTAATAGACTGTGATATGAATAGTAATAGATATAATTTCTATAAATAATCAAAAGTATAATTAATATATTAATAATAGCTTAGTGAGATATCATAGTTTAAGGAAATAAAGCTTTAAAGATAATAATAGAAGTATATAAAAATGCTAAGGGGATATATTCTATTTAATATTTAAGCCAATTAAAATTACCCTATTCTTAAGTGTTATTAAGGTTAGTGCTAAATAAAATAGAGAATCTAAAAGCTTAAAATTTCAAGCCCACAGTTATTAATAACTTTATGAATTAGAAAATAATTTATATTATTTAGATGAATTTATAAGAAACTTAAATAATTAAAATTAGAAAACTAAGAAATTGCCTATTTTAAATGAATAAAAGAACCTAGAAAAATTAAAATCTAAAATTAGGAATAAGGCTTTATTTATATTAGAGGTATTTAACATTTTACTTCAAACGGCTTAATAAGGAGCTACAAATAAAGCATAATTAACATAGACTAATTATAATTATTCTAAGAGTGACTGATCAAAACAGCTTCTTAAAAAATGTTTTAACTAAATCATTTTTAAACAAATGAAATAATATGGCTATATAAAACAATATAATCAAAAAAAATCATGAATCATAGCCTTCAAGTTGAAGAATTTAGTTTATATATATAATTTAAAGTGTGCAACTTGACTAAAAGTTAAGAACTTAAAGTGACATAACTAAATTCCTCAAATAAATTTAATAAATGTTCTTAAAGTTTAATAAATAAGATGCGAGATTCTAAAAATTATATTAAATTAAATTGTATAAAATAATAGTTCTAAATAGAACTTACTTAGCTAATATTTTTGTAATTTTTTGCTTTGGTAAAAATCTGAATAATTAGAAGGAATATTAACTTAGCTAAAATTTTACACGATGAATAGAATTTTCCTAGTTAAATAGCTTTTGAATCATTAATTTAAAGCAGCTTATAATCTTAATAGCATATGTTATGTTTATTTAGTGTTTATAATAAAAATTTAAAATTGTACAAGTAAATTCGTATATAATAAAAAGTATAATAATAATAATAATAATAATAATAATATACTTAAAGTTAGTAAAGTTTTGCATTCTCTGGAATTGCAACCAGTTCCTGCGGACAGTTTTTTTAACGTGGGTGTGATCCACGACCTTTTTATTAAGTGGAAGGTTACCACTGTAACCGTTCAAGTGGTCTTGCAAAAAACTTTTATTTGTAGATCCCTGTTGGAGTTATTCATAGTTTATTGAGTTGTCTCCATGTTCTTTTCTGCTCTTATTGGTTTATTTTCTTTCATTATCAACAGTTTTTTAAAATATGTTGATTTGATTTGCAACATCAACAAAGTTTGTATTATTGTCTTTATTTCGTTCTTTTTTATGATAATTTATTTTCTATATTTTCTAATCTTTTAATGAAACTTGTAGCAATCATTTCTTTTTCTGGATTCAATTATGTTTTTAATTCTATTGGTATTTTTTCTATTTCCATTTTTGTGTCGTATTTAAAATTTTATTATGATTAAGTTCAGAGTTATTCTTCCGTTATTAATTTGCTACAAATAAGTTATCTTCTAAGTATTAGTAATTCGTTGTTCTAATCTTCTATGTTACTCATTAGTTCCCGTATTTTTTCGCCTAAGTTGTAAGTTGTTTCTTCATAATTTGAGATTACTTTTTACATTTGGTCTAATTAAATTTAAAGTTTTTGATTAGTTTCGTTTTTAGGTTAACTTATCTCTATTTATCCTACCATAACTTTACCTTCTGAAGAAGAGCTTGACTCCTCCTATTGTTATTATTTTTTCTAAATTTCTTTTGCCGCTTTTCTCTTTAGGTTTCTAAGTTAATTTTTTGAGAATCGAAGAGATTAATCCATTTTTTTGGTTTTTTAACTGATTTATTTTAAATTGTATTGAAAGCGCATTATTTTCATTTATTCTCAGTGGACAAGAAGAAATCAGTTTAAGTAAATAAAGCAAGATTCATTAAAAGTAGATAAAATAATTTAAAGGGAATTCTTGATACTAGTCTTTAAGATTTTGCTATTTTATTAATTATTCATTTAAATCCTGACTTAGTCCAAGATTTAATATCATAAGATACTTTCCTTTAAGTAAAATTCAATTTCTACGAAATGTTTCAAAATTATGTGTCAATATAAATCCAATCTTAGACATAATTATAATAGATATAGAAATTGCTATTCTGAAATAAAAATTTTTTCCTGGCAGTAGAGCTTATAATTTTTCTTTCCTCTAACTTATGCCTTAGGTAAGCATTTACTTCTTTTTAGTTAATTGGCTATCCATTAATGCTTAAATTTAGTTAATTTCTATTTTCCTTTTTATTAAGTAATTGCTTCCCTTTTTTATATATTTATTCTAAATTTTATTAAAGAGAAAGCTTAAGCTGTGGCTTATAGTATTTTCTAGCACTTGGCTATGATCATGAAAGTTTTATTAAATGTTCATCATGCCACAAATACAAAAATTTTCTAGCAGATAGTAATTCCATGTTATTTAAATTTTATTCCAGAAAACTTATAAATATCGTAACATAAAATGCAAAAGCAGGATCATAACTACTTCCTTGCAATACTACGTTATTAATTTTAATTAATGTTGTGAGATAATTATCAATAATAAAATTGGCATCAATATTGCCATAAAACTATTATAAAGCAAAAATTAAGTTTGAGGGTAATTCTTTGTTTCTCAAATGAGCAAAAGTAATTTCCTTGATATAGTACGAATATTTTCTCTACATTCTTAGGGTAGTTATATTCTGCCTTTTATGTAACCATGTAAGATATACATCAATAATTTGCTAAATAATTTAAATTTGATATGTTGCAAAGTATTAACGAATAATCCAAAGAAAAAAATGGAGTAGTCAATAAGAATATCTAAGAACTAAGCCAGAAAGATTAGAAAGAAAGCAGCTAAGACTATTAGACAATAAGAAAAATTGAACGAATCGAGCTCTTCCTCCTAAGGTAAGATTATGGTGGGTATTCTATAGAAGGAAGAGAACTAAACTAAAACAGTATTAATAACAATGGAACAATATTAGCAACTAAATAAAAGAATATCTGACTTTGACGAAATTATATTCAATTAAGGAGAGAGAATTCGCAATTTTATGAATGAAATTGAAGATTTAAATAACGAAATAATAATATTAAAAAATTAACTAATAGAAAAAAAAGTAGTAAGTGAACAAGAATTGTATTTATAATCGTAACAAAGCTTTAAGACATCAAATAGAATGATAATCGAAGATCAATCACCTAAAGTTTAACAAAATTGCATGAACAATGAAGAAGGTTCAAACTAAGAAATATTAAAACGAATTGGAGTCCTAGAGAAAAAAAATTCTTCCAAAAAGAAAAGAGTAAGACTAAGTTAAAAGTTGCTTTTATTGCAAATCGAAGTGGCATTTACTAAAATCTTGCAGGGAATGAAAAATCCTTATTAAAAAAGAAGAAAATAAAAGATGAAAGGAAATCAACTGACTTTATATAAACTAGTAAGGAGTTTTTAAAAGAAGAATCTTTGCAAAACCAGAGCACGAAACGTGGACACCATCCACAAGGAAAAAATGGTCGTGATATCCATCCACGAAACCAAAATGGCAGCACGTGCTTGGTTGAGATCCCAGGGGAGGCAGAACATTTTTATTACTTTTAGTTTATAATAATAATAATAATAACGAATAATCCAAATTAAGCTGAAAGCTAATATTTCAATCATAAATGTATTTATTTAATCTTTAAGTTATTACAATGTTATGTATTTTAGTAGACAACAAATAAAGCAATAGTGCGTCATTTTCGCTAAAAACTCTTAATTATCTATTTAAAATAGGAAGATTATTTACTTTCTTCAAAGCATTATGTATAGTAACTGTTCTGAATATATTAATGATAAAATTTGTAATTATTTAACGTAAATCTTCATCCACATATTTGATAAGTTCCACTTTGATACTGTCATTACCTGATGTTTTGGCTAATTTTTAAGATAAAATGCAGTTTCCACATTTCAATTAACCAGATTTTAAATAAATTAGTATCAAATTTCAACTTTAATCAATTTATTAAACTATTAAAGTAGGTCCAAGAAAAATATTTTAATAACAGCTTCTTGTTGGTGAATTCTGTAATTTAGAAGTATTTTTTCCAATAAAAAATAAAAATGATATTATTCACTATTCTCTCAAAAGAAAGTTAGAATGAACTTGAAGTTATTATAATTATCTTTTTAGATATTCTCTCAAAATGTTAATGAAAGTTAATAAAAATTAATTTTTTAATTTTATTCTTTAACCTTTCTTATTTTCTTTCCATCCGAACTGTTAAGATTCTCTTAGTAGTATCATATAAGGCTCAAACATAATTAGAGAAAACATAATAATAATAATAATTTAACGTGGCGCTATTATTTGAATAACCACGATATAATAAAGTCAATATCATGATCATATAAGCAGTGTTTAATATTAATTATATTTGTCCATCTACTATGAACTTTATAATAATAATTATTGCTAATTTAAGTGATTTCGCCTTTATTTGGTTAATTATAAATTAAAAAGTTTAATGTTAAATAAAAGAAACTTCATATTTGCTTGGATCTCGTTTATCATAAGTCCTGAGGATTTTTAATTTGTTTTTTCTGAGAGTTTCCGATAGATCGATTCCCATTCATTTCTTATTGAATTCGTTAATTGCCTGTTGTATATTTGGAGCTTCTTTGTTTAATTGGCGTGTTTTTTTCCAATAGAGTAAACCTTCACTTGTGCAGTAGATTCTAAATATATCTTACCATTTATTTTATATTAATCTCTTTTATTTTTATTAAAATTGGTAGCAATTTCTTGCTTTATGTCCTGAAAGCTTGCAATATCAGCATATCATTATTTTCCTATGCTGAATGTATTTTGTTACAGATTGTTATTCTATTTCCATTGGGTCATTTATATTAAGGATTGTTCTGGCTTACATATTTTCGAGTTTTAAATTTCTCTTACTATTTGTTCTGTCTGTAAAATTCTACCTTAAGTTTGTTGCAAGTACGGGTTTAGAGCTAACTCCTATCGTAGTGTTGAATTTTCAGATTTTAGAATTTCTATAGAGTTTAATATTTCATTAGTTCGTTGATAAAGATCTTTAATAGACTTTGCTAATTCTTAATTCTCTATCAAAAGAAGGAGAAATTATTGACTGCATCCTGCTAAATATTATTAGACTTTGTTGGAGAATTCTTATTTCTTAGGTGCCATTTTTTAATATTATAATAAAGACTATTATTTTATGTAATCCTGGAACTGATATATTAGAAACAGAAAAATAACCATAAATTGCTACTCTTTCTTTTCAGTTTATAATAATTTTAAGAAAAACTAAAATTATATTTTTAGATATCTCATAAATTATTTCCAGAGAAATTCGATTGCAACAAAGCAACTAGAAATCTTGAGGTAATAAAATACCTTTGCTTTATATAATAAAGAAGTAAGTTAAAAACTAATTGAATATTTAAATCTTATTATTTTATCTAATCTAATTATAATAGCTACTCTTCATTTAACCTTACTATTAAATCAGCTGTTTACAAGTAATGAATTTAAAATTTGTATTTTAATAATAAAGTTGAAATATCTAAAACACTAATTAATACAATAATAGTTAGCTTCAAATATAGTAAGACTTATTCCTTTGTCATCCTCTTCTTTTATTGAAGTTTTAAATTAAGTTTCTATTAAAAATGACTATTCTCTTTTTCTTTTGTTCAACTTTCGGGAGAATCCAACTTATTAAATAAAACTAATTGGTATTTAGAATAAAATTTAGTTTTATGTTTAGTAAATTCTTCCTTGATTTATTGCATAATAATAACATATAACTGGCATTTTAAATCCACCACAACATTTTTATAATTGATTCTAACTTTTTAAATTAACTCCTTAGTGAAAGTTATTGTTCTTAATTGAATCTAATTAAGTTTAACCATAGAGAAATTTAACTACTTTCAAACTAAAACTAAATTAGTCTTTTTAACATTTTATTCATAAGAAATAGTATACTAATATAAACCATATCAGGTTAATTAAAGATACTCTTAAGATAATTAGAATAATTCCTAAATTTCTTAGTTTTATATTATTAAAGCGATAATTAGTTTAGCACCATTAAAGAGAATTATTAAGTAGATAATCTTGATTATATATATTTATCGAAAGGCAATTAAAGTAAATAGTTTGGTTATGTTAGTAATGCTAATAAATATCTCTCTTAGATAGTCATTTTTTCTAATATAAACATAACTTATAGATGTTCATTTAAAATTTAACCTTTTTATTGAAATAAAATTATAAAATAGATATAAAGATAAATCTAAGTATTGAAATTGGTTAAAATCAGAATTTTTTAAAGTCCTGCTAAAAATTCAATATAAATAATAGAAATAAAATGCATTTTTAATTTTTATGTTCCTTATTTCACTATTTAAATAAATTAAATCTCCTTATTCTCTTATAAAACATGTAGCAATAAAATTTTCTTTTATTATAACTCTAATTTGAAAGTTTAGCTGCTATAGATTTAACTAGAAGTATTAAAAATATTATCTATTTCATATTTTCTAATTTAATTTTAAGTGAATTTATAACTTTATAGCTCTCAAAATTGATTAAAAGTAATATTTATATTCATAGATTTATTCTTTGCTTCTTTGATATATTAGTCTATATAAATAAATTTTTTGATATTAAACAGTTAACTAGATTGGATATTTTATCTTTATAAATTATATATATAATAAAATGGCTTCTAAGAAATAACAGAACTTTGAACAAAACACTTAAAAAGGAAAATTCTCTAAAAAATAAAAAAGCTAAATAATTACAATGAGTGAAAGTGAGAAATATGATTGATATGACGAACATTAACTACTTGGAAATCCAGAATTAAAAAACTTCTGACACAAACTAAAATAGAAATATTATCTAAGTCATTAAAAGAGTTTATGTTCAATACATCACTGATAAAGTAGAAAAATTAGAAAAATTAATAACATCTTTGCTTGAGAAACAATATTAATCATCATAAGAAATAGTAAACAAACTGGAACAAAGAATTCTTTAAATTTAATAATAAATTCAGGTAACGCCATTTTCGTTTTAACAGAATTAATCAGATCCTATGGAAATAGAAAATTAAGCCTCAAATTAAAATAAACAGTAAACGTTTATTTAAAATAACTAGTAAATTTAAATTAAATAAGTGTTAAATGAATAATAGTTTAAAAGAAGAATAAAATGCTACGTGTGCAATAAATAGCACCAATGAAAATACTGTTACTAACTAAGCGAAATTTAAAGAAAGAATTAATAAGATATTTTTAAAAAACTATTTAGGATATATCCAACATAAAGCGGAAGCGGAAAAATTTATAGTAAAAAATTTTTCAATTCAAACCTTAATCCTTGGAGAAATAATTAGAAACGCTACATGCAAGATAAGAACTATTCAGAATATTAAAGGATGGTACACTAATGAAGTGCTATACCGCCTAACTAAGCCTAGTAGGAATTCATGACAAACTAATGGAGACAAGCTGATAGAATAGGTCAGATAGCTGACTACTAAGGCTTTAACAAAGCTTTTTAACTTTTTTAAATAAAAAATTTTCTTATTTTTAAATTCTCTTAATTCATTAAAATTTATCTAGATTCACTATTAAGAAAGTTCAAACTGAACTATAAAGATGTCATACTGATTATTAAAAAACATACAACCACTAATCTTCTAACTTATTAGCAATAATAAATTATTAATTTCTTATTTTCTTTTATCTTAATATTTTTCATAGTTTAATAAGTAAGATTGCATATTCTAGCTTCTCATTTTTGATTTGACTTGCTTTTATTAATGTAAAAAGAAATTTAGCATAATCTTATTTCATATTATCAGATAAAAATAATAAATTAAGCTTTATTCTATATTTATTTGCCCAAACTAACCATTTTGTTTCTAATTTACTGATTATTTTAACTCTTATTATTCTCTCTTTTTTAAGAAAAATACAAATTAGTTTTAATCTGATTCTTTAAAATTTATTGCTTTATAGAAAAAATTTTGAAAAGCAAATGAGAAATATGAGTTAATAAAGCTTGGATAGCAAAGTTTTTAAAAAATTTAGCAACAGTAGGAGAGAAAGGTTTGCACTATAAAGCTTCATTAATAATTAATTAGTATTTCTTTATAAAATACAGTCTATTTTCCAACTAAATAGCATATAAAGTTAGATAACTATTTTAAATATAGGATATTAAAATTAAAATGATTTACGTTTATTAATTAAATAAATAATAGTAAATATTTAATGTTCTACCAAAGACCTTAATAAAATAAAATTTAAATGCTTTATTTTGAAAGAAGAATAAATTAATTGTTAATGATGCATCTAGGTTTTAAATGGAATGATGAGTCATCAAATAAGATTCGTGCTTACAATCAAATAAACTGCTGACTATCCCTTTTTTTGATTAACAGAATTTTTATAATTTTTAAGTTTCTCAAACTAAGAAATATCAACTAAATAAATAAAAATTTCAACTTATATAAACTAAGTTACCATAGAAAAAGCAAATGGCATATAACATATTTATTATATCTAGCTATTTTAATTATTAAATTTTACTAGTTTATAAGTGAAACATTTTAAATAGAATAGCCAATATTTAATCTAATCCTATCACTTCATTATTAAATTTTTGATTTTTATTTATAACTTTATATGTAATTTAAGTGATTAAATCTTAGCTAATTTTTTTAATTAAGATTATCTAAATTAATAAACTAATTTTTATACTTTTTATGTTTGGATTTCAAAAAAAAAGCTTAACAG
This sequence comes from Loxodes magnus, assembly GCA_946699065.1. Taxonomy (NCBI): domain Eukaryota; phylum Ciliophora; class Karyorelictea; order Loxodida; family Loxodidae; genus Loxodes; species Loxodes magnus. The sequence continues at coordinate 13,435 of CAMPDV010000222.1, forward strand.
TAAAAGTAAATAATCAAAATAATATATGATAACCGTAGTAGATTGAATAAGGTTAATTATTTCTTAGAATTTATATAAATAAATAATAATAAATAAAAATTATTATAGAGTCGTAGTACCTCATTGGCGGGAAGCTCTTTCAATATTAATATTTAATATTAAGAAAAATGCTCTCATGTTTCTTGTTAAAATTCTAGAAGTCTAATGAGTCATGTCAGCTTCTCCAAATGAGGAAACTTCTTATTAAAATTTATTCTTAAATATTGAGTCAAATGCTTCAGTCTTCTTGAATAAGGTCCAAATAAGAATTAGTTATTAAGTCGGTAATTAGAAGGCCCGTCAGTAAAACTTTCATGCTGCTAGAGAGAACCCTCGGGGTAAGTTAGGTATGTCTCAACGGAGCTTATGCACCCTTCCCCGTGGTGGCATCTAGTGCGAGATTCTCGCAATGCAGTATACACTGCACCAGATTACCTACTAATTTGTCTGACGCGGCCAACATCCGTTTTATATTATATAATAAAATAGTTTTATAGTTATAAATTGAACAGCTTTATGAGGATTGTTTTGATAAATAGTTTATAAAATAATGATGAATAGAGAAATTTTTTGTTTGAATTATTAATAAGAATATAAATAAGAGCTTAAGAAAACATTTGAAAGTTATTAAAAATACAAAAATGGACAATTAAATTTCAGGATAGTCTTTCAGCCTCCATATAAATAACTTATTCTTGATAATTAAATTCTTTAAAGAATAGAAAGTATCTAAAGCAGGAGATATTAAATAAAAAATTAAAAAATAGCAAGTGAAAAATATATTTCCTCTCGGAATACTATAAAAATTTCAAGATAATTGAAATTGAAATTGTTGAAAGACATCTAAAAAAAATATGAAAATAAATATTAATATAAAGAAGATTAAATTTAGTTACTTGTAATTATTTTAAAGAATTTTTAAAGAAAAAGTGTAGAAAAAGAAAAAAATATTATGTAAATAAAAAAATAAAAATAAAAAAGTAGAAAATACTATAAAAAAAATGAAAAATAAGATACGAATACAAACTTCAATAATCAAGAATTTATTAAAAATACCAAAGAATATATTTATGGCATTAATTTATATAATCCTGGGATAAATATATGTGATACAGTGCACGCTTAAAAAATAAAAGCCTAAATAAAATATTTAAAAAAATTAGAAATGCAATATCTTAAATCATAGAGTTCATAGTATCACATAATGCAAAAAAAATACAAAAACAAATTATCTTTTAATAAATAAAAAAGAAAAATTACTAAATATGAAAATAATAAAAATCTATTTTGACTCAATAAATAAAATAGAAATGTTAAATCTACTTCAGTTCTCGCATCAAAGTATTCATGCCATCTCCATTTAAATTTATTTTCCATCAATCCTTAGATCAATTATAAATTGAAATGAACTGTAGAAATGGTAAAAATCCTTATTCTTTGGAATTTAATTTTTCCATATTCTTACTCAATTAAGTCCTATAATTATCTACATCTTGACTCACTTTCAAAGTCTCAGTTTAAGGAATAGTAAATTCAGTCAGCGTTTCTTACTTATTTTAAGATATTACTTACACCATTAATTTCAACTTTTTCTATTTTAGCATCAAAGTATTTTTACACTTAGAAATAACTAAAATGTTGAGGTAACTGGTATTTTACAGCATTCTTGTCTACATAAATTATTATCATCTATGAGTTCTCTCCATTTAACTCTCCTGAAAGCTTTATATCCTAATAGTCTTCATCCTATTACACCCATGCAAGTTAATAATAAGATTGATAAAAATTGCTTAAAGTCAGTGAGGCGAATTAAGAGGAGCTGAATAAAATAATTTTAATTTATGTGAAAGTCAAGTTAGGTACTTTATAAGCATAGTTTACAATAGAAATGTTTCCTTTAAATTAATCTTTTTTCATAGATTTTTTTTGAAATTTGTGAAGCTTAAATCGTTTTCTCAATATTCTTCTGCATTCACATGTTTCTAAAATAGCTTGACTGCAAATTTTTTATATATATGATTAATACGGATAAAGTTTTTGTTTTACAAAATTTAATTAACTGTGACATTATGCAATTTTTTCTATTAACTTCTTACTTCATTCTTCGTTAATAATTTAAAGTGTTTTTGAAAGTAGGTTGTCAATTTTTTGATTAAAAGAGGATGTGAAGAATATTATTCAGAGAATGAAAAACTAGATCAAGACAGAGTGAATCAGCAATTTCCATAACAGAAATAGTGATGATACAAAAAAATGTGGAACTTCTTTTATATATTAATTTGGTTTTATTCAAGCTTAAACTTTTTAAAAGTATAGCATGAATTTTTAATCTTTTATATTCTTAGTTGCTAAATTAAATGTTAAAGGTGCTTATAGTAGATTATCTTATTTTTAATTAAAAAATGTAAATTTAGTTAGATGTTTTAATTGCTAAATTGATTAAATTTAATCATTTATTGAGTTTTTTAATTAATTCATGAAAGTCTCATAATACAGTATATAATTTTATTGTTCATATTTATTATATTTTATATACTTATTTCCTATAATTTAACTTGCTCAGAAGTAATATCTTCCTTTATCAATCAGAATCAATCTCCTAACTTTTTAAATTTTACCAGGTTATATTCTAATAACTATTAATAATGAATCAAAAATATCTTATCAATCTTCGAATCTTAATAAATAGATTGATAAAGCTTATGATTTTATAAATATTAATGAGTAATAACTAAAAGATGATTAAGGTCATTTAAATTTTCTAATGATACCTCTTATCTCAAAAGAGATTCCTGGTGATTCTAGACCTTGAAAGGAATGCATCATAAGATTTTTTGGCTTTGGCAGGGTCTTAAAGTCTATTATCAATGAATATGCATTCAATTCACATGGTTTTTTTCTTTTGTAGAAACTTACTATTTTGAACTGATCAACAGAATATTCTCGCTATGTCTATTTAGAGTCCGTTCAGAAAATTCAGTTAGGCTGTCCTAAAACTCTAAAAGTTAATAATTAATTAATTAGTATAACTATTTGATGTATTTAGTTACTTCAAATGAGTTTCTTTTTTTTAATTTTATATTATTTCTTTAACTTGAAGCATACTTTAAGTCTAATCAATATAATATACTTATTATCCATTAAAGCCAAAATTAATTATATATTTTAGGTTATATATTATATGAAGAATAATTATGGCCAAATCTATATAAAACTCTAAGCTTTAATTTCAATTTCCATAAATTAATTATTTAGATCTTTCATTTTTAAGTTTTATCATAAAAGATTTAAAAGTTTGATGATTGGGTTGACTTTTAATATTTTAGCTATATTAGAAAATATTTAGTTTATATATTAATTAAAATACCAAATTTAATTTAAAAGGAATATTTCCATCTGATATATAAGTAAAGGACTTGGTCTCTTAGAAGAGTTTAATATTCTTTAAGAAGTTAAGCTTTTCTAATAAGGCAATTGGGGGATAATTTTCCCAAGCATATATATTTTAAATGAATAACACTAGATATAAATAATTTTTTAATCTTCTTCACTATATTAACTAAGCACAATGGTATAAATCTAAGCATTATAGTTATAGGAGTACTAAAAAAGTATTCAATGTATTGTATTCATTCTTTACTTTAATAAAATTGCAAATTTTAGGTTTTTATTATACACTTAAAATAAACCGTTTTGTATTATTTCTATTAGTTCGAATACTACATGCTCCTTCTTTTAGTTTTGTTAATCTTTTGGAATGATAAAAGAGAAGATAAGTTAAAATTAAGTTAAATACCTGAAAATAATAGAATATCTTTATTTTTATTAGAAGTGTATAATGGCTTAAGAGTAAATGATTGATAAATTTCAGAATTAGTATATCAATAATTAAAAATAAAACTTAGCATCATTTCTTTTTCTAGTTTAAAGGCTTTTTATAAAATAAAAGACTAAGGAAATAAAATTTCCTTATATGAACTTAATTTTTTATTCTAATATAAAAAAGTAACCTATAAAAATAAATTTTATTAAGTAGGTGCTAAAGCTATAAAATTTGTTTATAAATGAAACTAGAAACTATTATTTTACCTATAATATGCAATTAATAAATTCACTATTATTTTATAGAGAAACTTACATTTTTTTATTTGAGGGCCTTGGGATAAGCGTTAACAAGCTTAATTTTTTATTTAATTGAGATGAAATTTCTTAAAGTTTGAAGAAATAATTGAATAATTGTTTTGGTAACTTTTAAGATTCATTTAAACCTTTAAAAATTTATATATGCAGAACTTAGTTTTATCGAGGATATGCAAAAGCTATATCATGCATATCATTATATAAATTCAGGTCTATATATAAAAAATCTACTTAAAGTGATAATTATAAAAGTTAATATTTTAATACATTTTCCTTAAAGCTTAATTTTTCAGTTGATATTGTTAAAATCTAATATAGGATATTTAAGTATACTTTATTACTATCATTTTATTTTACCTAGCAACTAATAATAACTATTTGATAGTTGATAAAATTCATAACTATTATAAGTTTTGGCTAGATAATATATATTTAAAAATAGTCTCATGATTCTTTACTATAAGGTGAAATAAAGATGTAATAATAACTATGTTTAAGTTGCTTCAAAATGTTAAACTATTTTTAAGAACTATAAATATAATAAGTTATCTGATTTTTTTTATTTTTATAGCTTTCTATTTTTTATTAATATGATTAATTAATTTCAACTAAAAAAGTTTTTGGACCGGAAACTCCTTTCCGATTGCACGACCCGACGCTCTCTTTTTATGGAATAATGGGGATATCCTGTTGTGATTCAGGCACAGCTGCTAGGGAGCTCTATCGCTATGAGCATCCAGGCTTCAAGCCCCTACCAAGAGCGGATAATCTCAAAGACAGCGTTCCCTTCAGAAAATGACTCTGACCAGGGACTTTCTCAGCGACAGGAAAAGGAACTTGTTCCTAGCCATAAAACTAGAAAGCTTAGTCACGAAGGCCATTCTCAGCTCCCACCATCTTTTCAATTATTTTTATTAATATGATATACCCTTTTTATATTATACATTATGAGTATTAATATTTACTCAAGCTATAATGAAAACTTTTAATAATAGTTAGATATGTTTATAATATTGATTACATTATCAAAGGAATTACTATTTACTCTAATTTACTTCTAAAGTGTAAATTATATCCTATTAAATTCGTCAAACTTCAATAAGTAAAAAGGAGATTTAATTACTTTGCTAGGATTTAAAAAATAAGAGTACCTCTAGTTAATTAAGCTTTCTTATTCAGTATAATATAAGGAATTAAATATAATATTATTACCTTTATTTAGGAAATAAATAAACTAAAAATAATTACAAATGCTTTTTAATCGAAATATCTAGGTAATTTTTAAACAAAGAGGAGGTAAAATAAAACTTATGAATTAGAATATTAAATTAAGCAACTTTAATACATTATAAACTTACTTTAGCAGCTTGAAAAAATATAAGACAGACTAAGCTAGCTATAACTATAGCTTAAGTAAAGATATGAATATAATAAATTAAATATAGTAAAGATTAGAATATATTATAGAAATATATTAAATGTATGTATTTAAGTTATTTAAATATACATTTTTTAATTCACATCTTAATTATCACAGAATTAACTTTTAAATTATCATGAAAGATACAATCTTTAAATAAATCAATGAGGATACAATTCCATCAAAATAATGAGCTTAAAAATGTATAAAAATGTATACCGAAGATACCAAATGAACTTAAGAGATATTGTCCAAATCCTTGTTTTACCGTTCACAAAGTAATATTGCAGCGAAAAAAGAAAAATTTGCCTATTATAAAAAATTAAATGGTAATTTACAATAGTTACAAGACTTATATTATTTAACTTATATAGAAGAACTTATTTATAAGCGGTAGTCTCAAATGATACATAATACTTGGTTAAAACTCGAAAAAGATAGAATGACAGTCAAATAGTTAAAATTAACTTTTGATTAGAGACTATTGAAGATATATAGGATATATCTACATTTATAATATAATTTTTGACGAACATAAAGAACATAAAAAAATACGTTCATGTTTGAATTTAGTAGATAAAAGAAGGAAATTTTAAATTTGTGAATCTTGGGTGAAAAGAAGTTATTAATCAAATTAATTTAGGCCATTATAGCTAAAATATAAATAATGAATCAGATTACGATTGGACCATGTCAATGTAAATTGGAATTGCAAGCAAATAATATGAAATTGAAGATTTTATAAGAAAAATAGCAAAGATATTTTTCAATTATAAAACCCGACAAAAGTAAGACTTTCAGCCTACTTTGAGGCAAAGTTATAAAAACTTATTATAATAAGATAATATAAAAAATATCACCTAAGAAACAATTAGCCTAAAATGAATCTTCATATTAAAAATAAGATACATTAGTTTAAAACCCTACCTTTATAGGCTGAGAATAAAAAACTTTAAGATGCAGTACAACAACAAATCCAGCAAATAAACAGCTTAGATATAAAAATAAATTAACACACCAAAATAATAATAAAATAATGGTTTCAGAATTGAGATTAAAAATCTTAATACAATCTATTTAATTATGAAATTAAAAGAACAGAAGCAAAAATATAAGAAATTCGAAACATAAATTAAATAAACCACGAACAAGTTATGATTAAAGCTATACACAATCCAATGGAGATTGTAATAATCAAAAATAAATATTATTCAAACTTAAAAATAATATATAATTATTAAAAAGACCCAATTATGTGCTGATTCTGTAGAAAGATAGGGTACATAAAAAAGAAATGTTGGAGATACTAAAAATTCAAAGTTACGAAAATAAAAAATTCTGAAAACACCTAACCAATGTTTATTGTATATTTAAAGGTAATTTATTTAGAAGAAAAATGATTGGTGGAAAAAATTACTCGAGTAAATAGTAGATGCTCAAATAAGAAGAATCAAACAAATGCTTGGAAAGAACTGAGATTTGAATAAAATAAAAACAGTAAAGGGGATTATAGATTTGCAGCACAGTTATGCTATTCAATAATATGAACCTAGAGAAGAATCAAATGATTTCAACAAGTTTTTTATGATGATTTTTGAGATTTTTTTATAAACTAATACGTAACAAGCCAAATAAAGGAGACTTCACATTAATATAGTATATTATTATAATATAAAAATTTAGCTAAGAGGGAGATGTATTATCCGTTTTGTTGAAGAATAACTCAATATTACTAATGAATTTATTATATGTAATCTTGATAAAATTATATTTATTACAACCAAACTAGACAACATTTTCATCACATCTTGTTATATACCAGATGATATTAAAGTTAGAAAATTGAAGATTAACAATACGATCAAACAACCTTACTTATGAATAAATTCCCTGATAATCCTCATATTTTAATTGATCTTTACATGATTAAAGTGAAAATCCTACCATTATTATGATAACACAAATAGACTTAAAAAATTTCTTTATGAAATGAACTTGATATAGTTAATGATAGGGATTAATACTTGAGGCATAATGATTTTTGTATTGTAATGATCTTATATTGTAATAAATAGTTACCTAAATATTAATAATATTAGCAGGATTTAGAACTTTTTACAATTAATTTATTACTGATTATATACCAGTTACATCAGATTGTCTCTTTTAAGGCAAATCTTAGTTATTTACAAAAATTACTATAGAAATGTTACGAATAAAATACTTAAGATTCTATTGATAGGAAAAATATCTAATAGTCATTTTTCTGAGTTTTCTCTGAATTTTATAGACTGATAGAGGTAATTTAGAGGAATAGTACTCATACATTAAATGTATCATATTAAGGTAACGTAGATGAAATATTAGGTTCATTCTCGACTTTTAATATAGCATATTAACAAGAGAACACATATAGAAAAACATTGATACTTATTTAGTCATTCAAACTATAAAGCGGCTTTTGATCAGTAAGCAGATAATTTTCATAGTACAGCTTGTGAGTTAGGAGCATCATCTGTGAAAATTCAAAAAAATAAAGCAAATAAAAAATATCTACTTATCAATGATAGTATAAGAGATAAGTTTTCTAAAATAAAGAGAATTTTGAATCCTAGACATAGAATTGTAATTTTTATCAAGAAAATAATTAGTAGATTATGAGAACATTTAAATAATTAAAAATATGGTAGGAGCTGAGATTGATCTTCTTAATTAAACTTTCTGGTTTTATAGCTAGGAACAAGTTCTTTTCCTGTCGCTGTGTAAGCTCCTGGTCAGAGTCATTTTCTGAAGTGAACAATATCTTCAAGATTATCCGCTTTTGGTAAGGGCTTGAAATCTGGCTCCTCATAGCGATGGAGCTCTCTGGGCAGCTGTGTCTGGAACATAAAAGGATATCCCCATTATTCCTTAAAAAGAGAGTGAAGGATCGTCTAACTGGAAAGGAGTTTCCGGTCTCCAAAACTCTTGTAGTTAAAGTTAAAATTAATTATTATATATATATAAAAAGAATGTCAGCTGCGTCAGATAAACTAGGCAATTTGGTGCAGTGTATACTGCATTGCGAGAATCTCATATTAGATGCCACCATGGGAAAGGGTGGACAAGCTCAGAAGAGACAAGCCTAACTTACCCCGAGGATTCTCTCTAATAGTATGAAAGTTTGACTGACGGGTCTTCTAGATAATGACTTAATAACTAATTCTTATTTGGACCTAATTCAAGAAAAATGAAGTATTTGACTCAAAATTTGAGAATAATTTTTAATAAGAAGATTTCCCATTTGGAGAAATTTAAGTAATTCATTGGATGAATGAAATCAAAAAGCATGAGAACACTTTTTTTAAAATCAAATATTAATACTGAAAGAGCTGCACACAAACAAGGTGCCACGCGCTCTATAATCATATTTATTTATGAGAAAATTTTTATATTTAAAAGCATTAAAACTCAGAAAACAATAAGCAAGCTTTAGCAAGTAAACTTAAGAATATATCGAGAAAATATTAGTTTAAATAGAAATAAGAATATTATTTGAATAACTTAGAAGAGTTAAATTTCAATGGGCTTCAAATATGCATTTAATTTGTTCTACAGAAATTTAAGTTCAACATTTCTTATAGATGGAAAAAATTCTAAACAACCTTAAAATAACAATAGAGTTATGCAGGAAAGTTTTCATGGACCAGTTTTAATTGAAAGATAAGGTTATAATTTACTTTTTACTTTAAAAACAAGAAAAATAATGCAATAATTAATAAAAAATCTAAATGATTATGATTGAGCATAATACCTGTAAATATTCCTAAATATGAAACTTTCTAGTTTAATATGATTTAAATATTTATCTTAATTTTAAGATTGTATTTAATCAATCATATAAAAATAATAAATCACATATTTAAGAATACTTCAACTAAATAAAAAGCTTAGGTAATCATTTAAAAAATAACCACCAAATTTCTAGCTGCAATGAAAATTTTTTTTGTTAATTGCTAAGATATAAAAACGTGACATTAAGGCATTTCAAAAACCTTGCTAGATTTATAAACTTCCTAAAGTAGAATATGGAGATGAGTTTAGTATCCTGAAGTGCAAAAGCATAATTTATAAATTAATAACAGAATCTTGCAATGATAAAATTTTATATCTAAAAAAGAATTCTAAACAAATGGATAAAACTTTATATGGATTTTTTTTAGAGAGCTTATTTGAATGCCTTTCAAACATATTATAGCATTAAGATTATTTATTTGAAAAGAGAGTATTTGATTACCTTAATCATTGTTGGTATTTTATTTAGAAATATATGAAAAAAGTATATCAATATTTAAATGATGAATAGCAATTGTCTGCATTTTACAATATCGAACTAGATATTTAAAAACAACTACAGCTAAGGCCTTTTAATAGATACTTAATGAACAAAATTGAGAATTAATTTCATATAAATTCTTCATCTATCTAAAAGAAAAACCTCCTTTAATTAGATTTAGATTTAAGAAAAATCTAGAAGTTGAAAATTAAGCCAAATATTATGAATGCTAAAGGTAAATAAGCTAATCTGATAGTAAGCAGAATTTAACTGATTCAGAGATCTAAGTTGATAAAACTTTTAGGATTAAAAACGATAATATTTTATATTGCATGAAGAAATAAAAAAATTGTATTCATGCAGAAATTAGATATGGCTAGATCTTATTAAAATGAGAGTGAAAAGAACCAAAATTAGGTGGAGGAAGTAAAGAAATAAAACACTCTTATATAAATTCTAAAATATAGCTATATGTTTTTTAATTTTTATAAATAAAGATGTAAAGAAAGAGTTTATCTTTATTCTTCAGCCTTTATGAAAAAAATATCTAATCATTCATATTTATTAAATTTCTAGTTTCCTTTATTTTCTCTTTTTAATATAAGAAACCTAGCACTTTAATTATATTTGGTTATTTTAGAAAATGAAAGAATAAAAAATTTTAAATTTTATATGTAAATAAGCTTTTGTAAGGTTTTATTTTATAACTATAGAAATTGCTATTAATAAGCTTAGTAGTACTAGTAAATATAGTACAAAAGTAGGATTAATAGCCTGTTTCTTGGTATTATGCTTTAAATTTTATTTAGTGAAATCAATTATCTGAATAAAACTACTAATCTGAGAATAAATGCAGCGGTAAAGAAATTTATCTTTCTAGTCATAGATATAATCCTTTACCATTAATGGAGGTTACCTGCTAGTTCTAGTTAATTATAAAGCTAAATATGATTAAATTCTCTCTTGCTATATTTATATTTCAATAATGAGGTTTAATATTAAATCAGTCTGAAATAATAAAATTTAAGTTTGAGAATTAAAAGAAAATACCAAGAAAATTAAAAAATTGCTAATAAACATAATAGAATGAGATAAGTTAGTAGTTATTTTAATAGCTATCTTAAACAGATAAATTAGACTATTATAAAAGCTTTCAGCTTATTATCCATAAATATTAATAGTTTGGTTTAAACTTTTGCTAAAAACTTAAATAGAAGATGATAGTATGATAAATTATCTAAAATAAAATAATTTAGTAAATGATTTAAAAATAAAACCTTTGCATTTGAAGTGAATATAAAAAATAAATTATAAAGTACAAGAATAATATCGAGTATAAAGCTACGATTGCTAAAGACATAGATAACAACAAGGCTATAAAATAGGAAGAAGGCACTTATAAATAAGTATAATTTATTTAAATTTGATAACTATTATACTTAAATAAATATCTTATATTAAGTAAATGTATATTGTTAAGAAGAAAAGCTATCTAAATAATGGAGTACAAGAAGAGAACTATTCTGAGTAACAAGTTAGAGTTTATAGTCTAAAATAATAAATTTTAGTTTGATTACTCTGAGAAATTTATGTATAAATATCTATTAATAAACTATTTGTATAATTTAAAAGTTATTAATCAAATAAAATATAAAATAAAGATAGAGACAGAGACAGAGACAGTGGATAAAAAATTTTATAATAAACACTTATGAACATTATTTATTCATATGGCTTTACAAATTTTTTAATTATAGGGACCTAGAAAGGCTTTATCGAGTCTTATTTTAAAATTTTTATTAAGATATTCAATAACTTCTATATAAGTAATTTGATCTCTCTTTAATTCAAGAAAATAGCAAAGTTGAATGAAGCATTTTATTAATATATAGCCCATATAAATTAGAATTATAAAAATTCATAAAATAAATTTAAAAGTTTGTTTCTTATTTAGTTTCTATATCTCATTTGAATTTACTTATATTCTTTTGAGTTCAAGTATTATACTACTTTTGATGTTTGCTTTTAGTATTTATGCTAAATGTTTATTATTTTCGAAAGTGATATTTTAGATGAAATAAAAATAATTTAATCTAATTCAACTGCTATATATTAATCTCAGTCATAAAGTCTAAATTAGACTAATAATAAATTTAAATAAATAACCCTGTATAAGCTTATTTAATTATGAAAGCTTAAAAATTCATTCTTTTGCTTATTAGCTTAAATTAAATTTTAGCTTTCTCCTTTCTAAATTTTGTTCTGTTTGAAATTATAAAATTTAAGAAACTCTTTAATGTAGTAGCTTCATTAGATAAATTAGAGTTGGCTTATAACTTACTAATCTAAAGATGAAAAATTCATTAATATATAAAAAATTATACAAATTTTCAAAAAGACTAGGAATTATAAGCAAGACTCATATAATACAAATTTAAATTATAAAAGCGTTTACATATCATTAATCATTTATCTAAATTGCTAGCTCTAGTTTTTAAATTAGTTAACTAAATAAATCTAAAGAGTTATAATTATAATCATTTTTAGTTTTTTTTTTCCTTAGCTTTATTATTCATTAATTAGTTAGAAATTAAATTATTTAGTTTATAAAAATGTTTGAAAAAATTAGTTTAATGATTACTATATCCTTATTATATAGATGCTGTAATTTATTTTTCTTTTTAAAAATTTTGGTTGATAAGCTATAAAAATAATTTAATTATTAGTTTTCAAAGAAGCTTCTTTTCACTGTAGGTTGTATATATTAATTATTAACTATGAACTTTGGAAATAACTATATTAGTTGTACTTTTTATTCTGAACTACCTCTTAATGGATATAAGAGATATTCGGGCGAATAGTTTCTGCAAATAGGGACTAATAAGAGTAATGAACGTATAAATTATAATTAAAGATTTCAATCACCTGCCAAGCTTTAAATTGTCTGAAAATATAAATTTCAAGATTTTGTTTTTTCGGGATTTATCTAAGATTTAGAGCTACAAGCAGATTTTTTCAAATCCTGGTTCCAGAATTCTCATAATTTTCAGTATCAGTTGCTACTTTATATAATTCTTTTTTATTCATAATTGAAAACATTCTTTTTCACACCAAATCTTCCTAACTTAATAACTATTTACCTTCGATTTATTGGCTTTCACTCTCACAAAATTTTTATTTAACATTTAAAATTTTCTAATTTGTTTGCCTATAATTTAACATAATGATTTAGAATGATTCTAGTCTATTAAGCAAATTTATTTTTTTAATGTTGAAATTTGTTTGAAGTAAGTTCTGATATTTTATAGAGTTTACTCTATCTTTTCTTTTTTGAATTACTAAGAACAAATATATAGTCTAAGTTTTGGCTTTAAAATAGAATGAAAAAAAGAATGGAATATTTTAGATCCTTGCATCCATATTCATAATTAGATGCAAATTTCCATAAATTAATTGTATTGAAAACTTAAAATTTTATCTAGCTAATTAATTTTTAAGAATTGTAAAGTAGATAAGTTAAGCATCTTCAATATTCAGAACATTTATTCAATTATGTTGCAAAAGCTATTTAGATTTTTAATTAGCTTAATGGTAACTTGCTAACTAAATTTCTAATAGATTAATTGCAAAAAGTTAATTTTATATAAATGTAGTTCACTAAGAAATAAAAATCAGATATTATAGACTCCTTTTACATAAACTCTATATAAGCATAAATAAGAAATTGAATAATAAATTTACCTAAAATGTATAGTTAAGCAAGGAAAATAGATTAAGATATTTGACTTAATGAGATATATAACTAAATAAAGTGTTAAAATCCTATATGATAGAATTTAAGCTTTCAAACAAAACCAAAGATGCTACATAAGATATTAATTAATTTGAATATTTAGTAATTTAAGAAGATCTAAAAAGCAAACGAAATAAAGCTAAACAAAGCATAGCTTTTATGCATACCAAGAATCGTAATTTGAAATATCTGAAAAAATGAAATTATCTAAAACTATAAAATATAATGAGATGTTTAAATTAAAGTCCATTTAGTCATTAATATTTATCTCTATTTGGATACAAAGATATTTGTTTATATTTTATTTAATTAACAAAATACATAAATTAAATCCATCATTACAAGAGTAAAAGTGATTTATAATAATTCATATTATAGATATCCCCATTCTCTTTCTTTGTAAGGACAAAGTAATATTAATTTATCCTTATAAGTTTAGCTTATTATATTCCTGAAATAAAATGAATACTAAATTAAATTAAGTTGCAAGTAATTATTATAAATTAATGTTTTTTAATTTCTCATTTAAGATTTAAAGCTTATGTGAAAGTCTATATGATACATATTTGTTATTAGAAGAATAATGAAAAATTTATTTCAAAGTACTATAGATAAATTTAAAACTTCTTGCTATTTTTAAAATTTTCATTTAGTAATTATATTTTCCTTTATCTATTAAATTTTGTTAAACCATGAGAACTCATAAGATGCTCATAAAGCTTAATTAAGCCATTATTAATTATCTATTGCTATTGGAATAATTTTAGTTAACTCTTTTACCTTTTGATAATCACTCCTTTGCCTCTTTTTCAATATTTTTCTAAATTAATAAATATTGTGTTAAAAAATTGTTATTGGCTTTTTATTTCTCTTGCTTTCCTTCTAAAAATAATTAAAAAATCTTAAATATTTTCTTCATAAGTATCTAATATAGCCACCATCTCAATAGAACATATAATCTACTTTTACTTAAGATTAAATTAAAAAATCTTAATTTCCAATTCTAGCTTTTCTTATTCCTTTTCCTTATTTATTTGATTTTACTTATTTACTAAGAGATAAAATATCCTCTTTATTCAGATTTAATTTAATAAATTTACTCTTTTCTGGTTCTTTTTTATCCCAAAAATTAGAAAAAAAACTATAAAAAGTTTTTGGTTTATTTTTGCTAGAAATATAAGATAGATAGAAAATGATTTAATCTATGAAGGTATAATTAATAATATACCATAATTTAGAATAAAAATTTGCTTAAGCTAATTAAGAAAAACTGCCTTTTTAATAAATATGAAAAACAAAGGAAGGATATATGGGAAGGTTATTCTATAATTGGAAAAACTTAGTTAGTTATATTAATATCTTTAATTTTTTAAATAAACTTGAAAAATTTCTAACTACTTTTGCTTTAATTTCAATGAGACTCAATCTACGCTTATTGTTGGCATATAATTTATATTATAATAGCACTTTAAATTTATAAAAATTAAGAAAGCCGGCTAAAGCACTAGATCGATCATAATACTAAACTTAAGGACTTTAGTGTGAGCTAGTAAAATTAGAACTTATTTAATATATTAAATTTCCAGATCTCTCAGCTTTATTCAAGGCAAAATAAATTTGAAGTTTAGCTTTATCTTTTTTATTAATTTTAAAATAAACTAAATTAAAAGTTTTATTATTAAGACACAAATGAAAGCTTTAGTTATTGTATATCAGCGACGATATCTAATTTACTAGCAATATACTATTTTGGATTAAGCTATCGCTTCATAAGATCTTTATTTAGACTCGGATTATTTTACTTTTTAATGGCTTTTATTATATTAACTATTACTATATTGTACTTTGTATAGAATAAGCTAATTATCTAAAATAAAAACTTAGATAAGTACTTAGCCTATCTAAATCAGTGTCTTCTAATTTAAAACTGTGAATATAGCTGATGGAATTATAAAGAATCGTTATTCATTTTAAATATAGCTATAAATATTTGAGAAATAATGAATGGGTTGATTAGTCATATAGCATATATAAGTAAGCAAATGCATAATTAAAAGTGTATAATAGTTGATATATTAAACTAAGATAATACCATAACTATATCAAATAGATATGGCAATAGTTAATAATTCATATGGTAATCAATTAATTAATAATGAATACTATAAAAATTTAAATAATTGGATAATATAAAGGATTTAATTTCAGCTAGTGGAATCTATTGACTAAAGTAATAGTTATAAACTTAATAGGATTATCTTAGCTTATAACTAACTTTAGGATAATCGCTAATTAAAAATAAAGTTCAGAAAATTTATAAACTAAAAGTTTAAAATATTTGAATTAAGATAGCTTTAAAAGTAAATCCTTATAAGAGATTTAGGGGTATTTAAATAAGTATAGAAGAAGGCATTGAAGATTATAAATTTAAGGATAGCCTTAGTCATTTAATTTTTCTTCTTTTATTGTTTATCAGATGTTTGTAGGGTAATCATTTAGTATGCAATCAAAATTTCTTCTGAACTATTAACTATTTCTTTTATTTAAGATGATAAGATAAATTCAGAAAATGAGGAAATATTTGAAGCTAATACTAGAGTTTATTTATAGCTCTTACTATGAAATTAAAAAATTAATAAATAATCAATGAAGTTGATAATTTGTTCTTGCTCAAAAAATGATTTATCAAGTGAGTTATCATCTTTTATTGTGATTCAGAGATAGAGAAATCAAATAAGTAAGTGCTTTAATTAATGAGATATGTTAATTAAAAATATATTATCAATATCAAGAGTGAGTGAATAAAGGAAATAGGATATAAAAAACATGATTTTAAGTCTAATTTTAAATTCAAATGACCAGATTGTTATAGCTTTCATGAATATTATTACAGAGATACCTTATGCAGCAACACTTAGTAAATCTTTTAAATATTTCTTAAAAAACTAAAAAATATACAGACCTTCAAATTCATTTTATAAATACCTTTAAAATTAATTTCATGCTTTAGCAATAAAATCAATTTATTAATGAATAGAGACACTAAGTAGAAAAGTCCGGTGAAACCATCTTAAGGAAAAATTTAATAATTTAGAGTGCAATATAATTTATCCAGGCTAGATTCAAATAGTTTATTTAGAATATAAGGATTTAATTATTTATATTTGAACATAATTTAACACAATGATTTATATTTTTAGGGCTTATCTCCAAGTTAAATTGTAAGAGCATTTAGTATATTGACTGGAAGTTATTTAATAAATTAAAATTATTTTATAAATGCTTGATGAAGGAATGTATCTTACTTTTACTTCTAGCATTTTTACTCTCGATAGCTTCTTTAAATTATACAAGAAATGCTTAATCTAGTTTAAAGTTTTATAGTATAAGACTAAATTTTAATTCCTAAATAAAATTTAGCTTTGCTGGTATTGCTTTTCATAATAAGTTCTGCTTTATTCTAGTTAATATAACTTTATCTGCTTAGCAGTAAATTTATCATCTTCCAAATCAAAATTAATTAGTTTATTTGTCATTAAAATCTATTAATCCTTTATAAAAGCTATTCTTAAGCAAGGAAAATATACTTATATTACTAAAATAACAGCATTCTAATCTAAAAGGATAGTTAAGTTAACTAGAGAAAATAAAATAGAATGAAGTAATCAAATGATATATAGAAAGCTAGTTTCTCTAATTAAATCATATTGTTTATAATAGTACATATGTAGTACTTTCCTTTTTTTTTGGTTTATCTCTAAAAGTAACTATTTTATTATTAAGCTTTTGCTTGCTTAATTGTGCTAACTAAAGATTCTAAAACTGGGTTTATAAATATTAATAGAGCTTATTTATTTAATACTCAGGTTAGTATAAAGCAAATTATTTTAAATTAGTTATTTGAAAGAAAGCAAGGAGCCTTAGGTAATAACTTTTATCTAAAAATGAAAATTAGAGTATTTTCTCTTAGTTAGATATTTAATATTAGTTATAATTAAATAGTTACAAAATTTGCCCTTAGTTAAATGGATCTAGGCTTTTATAATTAAATTTAATATCTAACATACAAAAAACCGATTAGGACTCCCATAAAACAGGAATTCGCTTTGATTATATCTGCTAAGTATAACTCAAATTAATTTGAGGCAATTTAGGCATATAAAATCAATTACCATAATTAAGAAATCTTTCAAGCATAAGGTAAATTTAGACTCTAAGAAATTTAAAGCAAACGCACAAAGACAAGAATAAAAAATATTTGGCTCAGGATTGAGACTTTCAAGCTATATTAAATCCAAGTGATAAATTATATAGTTACTAATACCCTTAAAGATAGCTTATTAATTATAACTAAACCTAGATTTAAAAAATAAGAAAAAGTTGAAAGAAAATTATATGGAATTTATTTCAAAAATATTAAGAAAGAACACTAAAATAAATGTTACCAGAAGAAAGTAAAAGTTCAGAGCTAAGCGTGTAAGAATTGTAAAAAAAGCAAAGTTCCTTAAGATAACTCCACTCTGATCTATTAACTACAGATATAATTAAAAAAATATTTAAAATCAAAAGGAAAAATTTAATGAAATAAAAGTTGAAAAACTTCAAAGAAAACTTTATAGGATGGAATTAAAAATAAATAGACTTAAAAAAAGAATATAAGCATCTATATTGTAATATAATATATCAAGTCTAGTAATTCTTTATTTTCTCAAATGAAATATAAATTATTAGTTAGTAATTAAAGAAAAAAAAACATTTGCTAGAATTTATAAAAGCTTAACTGAGAGATTTGATACTTTTATTTTTGGTTATTAAGCTTAGAAAAAAATAAAAAGATAGCATTATTAATAATTTTAATTTATATAATTAGTATGAATAAAAATATTTTATATAAGTTTATTTTATTTCATAACTTTTCAGTTAACTTTTCTATCATAATTGAACTCCTTTTCTGTTCCTTTTTTTTAATTTTTTCTCTTTCTTTTCTTTAATTTTAAGCTTTTCCAAGTTCCTTTTTACTTTTTATGTAGTTATTAATTCCGATCTCTGTCATTTTATGTTGTAGCATTTAATTTCTTTCCTGAGAAAAGATTTCAAGTGGAAGAATAGTTTCATCTTGTTGGAAGCTCTGATTTTATTTTTTCTCTGATGCAATCTTTTATTAAAATCTATCTGATGTAAGTTAGAACAACTAAGAGTTAAAGACTGGCTAAGCTTATTTTATTTAATTCTAAATTTGATCAGAAAAAAGCCTATTGCTAATTTACTCTCTTTGTAACTAGATTTGGGTCTAATTAAGTGTAGTATTATCAATGGTAAGCTACTACATAGTACTAACTTTTTTTCTTTGCCTACACCCTTTAATGGAGTTCTTAATATTTATAATAAACATTCCTAATGTTAGCGCAAAAATAAAGCTACTTGAGAAATACATCACAAAAGCTCCTAAGAACTAAGAATCTTCGTCATATATAGTTCCCAACTCCCTTCCTTACTCAAGATCAGAGAAGTAAAAGTTAGATGAATAAATGAAAATCAAAAATACTTCTATAATGCATTCGAAGTAATTACGCTTAGGATCTTCAAAAGGTTTAAACTTTAGTAAAATAAAAATCTAGGAAAAGCATAGTCCAGTCATTATAAAAATATATATTTTTGGATAGCTTATAAAGAAGATCAGAATTAAACCCAAAACAAAACGACTAAATAGAAACAAAGGGCAGTAAATTGCTATTTGATCAGTCTGGAAATTTTGAAAGTAGACTTAGTATCATCTTTCTTAGTGAAAGAGTTAACTAGAGATTACGTTCTAATTTTAGGTTTAAATCTTATTTTTATAAACCTTAAAAGTGCCTCTCCAAGAGAGAAAAATAACTATCACTTAAATAGCCTGTATAAATAATTACCATAAAAATTAAAGCTAAAAAAGAGTTAAAAGCATTAATGAAATCTTTCAAACTAAAATAATAGATTTGCATGAAAATTGCGAAGTTTAAGTTTAAGCAAGAACTGAAATAGAAATTGATAACAATCCTAAAATTAAAAACTTTCCTTAGCTTCTAAATTAATTTCACATTTTTGAAAAAGTAATTTAAGCTGAAAACAAAAATGAAAAAACATAAAGATATGAATAACATAAAAAGAGCGGACAAAGAATTGGCTAAAAAAGCATAGCAATGATAATTAAGTTTTAATCAAATTATCTTATCAATAAACATGACTCTTCAGTTTATGACGAAAAAGTTAATATTGAGACCAAAAGGAATGTTTATCTAAAAAGTCTGAAAGTAGTAGTTATTCAAATTATCAGGTCGAGGAACATTAATATAAGCATTCAACATAATCATTTACGTAATAAATGCAACATTTCAAAAAGCTTATAAATAATTAGTAGACGAAGAAGTTCCCATTATTAAAATATTAGTCGATGCAAGACCTACCAACTAAGAATAAGACATACCAATACTAGTAATAACTGAAACTTGTTACTAAAATCTAGAAACGACATAAAAAAACTAATCTGCAACTTTTTATCCATTTCCAGTAGAATTATAACTTGTAAAATTTTAATAATCAAAATCAATGCAATGAAAGTCATGAAAGAAAAAATATTCAAAACATTAAAGACATTCTGCCCCATTTAGAGAGCAGGATTCGCAATTTGAAATTTGAGATTTGCACTCTTGACATGTTTAGTTCTGTATGAAATAAGTATCATTAGGGCACTAACTTAAGCATTCGTTTTGAAATAGGAGAAATGGAGTCTAACATTAAAGACATTTTTTTTCTAATTAACCACATGCTTCGCATTATTCTATTAATCTATTGCAAAGTATGCAAATTCCAATATTTTCATAGTCGTGTTGTTTATTTGGACATTATTATATGCATATATTGTTTTCTTATGAAATTTTCATATAGCAGAAGCACATATCGTTCAAGAATTCTCATCCTTCGAAACACTATAAACAGTTATCCTTATTGATTCCGTAGCATTTTGAACAGTATTTGGTGCATTTTACTTAATTTTAGTTTTCTTCATATCCTTAGAACGCTACGTTTAAAATCTAATAATAATCTTGCAACATTAAATATTAGTTTTTAAAATACCTGAGTGAATACATGTATCCTTCATAGTTTCATGATTAAATTTTACTTCCTATTTCTATTTTAATTTTTTCTTCAAACGTAATTATATCGTTAAAGCTATCTTCGTTGACTTCAATCTCATTTTGCATCTTCTAGTTTGTTCAAATTTATGTAAATTGACCTTGGGAATTAATTGAAAACCCAACAAAAACCCAAATATCGCTTATAAAATTTGTATTATAATTTTTTTCTGTCTCTTAGTGACTTTTACGGTTCGCGTGAAAGAACGTTTTAGAAATAATTTGATTTTGACTGATGCCTAGTTCTATAAAGTTTTAACTGTTGTCTCAAAATTAAACAAAAATGCCTCATTTTTCATTCTAGTTAGATGAACTAAATTTCAGTCAGCAAGTAATACTAAACTAAATTTAATTTTGAGGATTGTAGTCATAACTGTTAGTTTTAGAAGGAGAAATAAAAGTCGGAGTGTTTGGAACTAAAATATCAAAGAATTATGATTCTGATAAGCTAACTCTGAAGCAAAACAAAATCGTTATTGTTAAGATTTTAAGCATTTTTTTTATTTAAATCACATTTTTTAGTTTAAATCAGTTGTGATCTTTTGTTGATTTGATATCCTTTTTTTATTTTAAGCACTTTCTTTCTGTCGAAGAGGATATGATTTAAAATCATTTTAAATAAGACCGAAGTTTAAGGGTAAAGGGATACATTTTAAAATTGTTTCACAGACAGACTTAGTTTCAATTTTTTATTTTAATAGATAAATTTTCTCTAGAATACACATTTAAGTTACTCAAAGAGAAATTGAAATGCGAAAAAAATTATTGGAAATACAATAAATCTATCTTACTTTCATATCAACCAATAAAATTTGATTAAGCTTTAAAGAAATATTTTCACTGCATATGTTTAGCTTATTGATTATCTTAGGATCTTAATATTATTATTCATACTAAATCGATTTTTATTATTAGGATGTTTATATTTTAATTTGCGCAATATAACTATTAATCTATTTATAAGAAACAATCTTTCTTCTGACTTAATTCTTAATTTCAGATTTATTTTTAAAGTTTACTAAAGTAAATAAACATATTGCGCTTATTCCTTTTTAAGATAAGAGTTTTCAAGCAATTCTTGAATTAGCTATTTATTTTAATCTTTATTCTAGGATAGATAAACAAATAAGATTTATTACAAAAGTGGCAACTTAGCTTAGGCTTTATAATTAATAACTTAAAGTTAGAAATTAAAAGATTCTCTCTAAGGGTAAATATAAACAACTATTTTTTAAATTAATTTGCTTTTGAAAAAGGCTATAAGATTCTCCTATTTTTTATTTAAGATTTAGATAAAATAAAAAGGAAGTTATAATAGGAGAAGAATGAAAAAAATATGAGCAAGATAACTTTTAAACTCTTTAACTAAATTTATCTAATTTTCTCATTAAGATTTCTTTCACCAATTATTGACTACTTTTTTGTACTAAAAACATAAATCAAAATACACGGAGCAAATTAAATTTGCTGGGCTAAAGAGAATAAAATAAAAAAATATCCCTAAAAGGCTATTAAAGAGCATTTTGTACTACTTACTTTTAATTTTAAAAATTAAAACAGTTCCCCATCAAATCAAACTTATCTCTTTTTTCATAAACCAAAACTTCTTTCAATTTTTTTCCGTATCTCTAGATATTTTTGTGATATTAGCCTAGACTGTTTTTATGAAAATCTCAAGTAGATATGTGAAAAAAGGGAAACTAAAATAAAACATCTAGCTTAATAATTAATTCTTTTGGAATAAATCAACGACCAACACATTAGATAAATATCAGCTTAAAAACTTCTTTAACTAAAAAATTCCTTCTTTTTTAACTTTCTAGTTAGAGTACAATCCTCTTAACCTCTATTAAACTATAAAAATATTAATCTAAGCAATATATTCTAAAAGCTTGAAATACATCAAACCATACAGTTAGAAAGACAAATTTGAATTAAAAAATTAACTTAAGAGGATAAAAAAGTTTCATATTGATCCTAGATTTAAAAATGTTATAGTTGTAAGTAAAGCATTTCTATCATTTATTTATTCCAATAGACTAAAATTAAATTAATAACTATTTATTAATTTAGTCTAAGTAATTATTCTTTTTTATTGTTATATCTTAACTTTATCAACTTATTTTTTTAATTATTACAGTCTCTAGTGTTAATATAATAAACTTGTTAAGCCATATAACTAAATTTCTAAGACTTTATATTGAAAATACTTATAAAATTTTCTTTATTTTAAATTATTAATGAGTGATACCTTCTAAGTACTTCGGCTATACTTTCAGCTTATTACAACTAAAAAGAGAGAAATATCTCTTAGACTTATATTTTTATGACAAAGAGTTTAAGCTATTAAAGAAGACTAAGAAATTCGTTTATTCATATTTGGAACTATTGGGTAGGTATTTGTATTAATAATAATGATATCTAAAAAATTTTAGTTAAAAAGACATAATATTAAAAGTAAGAATATCGCAAAGTATATAAGATATAAGGATAAATGGGTATCTATGTACTTAAATGGATTAAGTTAGATTTCTAAAAGATGTTCTGGATTAATGATAGTTAATTTAATAAAGAAATTTTTACTTATTCATAAAACATTGAGAGAATATTCTTTTAGGCTTTTAATTTTATAATAAAATTTTTTAATCTAGGATATCCAAGTTCCATATATAAACATTTAACCAATCTAAGAAAACTTAGAAACCTTATAATAGAAATACTACCTTATATATTTTAGTAAAAGGATAAAAAAGAAGGTGTATAACAAGTTAGTTTTATTGTTTATTTCCTAAAAAGATTAAAAATAG
Organism: Loxodes magnus; assembly: GCA_946699065.1. NCBI lineage: Eukaryota > Ciliophora > Karyorelictea > Loxodida > Loxodidae > Loxodes > Loxodes magnus. The sequence continues at coordinate 37,118 of CAMPDV010000222.1, forward strand.
AAGCATTAATATCCATACACTCTTATGAATTTAATAATCAGTTAATTTTAAAATCTTCTATTAACAAATTTACTTGTTTAGTAATCCTTGCTAACACTTTATGTTTTAATTCATTTTTGAGTAATGGAGTAGATTAAAGAATTGGAAGAGTATTCAATATACTATAAAAAAAGGTTGATTAAAAACTAAGTTTTGGTATTTTCAAGTTTTTTATTTTACTTTTAATAATGAATTTATATAAATTAATTAGAGATTTAAATCAAATTAAAAATTTTAAGGCTAATGGAGTGTTCCCTTAAAAGATCCATAACCCCCTGTATTTCCTTTTACAGGGTCTCGGACTCCCCGGTGTCTCCACTCAAGTTCACTTCCGAATTTTCCGAATGGCCTTTGAGTTATCTTTTTCCGTCATAGATAACCATACGAGGATGGGTAAAACGTAGTCAATTCGTTTCAAACCTTTTATCTAATTTGCATATTCTCCTTGCATTGTCTTCAAAGGTGATATTAGCTTCCGCATATGTGGTACTTCTTTTTGAAGAACTTTTATTTAGTCATGGGCTGTTCTTCTATTATCATTTGATCTTGATTTTTTTAGGATTGTTAATTCTCTAATTTTGCTAATCTTTATTTAATTTCTATAATTTGCTAGAAGGCATTTTCATATTTTTTAAAATATATTCCCATTTGTTCATCTAGTCTTACAATATCGCATTCTATTTCTTAATACCTATTATTAATGTCCTATTTTGTTATAAATTCAGGGTGTGGCTTCTCATCTTCGACATGATCTTGTAAGTCTTGTTATATGTTTATGACGTAGTCTTCGAGATTCTCTACTTTATCGGTGTAGTCGAAAATGATCTCTACAAGTTATTCCTTATCTAACTTCATTAGTTATTCGAATGTATGCCTCTTTTTTGGAATTTTGGAAGGTAGTTATTTTTCTTCCGAGATTTGGCAATATTGTTTTTTTAGATCTTGGTTGGTGTTTGTTAATTCTAGAAAGAATGATCAGAAGTGCTATGGATCGTCTTTTTTATAAGAAAACTTTTGTTCCAACTCTCCATTTTTTTTATTAATTAAATTAATTAGAGATAATGAGATTTTTAGGAAATATTGTATCAATGCTAAGGTAAAAATTGGAGAAGTTGAAATAGATTTGATTTCTAAGTAAATTTAAAAAATAGTAAAAAGTGATAAAAAGATAGATTTTTTTCTAACATAATTATAAAATTTTGGATTATAACATGCATATAAAGCAAAAGCTCTTTTAAACGTAATTTTATCCTACCTTGCTTAAAAAATAATTTGATTAGAAAACTTAGTAATTTATAAAAATGCTTTGACTAATTTTATAAACAAAGTGCAGCTTCATATTTCAATTGATTAGATTATAAATATAATGATACTAATGTTTCGCATCGCTTTGGCCAAGCTATTAGAACTATTAAAATTACCCAAGAAAAGTATTTAGATAATAGTTTGATCCTATAATTTGGAAATTTTAAGAGAAGGTGCTATTCTAAATCTTATTCAGATCTTACCAAGTTATATTTAAATTCAATGCTAAGTGGAAAATTGTCAGTGAGTAAGTCTGAGCAATGAATTAGTATAAAGTCAACAAAATTATTAGAATTTAGATGCGAAGTTGTCAAAAAAATAGTAATTACAATAGTATTTTAATTTGCACTGTGAATAAAAGTGTTGGATTCCAAATCATTTAAAAAGAATAGATCATTTACTATTATAAAATCTAGTAGTTTTTAAGTGATTTTGTTATTTAAGAAGGATTATTACCTAAGTAGGTAGCAAAACATTGAAGTCACTGCTAAGAATAATAGGATTCTAACTATTATTGCTAAGATTTTCTTATCCTATATTTTTGAAATGTTTTGCTTTTCATTCATTGGTAAGAAGAATGATGAAATTGCCAATCTTCCAACTTTTATGATTTTAAAGTTTGCATGAATATTTAAAAAATCAAATTTGAATTAGCAAAAATCAAAATACTTTATAACTAAAAGACGTACTCCACCCGCTTGAGTATATCATTTTAATAATAGATACTATATATAATGATGTCAAGATTCAAATCAAGATTTTCGCGGCTCCAAAGAGGCAGGAGTTAACGACATACTAGAGAGACTAAGACCAAGAAAAGGAAACCAAAAAGGTCAGCCATCAAATCGAATTTCCCACTTCTGAAGAAAAGCCTAGGAAATAGGATAAAAGTATTAGGAGCTTGGAAATCTAGAATTTCTCCACAGAACAGTAAATAATCTATGATTAGCTGGTAAAAGTGATGCTGGACCTCCAGGTAATTTATCTAAGCATGAAATCACCTCTGAAAATCTTCTTCATATAATATAATTGTAGTTAATATTGGAATGTATTAATTTTAATTTATTTGAATTTATTGAATCTTTAACTCTGGATAAAAAATCAAAAATCTTTTGATAATTATAAATCTGGATGTGTAGTAAGTTAGGTGCTCAACAAAATATGCTTCTATAGCATATTTTATGAAAATAATTAAAAATCATATTCTTATCATTAATATTTATCTATTTTAATCGCAACTGATTTACCTTTACAGATAACAGGATTTAACCTATAAGAAAAAGCTAAATCTTTTTAACAGTTAGTAAGATACTCTATTTTTACCATTGTTTTATCATAGTATTAAATCTTCAGCATTAATATTTACAGTTATAAACCTTACTAAATTGGACTAAATATTTCTTAATTTAATTTTATTTCCTTCATTTTCTCTTCCTAATTTATTATGATGACATTTAGTTTGAAATAAAATAAAAAATTTTATCGTTTTGTAATAAACTCTATGGCATCTATGATGTAAGTTTATTACTTATCATTTAAATCACTTAACTGAACTCTCTTAGTTTCTGATCTTTATTTTAAAGATCTTAAAATCTGTTGAATTATAGCTTCTGATTTTTAATTTTCAATTTCGATTATTCTAGCATAACTATCCTAATTAAACTGCTTGATCATCTCTGACTTAGTCTAATCTTTTATTACTTTCTAACTTTTTAAATAGCAGTTAGTCATTTATAAAGTTATTAGAAACACTTCCACTATACACTCGAAGTAGTTCCTCTTAGAATTTTAATAAAGTTTGTTAATAAGCAGGAAAAAAATCTAGAGAATGCATAGTGAATTTATAATAGCCATTTGTGTCTCAGGATATTTAAACAAAACTAGGAGGATACATGCTAAGATGAAATGTCTTACTAAGAAAAGAATATAATAAATAGCTATTTTCGCTTAAAAATCTTGGAAGAAGTTACTATATTTTTTGCTTATACTAGATAGTTTTTTCAGTGTTCTTTGCTAGATTTTACTCTTACTCTGTCAGTTTATAAAAAGTATGAATCTCTCTAAAAATGACAATTATATATATAAATTTAAATAAATAAATTTAAACTAAAAGAGTTTTTTGACGTCTTTAATTGCAAGAATTGCTTCTTTCAATTATAGACGTTAGTAAATGTTTTTAAATTGTTTTTTAATCTTGTTTACATTTCATCATTTTTCTTTAATTAGTTCTTCTTTCTATTCATCTTTAGCTTCTTCCTTTTTTGCTTTCTCCATTTCTAGTATCTCAAATCTCCTTGTCATTAGTTTCTTATGAAATATTTTGATCTATAAGTCTAAATACTCCAATTTAGACCTTGAAAATGAGTTTAGATATTCTTGATCGTATAGTATAAGGCGCCTTAAGTCATAATTTCCGATCTTTTCCGATAATCAATTCATTATATTAGAATAGTACACACATTTAAAGATATGCTCGAAAGTTTCATACTCTCCACACATACAATAGGGATTATCAATGGGGTAATGACGATCTTAAAGATCCTTACGGAAATTATAAGTTTAGGTTCTAAGCTTATGTATACTGATAATTTCTCGTCTATACTATTTGTTTAATTTGGTATAAGTAATTTGTGGAAATTGTTAAAGATTACCAAATTATTCAGTATATACTTTAGCTGTTTTCATTCTCATAATTTTTTTAGTAGCTACTTTGTAGAAATATTGTTGTATTTTTTCTCTTATATGTTTAGTAAAAGTTTTAAGATTGGTATTATTCTATTAATACTGCAGATCGATATTATAAAGGTCTGATAATCTCTATAAATTTAAATGATATGTATGATTAACTACCATAAAAGCGAAGGCGAGCATAATATTTACAGTTTCTTATATAGAACTGAAATTTAAATAATAAATCTGAATAAAAATACGAAACTCAATTAAGTGTTCTATCCAAGGTAGAAATTTATTACAGTATCATAATGATATGCATTATGAAGCTTATTAAAAACGGTAACGGTTTTTAAAGCAGGAACTTAGTAATTGGAACAGGATTTTCAAGAAAATGGGGAAAATAAGCATGATAAAAGTATTCATCGCATTAGCTTCAAAAGCAAAAATTTCATAGTTGAGTCTTCTTCAGATATGATATTCTACTAGTAAACCCGATCATTTTATATCAAAAATCTGTATTTAGTCCAAAAGGTATTTTCAATTCGAAGTTTTGAAAGTAATAGCTATTTAAATTTTCAGGACGAGGAACATTTACGTAAGCATTTAGCATAATCATTTGAGTTATGAATACACGTATCAAAAGGCTAGTAAGTAATTATTTTCTACAAAATTGCTAGCTAATATAGCATTTATGATGTAAAGGTTGCATACTAACTATAATTCACAAAATTTACAGTAGATTTGAAATAAAATCTTCAGACTCAGTAAGATTTTCATTCTTAATATGCTTTGAATTGTTTTCTTAATTTTCCTGAATACATTCATCATTAATTAAAACAAAATCTAGCATACATTAAGAGCATCCTATCTTTGATGAAAGATTTCTTGAGCAAAATTAGCAGTGAAGAATTATTGTGCAAGATTAACAAGTTTTATTGATATTTATCTAGTCTTTTTAGCATTTGCTAATACAAAAAGTTTCATAAAAAAGAAAATAAGGATCGTAGCATTCCAAACATGCTCCTCTTTCATAATCACAAAATTTACAGTTTTCAATCTTTTACGAACACTTTTGACAGATGGAGATCTGAATATAATGTGTTTGATTAGGACAACTTTCAATGCATATATTATCAAACAAAACATAGGGATCTTAGCATCTAATACATTCAGTGCCATTTATATTGCATGATTCACAATTGCTTATGCTCGTATTACATAGTTAGTAACTTTAACACTTTTCATAATAAAGATTGCTTGGACAATTTTGAACACATTTATTGTCAAATAAAAGCCAAGGTTCCAAGCATTTCATACAGATATCTCCGTTTGAATTACATTCCTAGCAATTTTCTAACTTATTTTTGCATTTTTGGCATGTAGATTTTTCAATAAAAAGACTTTCGTTAGGAAAGTTCTAGATACACTAGTTTTCGAATAAAAGAAAAGGTTCTTTGTCCTAAGAAAGAGAATTAAGCGCTTTCTAAAACATATCCTAAGACCAGAATAATTAATCCTAAAATTAGCTTCAGAAACAATCTGATCTGAGTAATAGACTGAAAAAATTAGAAAAGAAGCTAGAGGATAAAGGGAGAGTCCCAATGATGATCGAAGAGACCAACAGGAAGATTAAGATTAAACAACAAAAAGTAATGAAGAAATGAAGAAATGCCATTACTGCAATTCGACAGAAAACTTGTGAAGATGCTGCAAGAAATTCCAAAATTTCAAGAATAATATGTGAATATAAAGAAGAATGCAAGCACAGAAGAGGAAGAAAAAACAAATGCAGTAGAGACAAATCAGAGAAAAATTGTACTTAAATGAATTAGGATACATCTACGAGAGAAAATTTGATTAGAAATCAAGATAGAATTGGAAATGACAAGAGCAATTGGAGGAGTTAGGAGTAGAGACTTATAAAACTTTATTTTTTAATACCGGAGCAATCAGATGTCCAGCATGAAGAGGTGAAAATCATCGATAGTTGCTAAACTTAATTAATTAATTAACTTCAACTTTAAGAGTTTTTGGACCGGAAACTCCTTTCCGATTGCACGACTGACGCTCTCTTTTTATGGAATAACGGGGACATCCTGTTGTACTCCAGGCACAGCTGCTAGGGAGCTCCATCACTATAAGCAGCCAGGCTTCAAGCCCCTACCAAGAGCGGATGATCTCAACGACAGCGTTCCCTTCAGAAAATGACTCTGACCAGGGACTTTCTCAGTGACAGGAAAGGAACTTTTTCCTAGCCATAAAATCAGAAAGTGTGATCAAGAAGGCCAATATCAGCTCCCGCTCTTTTCAATTATAATTGCTAAACCTAATTTATCTTATTATTATTGTTATTAAGGATATATTAAAAAATGGTTAGCTTCAAGAAGGGTTTTTATACCACCTCCTTAGAGTAGGAGAGAAAACCTGAAGCACTTTCTTTTACCACGTCTTTGCTTTAATTATTCCAACCTTCTTTATTATGCATGGAAACCAGACTAATAATACAAGACCTCAGACTACGCAGGACCAAACTAACTGACCGAACGAAAACGAAATAATAGAACGAATAATAGAAAAAAAATAGCAATATACCCATGATTGGTCGAACTGTACTAAAAGGAGGAGCACAAAATAAGAAAGGAATGTGGCAAAAAAAGAAAACAACCAAAGTAATAATTTAACAAAATAATGAACAACTCATTTTAGCCAACGTCCCTGAAGAATAAATGTAAAGGGTCTACTAAAATGCCTATGATGATTTATCAGAAATGGTGGCCGCAATTTACTTTAACCATTACTTGGAAAACACTGATTTAGTAGAGAAAAAGGCCAAAGACTAAGAAGTTATACAAGTGTTTAGAAATCAAATATGGAAGGATTACGGACAAGCAGTGGCGAAGTTCATAGTGAAATAAAACGGAATTGTATACGTGGTATTTAACAATGAAGAAAGATACTAACATTTCACTTAATTCAGGGAATGAACGTTCAAAGGAGTTAGAATTTCTATCTAAGCTAGAAACTAATTGGAATATTCTGACATTCATAAATACCCAATTTACTTCACAATCAACGAATACTCAAATATGAAGGAAGTAATGGAAATAATAAGATAATATGGAAAATCAAGAGGAGAGATATAGCATACATATCCAAACACAACAATGCTAACAGGGAGCAGTGTAATCTACCTAGATTTAAAAGATGCAGACGAAGCAAAAAGGATACCAGAAGTAATAGATTTGAATGGAAACAAAATGAGAATATAACACCCAGTAAATTTTATCTGCTGCCTATGTAAAGTGAAAGGACACACAGACCAGCAATGCAGAAGGGTAGAAGCAGCAAAAAGGAAAAAGCTACATACAAGAGAATTAGAGATGCTTGAAGGAGAAGTTATTTTAACAATAAACAAACCAGATTTTGAAGCAAATCAAGCAAATAAGAGGATAATTGGAGAAGAAGAATAAATGATTATAGAGGAATCAAGGGAAGAAGAGAAGGAAATAAAATGAGGAGAATAGAAAAATAATTAAAACAACTAAACAATTAAATAATAAAAAGTTTTTTATGCTAAAAGAATAAATAAAAATTATTTTTCATCAAAATGGAATTGGACATATGTAAGACAGAGGGATAGAGAAATGTTCAAATAATTAAATAAAATAGAAAACAATCAACTAAATAATAAGATATACCATAAAGCAAATTAGAGAAAAGGATAGGATAGGTGATGGTAAAAACGCTAAACCCTAACAAAAGAAATAAGAAATAAGCAAAATAGTATAATGGAGTATATCAGGAAAAACGTAAATAAAGAAAAAAAGCAAAAAGAAATAGAACAAACTCAAGAAGAAAAAGAATAAGATGCAAGATAAAAGTGAGAAGAAAGAAGTAAATTGAAGCAAACTTCAATGAGAATGTACTATGCTAAGAAACCGATAAACAAAAATGAACAATTATCCGACTTCAACTAATAGGAAAAGGAAAAAGAAGAAGATTAGAATAGATAAGAAGAAGGAAAAGGAAAAGGTAGATAATAAGATGAAAAAGAAAAAAAGGGGAAAGAACTAATAAAGAAAATAATATGGAAGCAAAGAATGATAGATAAGAAGAAGAAAAGGTGGAGAAGGAAGATGAATAAAAAGAAGAATAAGGTGAAGAGGAAGTAGAGGGAATGAGTGTAAAAAAAGATTAAGAATAAGTCATAAAAATAGGGACAGCAAATGTTAGGGGAGTAAGAAGTGCAAAAGAGGCACTAGCCAAATTCATGACTCAAAAAAGTATCCACATAATGGCAATATAAGAAATTTAGATTGAAGACTAAAAAGATATGTGTAATATAGCAGGATATAAAAACTTAATAAATGTGGGATCAAAAAAAGGAAAAGGAGTAGCATTCTATATTAGAAACGACATATGTAAGGAGATCAGAGAGATATAGAATGAAGTAAACCAAATGACGCTCTTTGGAGGAGCGAGAGTAATGGCAATAGAAATAATGAAATAATTAGCAGTAATAAATGTCTACGCTCCTGTTGCAAATAGCAACGAACAGTATGAGCCTTTCTATAATTTAGTGAATGAATTTAAACTATAAGCAATAGAAAAAGGACTTAATATAATGATAATAGGAGACTGAAATGCGCACATAGAAAAATGACTGCCAAAGAAAACAAACTCAGCAGGAAAGAGAATGACACAGTTTATGGAACAGAATAATTTAATATGCCTAGACCCAACTGAAATAGGTACCTTTATTCACTAAAACAATGAGTATAAAATAGATTACTTTTTAATCGAAGAGAGTATGAGAGAAAAGGTGTTAAAGAGTGATTTTTATTACTCATACGTAATAGGTGACCATAGGCCTGGTATTATATAGGTAAAGATGGGTAAAGAAGTAAGAAAGCCATAAAAGATAGCAAAAATAAACTACCTACTATTAAAGAAAAAAGAGATATAAGAAAAATTTGAAAGATTTATACAAGAAAATCTCTAAGAAGAAGAAATTGATAACCTAAACGGCACATAGACTTATAAATGATGAAAGAAAAAGATATAAGAAGGAGTTTAAATAGTATGTGGAAAATTCAAAACATAAAACTCTAAGATATATAAATATTCAGAAACAACAAAATAGTGTAATAAAATCTCAGAAAATGCAGCAAACAATTAAAATAAAGGGTAAAGAACAGAGAACAAATAAATGAAAATCAATAAATTGAGAATCAAAGAGAATACCAAAGAGTAAGATAAGAATACATTTAATCAAGAAAAAAAGATAAAAGAAATTAACTAAACCTATTTATGGACAATGTAAATAAAGGAAGTCTAACAGATATGTGGAAGAAACTAAAAAGCTTACTTAATAGAAAAAATAATTAATGAGTACCCTTATTAAAAGAAGATGTTAATACTTTCAGGGATGAATGGTAGAAACTGTATGAAGATGGCGATAATACGCTACCAACTAAATTCTTAAACAAGAGATAAATAGTGGTAAACGAATATGAAATTTGAGAAATCATCAACTAATTGGCGAAATGAAAAGCAGCAGGACCTGATGAAATACAAGTAGGCACAATATTAGCAGGTGGGAAAAAACTAACAGAAGTAACATGTAAAATGATAGTTAAGATGATTTAAGAGGGAGTAATACCTTAAGAGATGAAATAATAATACATAATATTAATATACAAAAAAGGAGGACAGATGAACCCGATGAATTATAGACCAATCTCTTTACTGAATCATGCTTTAAAAATAGTAGATGCATGAATTTTCTAGCAATTATAAGGATATCTGCATAATGATGAAAGCGAATATTAATATGGCTTTAAAAAAGGAAAATCATGCTCACTATAAATTTTCAACCTAAGAACAGTATAGGAATGATCAATACGGAACAAAAAAGATGTTTTCGTAATATTTGTTGATATTAAGAAAGCGTACGACTCGGTGCAAAGAAAAGATATATGATAAATCCTAAACGATCTAAAAGTACCGGAATAGATAATTAAACTCCTAGCAAACTTCTACTGTGAAGAAGAAATTAAACTTAAAATCAATGAATAAATAGCAAAATCATTCGCGACAAATAAAGGACTAAAACAGGGAAGCATAACGTCGCCAAGACTATTTAACTTAATAATAGCAAGACTTCTCCATAGCTTGGAAGATTAAAAGCTAGGAATTACGATAGACTTTAAAAACTAAGAGGGATGAACACAAGAAATATATGCAGGATGTTTTGCATATGCAGATGACCTAGCCTTAATAAGTGAATGAGAATAATTAGAGGAAGTAATCAAAAATTTAACCTCATGGGCAGAAAAATACAAACTGGAAATTGCAGATAAAACAAAATGAATGATATGAAAAGCAGCAGAAAATAGAAACTGAGAAAATATAGGCAATACTATTGAGGTGGGAAACTTAAGAATCGAAAGAGTAACGTCCTTTTAGTACTTAGGGCATATAATAGAAGAAACCATCAGCTTTGAAAAACACATGGAGAACAGACTAGAAGCAGCATAAAAGATGTAAACATGAATACTGGGTAAAATAACAATGAATAAGGGATTAACACCATATAACGCAGATATAATGATAAAAACGTTCGTAAGCTCAGTATTCAGCTATGGGACAGAAGGTATCCCATATTGTGAATAATTTGTAGGAAAATAAGTGATGGAACAATTAGAAATAATATAGAGAAGATCTTTGCGAGCAATCATAGATACCCCTTTCTAAGTGTAAAATGAGATGTTAGAATACGAGTTACAGTTTATGAAATTTAAACATTACCTATGGCAGAAAACGCTGAGATTAAGAGGCAGACTAATAGGTAACTAAGGAAAAACAGTAGATGGATTAATGTTCGACCTAAGTAAAGAAGAGAACTTTATTTTTGAGCAATACTGCACGACAATAAAATTAGAATTAAAAATTGAAGACAAAAATATATTTATAGATGATGGTAATAATAATCAAAAAAGGAAGAAAAACATTAATCGTGCAATTTGAGAACATAGAGTATACATAGAAGATAGAGAAAGAATGGAGTAAATGATAACAACTCTATAGTATAGAAAAACATGATTTGATGAATATGTAGTAGGACCACCCAACTACCTGAGATACAATAAAAATAGAAAAGAAGAAATATGCTACATATTTAGAATAAGAACGAGATGTAATGGAAGCCAGGATTGTTTAAAAGAAAGACACTTAGTTGCGACAAGCAAATGCCCTTTCTGTAATGATGCAAGAGAAAACGAAAGGCATATCATAGAAAAATGCTCAGAATACAAAGAAAGTAGATAAATATGTATTAGAAAGTTAAGAACAATAGGAGTAGAAAGACAAGGAATGGAACTATTTGATATAATATGAGGTACGGCAAAATTCGAAAAATTCATTAGAACCTAAGAAGAGTAAAAAAGAACTAAAACTGACTTGATAATAAAAGATTATATCAAAAACATATTAGAAAAAAGAAAAAAGGGATACTTAGAAAAGAAAATTGAATGAAAAAAAGAAATAGGAAAAGATTATAGAGCAGGAAAAGGATAGTTTTTATGAGTTTATAAAAGCTTGATTAAGAAGAAAAGAATTAGAAACGAAAATTAGCAAAGTATGTAAAAAAAATAATGGACGCTTGTAACAAAGAATCAATAAAACGTAGATAGATAGAAGACAGAAGAACAAGAGATATTGAAGAAGAAAATGATGAAGATATGGAACTAATAAGAGAAGAATTTTTATTACCTGAAGGCTTACTTGAAGAAATAGACATGTATTGAAACATTTATTAAAGAGCTGCGCACCAACGAGGTGCTACGCGCTCTATAATCAAATTTATTTATTTATTATTATTTATTTAAAGAGATTGATATTTTTTATAATTACATAGTGCTTAAATCATTAATAAATAAAGCAAAGTGCTCTTTAACCAATTTCACTAACTGAAAGGTAAATTCTTAATCTAAAGATATGGGCTGAAAAAAGATTCTCAATATAATTTATTTCTCTCATTTCACAAAAAGAATTATATTTAACTTAAAACAATGAAATAAATTTACAATTTTTGATAGTTAGTAGTTGTTCTCAAGAAAAAGGGATAAAGTTTTATAGCTTAATTAAGAACACTTCTTAAAATAAAATAGATTCTTCATTTAACTTAAGGTAAAATTCTATAATTTCTGCTTAAAGATTTTCATTTTTTATTTTTATTTGAAAAAATTGTACAATAAAGAAAGAAAAATGATAGATGGAATTAAATTATCTAGAGCAATCCAAATTTAAAAAAATGTGCATCGAAAAAATTAAATAAAGCACTTGTAAATAAAACCAAAACAAACTAATTTAAGATAAAAAAAATATTTTAAAATAAATAAATTATTTAATGAGATCTACCCTTTATTTTAGCCACTTTACTAAGATTTTATTTTCATATCTCAAATATTCATTAATTTATATAAATTTTAGACATTTTCTCATTTATTTAAAAGCAAGGCTGACTACAATCTAATTAAGATCAAGACTTTAATAACTTTTTTTATTATGTTTAAAATATGGGAATATTTAACTCTTAAGAAAGCAATTCTTTTTCTAAATCCCTTTTAATTTAATCTAATCTAATTTATTGTTTAAAATAAAAGCTGTTATTAATACTTATTTTTCCTAGCATTTAAGTCTTTAAAACATTTATACTAATATCTATTTTAGAATTAAGTTATTTATCAATGTATAACTTTATTTTTTTCTTTGATATGAATAAAGAACTAAGTATATCTTAGTATGGTAAATTTACAAAATCGATTATTGTTAATAATACTTATTACTCTTTATCTTTATTTTTATCTTTCTTTTTTATTTATCTTATTATGTCTTATATTTAAAACTAAATTAATTTTGTGAAGATATTCTATTGCTACATACTATGATCCTACCTTATCTTTTTAAAACTTTTCTTATAAGTGTGAATAAAGTTATTAGAGCATGCTTTTCAGCTTTATTTATTTCTAGGTATTAATGGAGAATTTATTTAGTAACACCAAATAAATAAAAATAAAGCTGATATTTAAATCTTTTATTTTCTATTTTTCTAAAAAATAATATAAAAAATAAAATTCTTGATCCTTTATTGAAATCTTTTACTTATAGACTAATATGGGAAACAAAGAGTATATTAAAGCTCTCCGCTATTAATTATTTGTACGGTCAATGCTTTTATTTTGAGATATGGAATCTTTTTGCTAACTTTAGCAACGTAAAAGCTCTTTACTATGAATGTTCTGAATAAGACCTTCATTTTCTCTTAAAATTTTCCTTGAAAAGTACAATATATTTTCTAAATTATTATATCTTATTTCTTTCTCGTCAGTACGATTTTGCCTTTATGCTTTTTACCTTTTTTAATGTCAATATAAATGTTTTTCACTTCTAAAAAGTTACATTTCTTCACGATTGGCTTAGTTAATATCTCCGAATATATAAATTCATTATCTTTTTCTAGTTCCATTTTATTTACAATTTTCTTTTTTTTCTTGTTGTGCACTTTAGAGTTTCAATTGCTACTTAAGCTGATTTTTCATCAATTTTCAACTTTTTCCTAATATAATCTGCTTCCACTATTAGTTCTAAGATTAACTGCTCAATTCTAAGATATGTTTCAAAAGGCTTTATGGCATTTTCTTAGGCCATGAGTCTTAATTCTATGGTCTTCTTTATTCCAAGTTTTTCTATAATCGTTTTATTATCTTCTTATGTTTCTTGACCTCTTCCTGGAGATTCAATATCACTTTAATAAACTATTCTTAACTATTTGTCGCTATTGGTGAAATCAAGGATTTTCATGTGCAAGATATTTTTGCCTATTTTCTAGATCTCTCTTCAAAGGTAATAGTCTAGATTTGGTAGTAAAACCACTTGCCGATTAATTCTTTGTCCTAGAAATTCTAGATAACCGCTTATTTTACTTTTTGGGAGCAAGAAAACCTCTACGTGCTACTTCCATTTTTTCCAATTTTTTTTTGTTGATATTATTTGAGAAGGTTAAGATAATTGAAACTAATATGTATGATAAAGAAAAAATTTTCCCACCCCTCTCTTGCTTTGAAAAAGAGATGTAAAACTCTTTTTAAAAAGTTCTATTAAAAATAGTTTTATAGGATTTAAGAGATAATCCTGAAAATAGATATGATATTACTATTAAAATAAAATAATTATAAATATAAAGAGATCTTAATATATCTGATATTGAAATGCTAGTTTGCTTATTCTATTACTAAATTTAATTTTGTTTATGTAATAAAGTTATAGAAACTTAATACTCAAAATTATAAATTTTAAAATTATGCGAAGGAAATCTTAAGTTTAAATTTAAAACTATTTGTTGAAACTGTAATAAACTGATGCATAAGAAAATATTTAGAGATGTAAGATAAATAAAACTGGAACTTTATAAAAGCTAAATTTTCTTTAGTGTTATAATTATATTTTTGTTTTTAAGAAGGTTTTAGAGAAAAATAAGAGTGATAAAATTAAAAAACATACTTTAAGAATATTTAATAACTAATTAAAAAATTGGAATATCGCTTTACAGCTTAAAATTAATATAAACAATTTTATGTATAATTTTTTTAATTTTATTAATATATATAATAAATGGATATCGGTTGCAATTAGAAGGACTAATAGGTAATCTAGTGTGGTGCATACTGCATTGCAAGTAATCTCGCACAAGATACCACTACGGGGAAGGTTGAAAGAGACAAACCTAACTTGTCTGAGGGTTCTCGCTATTAGTATGAACGTTTGACTGAAGACCTGCTAATGACTTAATTACCAATTTTTATTTGAATCTTAATCAAGAAGACCAAAGCATTTGGTGCAAGATTCGAAAATAATCTTTAATAAGCAGATTTCCCATTTGAAGAAGTTGACATGACTCATTGGACAGCTTGAATGACAACAAGAAATATGAAAAATCTTTTTTAATATTAAATATTATTACTATAAGATTTGCGCGCCATCGAGGTGCTACACGCTCTATAATAATATTTATTATTTATTTAATTATTTTTCAATTCTTAAAATAAAAATTATCCTCTTAAAAATGTTTATATTCAAAGCTATTACAATTAAAAACTTTTAAATCATATTATAAAAAGGTATAAAAATGCTTAACCAAAGTGAGAAAAAAATGCAGAAGGTCTCAAGAAGTGCTTTTATGCCGCTCCATAGATAAAGGAGAGAAAACCAGAGACTTTTAATTTTTCTTTTATCATGTCATCTTTAATAGCATAATAATTTTCTCAATTTATTACCCTAGATTTAGAAAAATAAAGATAATCTTAAATTGAATAAGAAATTAAATCAAAAGAAACTGATCAAAATAAGCAATAAACTATTAATTTTTATTTCACAAACTAAGAGCAAACAATTTTATGAAAAGCGATAATTTAAAATCTTTAAAAATAGAAAAATGATGGATAGCTAATAATAGAGTAACTCATTAAATCTATATGGAATATATAAGAAGTAGGTAAAGTATTAAAGTAAGAAAAAAATAAATTGCTAGAAAAAAGTTTAAGCACAGTATAAAGATTAATCAAACAAGAAGTCGAAGTTAAACATCTTAGAGAAAAAAGAATAGAATCTTAAATATAAGAACCTAAAATGGAAGCAGAAGACGTCATACAAATAGAGGTAACTAATATTAGAAGGATTGCCAAGAGACTGGCTATACTAATCAAGATTTCACATATCTAAGAGATTTAAGATATACAAAAATAAGGTGAAGAGAAACAGCGAAGGAATCTGAAGGAGATGCCAAAAATATGTAAGCAAGGACAGAAGTACTTATAGGAGAAGAATCTTTTAATCAAGTGTCAGAACTCCAAAAATACTGAATGTCCCGAACATTTCTATTGAAACACTAGAAACTAGCTCTGGTTTGTTTAAAAAATAAGGATATTCATAATTTTTAATTCTAATGCAAGACATATTTTCTTCCTTAGACTTAAAATTTTTAGTAATGATGATATATTATAATAAAAAATCTCCATTCCTCTTTATTTAAAAAAACGCAAAACTTGCTAGCTAGATTTCTCTTCTCAATCTTTTAAATCGTTTGAATAAATAATTTTTTTTCATATGCATATTTGATAAAAAGGAGCTGCAAATGATAAAAATTTAGCATATTCTGCGTTTGTAGAAACTGTCGTATATCTATTTTTACTTAAATTTAATCTTTATCAGATTTTAGTTACGTTTGTTTCTACGCAATTTTTGCTGTTATCGAAAAATTCTATAATTTCTATTGTAGAAAGTAAAGTTATACTAGGTAATCCTATAAATGAAACTAATTCAGTAAATAAAGAATAGAAGTTTTCTATATTCACTTAATTTTAGATTAAATTGCTTAGCATGTAATTAGCATTTCTGTAGTGAATCAAGGGCATAATCGAGATTTAATTTGAGCTTAAAAGTAAACTAAAGCTTGCATTTTTATTCATAGTTTTATTATCTTAAAGCTTCTCTGGTAAAACTTTTTCAAAAGAATTCATCGTAATATTAAAACATTTTTTTGAAGAATGAATCTTTCTCAAATTAGTTTTTATTTACTAAAGTCATTGAATATTAATAAAAAATAAATAAAAAAAAATATATAAAAAAATGAAAAGAAAGACTCTAATAATTTTAATTGAAAAAATAAATAAAGCATTTAAATTTTCCAACAGAAATAAATTTAAAAATAAAAAAATTATATATTAAATAAGTTTAAGAACGAAAAAGAAAAAATAAACATTTTTAAACTAAGATAGAATAAATAAAGTAGTTAAAAAATGTATAAAATGAAAGTAAAAAAGATTTAATTATTTTTTAGAAGAATCAATTAAAAAGGGAAAATAAAAGAAATTTAATAACTAAAGTTTCCCTATTTATTATAAATAGAGATTTTCATCTATTGAATGAGAAAGATCAAAGGGGGTTAAATTTATTTCATCATAATTCTAAAGAAAACTACAAAATTAACAGAAATATCTCATTTTTTTAATTATAACTATCGCTTTTAAAAATAGAAATAATAATCTTTATCTTTGGACCAATAAACATTTTTTTTCGTAGAAATGAATATAAAAAGTAAAAAAACATTAGAAAGTAAAATTATATAAATAAAACTCTATATTAGTAATAACGAAAGCATTATGCATTTTTAAATTAAATAAAAAAATTATCATTCAAAAAAACAAAAAAATAGGCTTTAATAAATTTTTTAATTTTAATTATTAATTTTTTATGGAATAAAAAAGAATTTTTATATTTAGGATTTTTAGGAACTAATTTTGATTTAAAGATTTGGCATAATAATTCTAATATGTTTAATTGCATTTATTTAAAGTTAGAGTTAAAATTAATATAAATTTTGTACTTAAATCTTTATTTAATTCTATTAATTTATTTATGTAAAATTAAGTTTGATTTTTAATATTTTATATAAAAAAGTTAAAGTTAAAAAGCTTTGTTAAAGCCTTAGTAGTCAGCCATCTGACCTATTCTATCAGCTTGTCTCCATTAGTTTGTCTTGAATTTCTACTAGGCTTAGTTAGGCGGTGTAGCACTTCATTAGCGCACCATCCTTTAATATTCTGAATAGTTTTAATCTTGCATGTAGCTTTCATAATAATTTCTCCAAGGATTAAGATTTGAATTAAAGAATTTTTTTATAGAAATTTTTCCGCTTTATGTTGGATATATCCTAAATAGTTTTCTAAAAATATCTTATTTATTCTTTCTTTAAATTTCGCTTAGTCAGTAGCAGTATTTTCATTGGTGTTATTTATTGCACACGTAGCATTTTATTCTTCTTTTAACCTATTATTCCTGTAACACTTATTTAATTTAAATTTACTACTTATTTTAAATAAACGTTTACTGTCTATTTTAATTTGAGGCTTCATTTTCTATTTCCATAGGATCTAATTAATTCTGTTAAATCGAAAATGGCGTAACCTGAATTTATTATTAAATTTAAAGAATTCTTTATTCCAGTTTGTCTTCTATTTCTTATGATGATTAATATTGTTTCTCAAGTAAAGACGTTATTAGTTTTTCTAATTTTTCTACTTTATCAGTGAGGTATCTATTTTTAAACATAAACTCTTTTAATGACTTAGATAATATTTCTATTTAAGTTTGTGTCGGAAGTTTTTTTAGTTCTGGATTTCCAAGTGGTTAATGTTCGTCATATCAATCATATTTCTCACTTTCACTCATTGTAATTATTTCGCTTTTTTATTTTTTAGAGAATTTTCCTGTTTAAATATTTTGTTCAAAGTTCTGTTATTTCTTAGAAGCCATTTTATATATAATATTAAATAACTTTAAACTTAAACTCTACAATAATAAATGAATTAAAAAATTTTTAATTTATTTTCTTATAAATATTTTAATATGCAACAAAAACTAATTGTATAATATTGCTTACTCCTTTTCTGGATATTTCTACTAGTTTCAGAGCTGTCGATTTCGTTTCAAGACCAGGATCACTCTACTCTCCACTTCACTCTTCTCTATTGCTTTATTACCAGATCAGGTGTTAGTTTCTTCTCATACATCTTTTATTGAGAGATGCAAATTTTTCTAAATAATTATATTCTCTTTCTTCTTAGTTCTTCTCTTTCCAATATACCTTTTATAAACGTATAATAGTAGATTGATGTGATTCCCATTTTAATAGGATTTTCACAATTTTAGTAATATTTTAATTTTTTTAATGATTTCAAAATTTTTCTGCTGACTCTAAAATAATTCAAAATTTTATTTTTTTCAGCTTACTACTCTTCTTGATCTTTTAATATTATGTGTTCTATAACTTCTTTTTATCATTTTGCTTATTTTTATTATTACTATTGTTATTATTATATGATTAAATATTGCAACGAAGGGGTATAGTACAAGAAATCAAGCCCCAAGCCATTATTTTGGCTAATTGTGCCCATTAGATTACTTCACGAGATGATGTGCTTTCTTAATTATTCCAGAAGGTGAAGCTTTGATAAGGACGAATAGAGTCTAATCTTGCGCAATGTCTGTATTGGATTGAAGAGTCGATTGTGGCTTAGCACTGCCTGAAGATTAGGCGAAGAAGATCAATTCCCAAACAAAGCTTATTGTGAGGATATGTTGGTGTGAAATTACTGACTTCTGAAGTCCAAAAGTCAGAGTTTTTTAGCATATTGGATAAATTCATAATTCAAATTATTATTTCAGACAATTCAAATTATATCAATTAATTATTGAGATTTTTTAGATATACTGTTAATTTTACCAAGCAGGGATCGAACTAGCTTGAATTAATCTTATTACTTATAACCTGTTATTCATCACTTGCGTGATTGAACCAACAAGCTTTTAGTTTTAGGTTAAACTTAAAACTGTTTTTTTTTGCTGTTGGGTTAATGTTATTATATAATTGTTTGCAACAGTTATTGCTTCATGTAATTCTAATCATTAGTAAAGTTTTCTCCTACAATTGTGTTCTTATTTTGTATAATATAGTTAATTCAATCTATTTCAAAGTTTCATTTCTTATATCTTTTTCTCAGAGATCTACCAATATTATATGACTAAGTTTCTTCTTCTCTTGCAAAGCCAGCGGTTTGGTGTATTTCTATATTTTTAGACTAGTAATTGCTCTATCTCAATTTGCATTGAGTCTTTAGATTGACTTTTAAATACACTTATTGGGTATTTAGTGCTATCTTGTTGAGCTTCTCTTATATTTATACTATTTGCATATTCACTTCCAAAAAATCAAGTTTATTATCAATTTGTTATTAATTAGTTATTATCTTGCTGGAACTTCATAGCATTTATCAACATGCTTTTTGTTTTTTCGTTTAGTTCCTTAATCTAGTTTTAGGGATCCTTATTTTCTAAGTATAACTTCTACAATTCCTTTTGGTAATTAAGAATTAAGGTTGCTTATATTTTTTTTATTAGCTGTAGCAATCATTTTTATTAGTAAAAAAATGGATAAATGAATAAAATTAAGTTCATAGTCTAAGAAGATAACTTCATAGGTAATTTTCATTTTATGCCGCTCTTTCAAACTAAAGGATTGAGTAGGACTTCGTTAGTCTACCATTCTTATCTCGCTCCAAAATTCATTTGTCTTTCTTGCTTCTTCTTCAAATGTAATTCTATTCGTATATTCTTGAGTTATAAGATTTCTCCCTATATAATACTCCTGTCCTTGTTGAATAAGAGCAGAAAAGTTCGTCTAATTTTTTTTCTTATTATTTCTTTCAATTTCAATTTTCAGCATCTTTTCCAGTAATGGTTCTTCTAACATATATAACACCGGATTTTTCTACAATATAACTTCATCATATTTAATTCTTATTATTATTATTCAGATTCAATTTCCATGGTAATGCTTGATTACTAATCTTATTATTTTTAAAATACTTATTTTTAATATTATTACCTTCCTTTAAGTTGTTTTATTTGATATTAAAATAAGGAAAATTGGAAATAAAACATTTGAAGAATCTCATAAACTTATTTATCAATCTATTTCAATTTAAATATTATTTACGATTAAATTTTATCAAGTTTTTCTTCTATGGATGAAATTATATGTCCAGTTATTCAATCTATTTTTCTAGCTTGTTTTATAATTTTTCTATCCTTTTTCTTTGCTATTTTAATTTGTATTTGTATATTATTATTCATTTCTATATTGATTGAGTGAAGAATATCTTAGACTATTTTACTAATCTTATTGAGGCTCTCATTCAGCTTGATTAGATTATTTATCTTTTTTTAATAAATGAGAAAAGAGATAACTATTTCTAAAGAACCATTTATTTTTTTATGTAATAAATTTATAATAATCTTATAACATAATATATTACTGTTGTGTCACCTTTAATTGATTTGCCACGAAATATAAGCATAATGTTTAATGTAAGCATTCACTTCAAACTTCTTTGAGTTTTCTCTGTTGTTAATCTTGATGATCTTAAGGATTTTTTATAAATTACTTTCTTCTGATCTCATTTGCTGCTTATTAGATTTGAAGAACTTCTTTATTTACTTCAAATATTTTTTATGTAGAGCAAACATTTTTGATGGATTCTAAATAAATATTTTCATTAATTTTCTATTATTTTGTTCCTTTAAATTGATAGCAACTTCTTATTTGGGCCCTGCTTGCCATGTCACCATTCTCCGGTAGATAATTTCTTTTGTTGAGAGTTATTATTTTATCTGCATCATTAATTATTACAGGTTGCTCTGGCTTGCCACTATTTTAAGATCTATTAAGTCTTTGCGATTATTTCTTAAATTTACTGCAAATAAGAGTTAAGAGTTAATTCCTTTTGTAAAGTTAAGTTTTCCAATTTTAAAATTAAACAGAATTTATTAAATCATTAGTTCGTTAATAATGATCTCTGCTAATCTTTGTTAATTCTTACCCATACAAAGAAGGCAAATATCGTTAGCCCCATCCTATATATTGGATTTTGTTGGAGAGGTTTGCTATTTCTTAAGTGTCATTTTATATTTGCATATTGTTACGATATTTTAATCTCTTTTATTTAATAATTTTAACTCTATTTGTTTCAACATTAAAATAAGATTTAAACTTTTCCTTTTTAGGTATTTCGAACTTGGTGTATAGTTCATAATAGCTGTTTAATAAAATGTGACTGCAGTTATTGTCGATCTCTAGAACTCCCTAATCTTGTTCCAAGTTCAGTCTCCCTTTTAAATATTAATATTTCTTTGTATTTGCCTTTTTTATAATATAATTTTGATATCCAATCTTATAATCTTTGTCTTTAATCGATTTCCAATATCCTTTATTATAAAAGGTTATTTGTAGTTTTACTTAAGTAGCATTACTTAACCTACTTGATAAATATAATTTAGATTCTTCAACTTTTACTTCGATCTCCGATAAAATTGTTCCAGTCATTATTTGTTTAATTCTTGATTACTTAAGAATCTGAAGCTCTTCTTCCTATTTGCTCTTACTCGACTATGTTGAGATGCGACTTCGGTAGTTTTGAGAATTGAAGAGTACATCCATCTTCATAGCTTTTAATTCATGCATCAATAATATCTTTCTCCTCAAATTTCTCTCGAGTTTCCAGTTGGGATGCTTGAACTTATATTTCTAGAAATTAAGTACTAGTGTAAGTTGAGAAATACTGATTTACTCCGAAAGCAAAAGCCCGAACTTTTGGTTCTTCATTATTTCCTGTGGATTGATTGATTTTATTTGTCTTTTAGAGTTTTTGATGAGCTCTATTTTATTATTTTAATTAATTTTATTATTTATCCTCTTAATGCTAGTTAATAATACTTTTATTGCTTAACTCCTTTTACAACGTTTTA
Source organism: Loxodes magnus (assembly GCA_946699065.1). Lineage (NCBI taxonomy): Eukaryota > Ciliophora > Karyorelictea > Loxodida > Loxodidae > Loxodes > Loxodes magnus. Next base: position 59,558 of record CAMPDV010000222.1, read on the forward strand.
AAGTGTTTTAGAAGAAGGTTGAGTTAATTTAAATTAGACATGGAGTAGAGAAATGACGTTTGTGCTTTTTTTCCAACTTAAAGTAGGTGGTAAAATATCCTTTCTGCAAACGTAGCCTTTTTAACAAATTACAAAGTAAAACAATTATATCTGCTAAAAGGAAATAAAATAATGCTAACTAATGATAAATATTTGATTATATTAATAAAAAGTTTAATTAAAAATTAGATAAATCTAGAATCTTAAATTACATATAATTGCCTAAAATTTGTAATAAAAAGCTAATTTATAAACATAGGCTAATTAAATTTTAGCATTTATAATTATTTAAAATAATTAATAAAAAGTTTGTTTATTATAGATTATTTAGATAAAATAAAGTTTATTTAATTATCAAACTAGAGAAGAATATAAACTGAGATTTAATATAGAAAAGTATAAAAATAACATAGAAAGGGAAGCAAATAAAAAAGTAAGGCTGAAAGACAAATTTTTATATATCTTAATTGATAAGAAATAAAGTAGCATCTATTTATTAGTATTTGAAATAAAACAATATTATTTAAATTTACTTAAAGTCAAATAAATTTTATTTATAATTACATAAAAGTGTATAAATACATTGTCATTTTGCAATATAAATTAATGATAATTTTACTTAATATTTTTTGTAGTATTTTTATATTTTAATGAATTAAATAATTTTAAATTATTTCATATTTAAAAATAAAATGTTTTTTAATTTGATAGATAATTTGTTAGTTCTTTACAATTTTAAGTAATAAATATTAACTTTTTAATATTTTTATAATAAAATATATTTAGAAAAAATGCCAAAATTACTATTTTTTTTCAATCACCAATCTCTCATATTATTATTCTTAAAATTTTGTTTCTAGATTTTGGATTTTGTCAGAATGAATCCGGGGATTAGAGCTATATTTAAATAAATCTAAATATTTGACCCAATGATCTTTAATTATTCTTTAATAGTTTTTTATTATTTAATCTATTCTACTTACATATTGAGTACATTTTTTTTCATACCATTTATTTCCTCACTTAATAACTATTTCTTTTTCTTAATTGCTTTAGTCTTCAAAAAGTTTATTTATTTATTACTTCAAGTATTCTAAATTATTTTCTATCTAATAATAATAATTAATTAAAGTGATACCACCTTTCATTAGGATCATCACTGATATAATGCTTATAAATGTTAAAAAAGTATTCTGGATATATTCTTCATAGTCTTCTTCTGTCTTATGCTTCATTATTACATATCGACTATTACTTTCTTCTCCAGGTTTTATTATAGGGATTTGGTTAAAATCTAGTTCTTTTCCAATTATTTACTAGGGTCTAAATAATATATTTTCTTCAGGACCGATTTACTAATTTTTTATGTTTGTATCTTAAGTCTATAAATTTTACCCTCTTGAGTAGCATACAATCTGCTTAATTTATTCAATGTTTTTTAAATTCTTTTATTCTCTTCATTTTGTTTATTTTAATATTTCCAGCATTGTCTTACAAAATGACCAGGTTTTCTGCAGAACCAGCATTTAGGTTTTTCTTTCATTCTATTTCTTTTTGCTGGTTGAATTGCTGGCTCTATATCCATAGGATCGTTGTGAGAGAGATTTTTTAGAAACAGACTCTCAGTAATCTCAGCGAATTAGTTTAATTTTTCTTCTGTCTGCTTGATTCTCTAGTTAAATTCTAATAACTAAGGATGATTGCTGAGTTCAGTCTTTTAGTTACTATTTTCTTATCTTAGCGTGTTCACGTTATTGATCAGGCATTAAATTTATTCTTTCAGTGAATTAAGTTGTATGGAAAGTCGTTATTATCATTATGCATTTTTTAGAAGTTTTCAAAAATTATTTTCTGAGGAGGTGGTAAAAAAACCTTTCTTGAAGCCTGCCATTTTTTGTATATATAATAATTAAATATTATAATCCTAACAATTTATTAGTGTGACTCTATCATTATGTGGATAGCCACGGTTTTATCTTTTCATTACTATAAAAGAAATATATCTTTAAAAATGAAGTCACGGCAGGTTACCTTTTTAGGACTACCAAAATGTGTTCACATATCATTTTAAGAAGATTCTAAGACAAAAAATTGAAAGAAGGTCATTCCGTTTCAAGTCATGAAAATCAGCCAAAGCAGAGGAAGACAATAGTCGATTATGGATATTTAATTTCCCAAAAATCTTATGAAATTATTCTTTTCTTTATCTCGATTAATAGCTTTCAATTTTTTTTCTATAATTGGATACCTTTTACTAAGTAGGTGTCCATTTACTCAAGTAAATACTCTTGTAAAAGATTTAGATGAAGTTAGGAAATAAAAAATTTTAAATTTTGCTCCTATATGTCTTTATTCCAGTATAGGATGTCTCCCGCTCGTTTTTCGACAAGAGCAAACAAGAGGTAATTTTTAAGTAGTAGCCATACTTAAAGAATCATTATAAATAGTAATAAATGCTGAAAATTATTTTATTAAAGAATATTAATTTTATTTATTTATTTTAGGATAATCAAATCAAGGGAAATATTTTCTAGGAAAAAAATATTTCTTTTAAAATTCTCGCCCTAAGAGTAGCAAGCAGGTCACTAGATTTCCTAGTAAAAACCAGTTCATTTCCTGAGTTAAGCTACTTCTCCAGATTGAGCTTCTTCTTCCATATTTTTCATCACATGTTGACTAAAAAATAGTAATGCCATTTCAAATTTTCTTTCAGATTATCTTATTTTTTATGCATTTTCTCCAAAACTGTTCTGCTTTATTAACGATGTGTCATTTCTTCTTGAGATAGTTTATTATTATCTATATTTTTTTAGGGTAAAAATTAATAAAGGAAATAAAAAATTATAGCATAAAAAATAATATAAATAAGTGATAAAGTTACAGAAAATAATTAATACTTTTATTCTAATTAAATAATTATATAAAAAGGTATACATTTTAAATTCTGATTGTTTTTTAAGTTTAAGATAGATAATAAAAATATCACTTTTATTAAATAATTTTAATCATTTTAAAATTAATCTAAATTTATAATTATTTAATTTTTATTTATTTATTTATTATTTCTTTTAGAATTTGAGGAGTACCTAGTTCTCACGTGCCGCAGTCTCTAAACTGTCTCTTGACGGATATAACGGGAATATTCTGCTAATCAAGTTTCTGGAAATAGGGAACACCATATGTATTGAATGCGTGCTGCATAATCATAAACTTCAAGTTCTTACCGAAACCAAATAATCTCCAGATACTTACCCTTCAAGACCTCGAATCCAACCAGGAACCTCCCTAAAGATTGGGGTATAATCAGATAGTTCAAATATTACTCTGCTATTCTTTTTATTATTGATTTAATTTTAATTAATATTTATATTTTATTTGTGAAACTGATTACTTATATTAATTAATTAATTCAAATAGGGTTTACCTTTCAGCTGAAAGTTTGAAATTTTTTTTAAAGTTTATAAGGTTTTCCCTGTTCTAAGAATTTGTTGTACTACATCCAGTAGTTCTCTTCCTTCTTCAGATATTGCCGTCACTCAATGGAAAAAAATTGTTACTTTGTATCAGATCAAACTACAGATTACTATTCTTATTTTTTGTTGTTGATTGTATTTCCTTCATAGGTGCAGCTGATTTTAACAGATAAAACCTTATGTTCTGGGTACTTTTTTTCTGTATATATATTTTTTTTCTCTATTTCATTTGGATTTTTATATTTCTATTAGGGTTATTGTCGGAATTATTCAAGTTTTCTTTCAATCTCTGTATTAATTAGATCTTACCACACCTTCTTTTTTGTCTTGCTCTTAAAAATTCAAATGTCATTTTTCATTGTCTGAATTATTTCTCTTACCATTTTTTCTCAAGCTATATTCCAAAATTTTCTTTCCAAGTGAAGTTCTTTATCTTTAAAATGAGTCTATATTTCTTCTTTTAACTATATTTGGTCTTCTTCCAATATTCGAAATTTTATTATCAGTGCTCATATTAAGTCTAGCATCTGAATTGAATCAATTTTTTTAATAATTTTCTCTTCCAAGTCGATCCAATCTATTCCGGCGTTAAATAGCTTATTCCGAGCTATTAATCTTATTAACTTCGTTTAAATTACTTTGATGGAGTTTCACTGTCTCTTACCTAGTGATTTATCACTTTTCATGTAATGGGTTAGTAAAGAACCACAACTATAGAGATTTTTATAGTCTGGCCTCTTTACTAAGATTTTTATCTTCCTGGGTTTCTCTTCAACCAAGAGAAATGCCCCTTTAAGAGCTTCTATTTTGTATATTCAGATAATTTATAAATAGATTAAAAAAATACCTTCTAAATATAAAGAATTAAAATTAATTTTTTAAATGTATTATTTTTAATTTCACATATCATAATTAATAAAATAAACAGAATTTTTAAATTAAAAATTTTAAGAAAATAATTTTAGAAATATAATTGTAATTTTATAATATCAAGTATTGCAAACTGTTTAAGATTACTTTAAAAAGTATTACCGTAAATAAATTCTTAAATATAAATAATTACTAAATATTATATATATAAAATGGATGTCGTCCGCTTAAGAAAAATTAGTAGACGATCTGGTACAGCGTATACTGCGTTGCGAGTAATCTCCCACTAGATTCCACCACGGGAAAGGGTGGACTAGCTTGGAAGAGACAAGCAAAATTTGCCTGAGGATTCTCTCTAGCAGTATGAAAGTTTGACTGACGGGCCTGCTAATGACTAATTACTAACTCTTATTTGAACCTTCTTCAAGAAGACTGAAGCATTTGATTCAAGATTTTAGAATAATTTTATTAAGAAGATTCCCCGTTTGGAGAAGCAGAGTGATCGGTCACACTAGTTCTGTATATGCTGTGGCTATATTCAGTGATTCGAAGTTCATCGTATCGGGAAGTGTAGATAAGACGGTTAGACAATGGAACGTTTTTCATATCACTAAAAATAGTAATTTTGGCATTTTTTCTAAATATATTTTATTATAAAAATATTAAAAAGTTAATATTTATTACTTAAAATTGTAAAGAACTAACAAATTATCTATCAAATTAAAAAACATTTTATTTTTAAATATGAAATAATTTAAAATTATTTAATTCATTAAAATATAAAAATACTACAAAAAATATTAAGGAAAATTATCATTAATTTATATTGCAAAATGACAATGTATTTATACACTTTTATGTAATTATAAATAAAATTTATTTGACTTTAAGTAAATTTAAATAATATTGTATTATTTCAAATACTAATAAATAGATGCTACTTTATTTCTTATCAATTAAGATATATAAAAATTTGTCTTTCAGCCTTACTTTTTTATTTGCTTCCCTTTCTATGCTATTTTTATACTTTTCTATATTAAATCTCAGTTTATATTCTTCTCTAGTTTGATAATTAAATAAACTTTATTTTATCTAAATAATCTATAATAAACAAACTTTTTATTAATTATTTTAAATAATTATAAATGCTAAAATTTAATTAGCCTATGTTTATAAATTAGCTTTTTATTACAAATTTTAGGCAATTATATGTAATTTAAGATTCTAGATTTATCTAATTTTTAATTAAACTTTTTATTAATATAATCAAATATTTATCATTAGTTAGCATTATTTTATTTCCTTTTAGCAGATATAATTGTTTTACTTTGTAATTTGTTAAAAAGGCTACGTTTGCAGAAAGGATATTTTACCACCTACTTTAAGTTGGAAAAAAAGCACAAACGTCATTTCTTTACTCCATGTCTAATTTAAATTAACTCAACCTTCTTCTAAAACACTTTAAAACGTTGTAAAAGGAGTTAAGCAATAAAAGTATTATTAACTAGCATTAAGAGGATAAATAATAAAATTAATTAAAATAATAAAATAGAGCTCATCAAAAACTCTAAAAGACAAATAAAATCAATCAATCCACAGGAAATAATGAAGAACCAAAAGTTCGGGCTTTTGCTTTCGGAGTAAATCAGTATTTCTCAACTTACACTAGTACTTAATTTCTAGAAATATAAGTTCAAGCATCCCAACTGGAAACTCGAGAGAAATTTGAGGAGAAAGATATTATTGATGCATGAATTAAAAGCTATGAAGATGGATGTACTCTTCAATTCTCAAAACTACCGAAGTCGCATCTCAACATAGTCGAGTAAGCGTGTGAGCAAATAGGAAGAAGAGCTTCAGATTCTTAAGTAATCAAGAAATAAACAAATAATGACTGGAACAATTTTATCGGAGATCGAAGTAAAAGTTGAAGAATCTAAATTATATTTATCAAGTAGGTTAAGTAATGCTACTTAAGTAAAACTGCAAATAACCTTTTATAATAAAGGACATTGGAAATCGATTAAAGACAAAGATTATGAGATTGGATATCAAAATTATATTATAAAAAAGGCAAATACAAAGAAATATTAATATTTAAAAGGGAGACTGAACTTGGAACAAGATTAGGGAGTTCCAGAGATCGACAATAACTGCAGTCACATTTTATTAAACAGCTATTATGAACTATACACCAAGTTCGAAATACCTAAAAAGGACAAGTTTAAATCTTATTTTAATGTTGAAACAAATAGAGTTAAAATTATTAAATAAAAGAGATTAAAATATCGTAACAATATGCAAATATAAAATGACACTTAAGAAATAGCAAACCTCTCCAACAAAATCCAATATATAGGATGGGGCTAACGATATTTGCCTTCTTTGTATGGGTAAGAATTAACAAAGATTAGCAGAGATCATTATTAACGAACTAATGATTTAATAAATTCTGTTTAATTTTAAAATTGGAAAACTTTACTTTACAAAAGGAATTAACTCTTAACTCTTATTTGCAGTAAATTTAAGAAATAATCGCAAAGACTTAATAGATCTTAAAATAGTGGCAAGCCAGAGCAACCTGTAATAATTAATGATGCAGATAAAATAATAACTCTCAACAAAAGAAATTATCTACCGGAGAATGGTGACATGGCAAGCAGGGCCCAAATAAGAAGTTGCTATCAATTTAAAGGAACAAAATAATAGAAAATTAATGAAAATATTTATTTAGAATCCATCAAAAATGTTTGCTCTACATAAAAAATATTTGAAGTAAATAAAGAAGTTCTTCAAATCTAATAAGCAGCAAATGAGATCAGAAGAAAGTAATTTATAAAAAATCCTTAAGATCATCAAGATTAACAACAGAGAAAACTCAAAGAAGTTTGAAGTGAATGCTTACATTAAACATTATGCTTATATTTCGTGGCAAATCATGTATGGTGATGCAACAGTAATATATTGTTTTATGTTATTATATATATAAATATGAAAAAATGAATTCTACCTCTAATAAAGAAAATATAGAAATTTTAATCCTCAGTTACTAAAAGGAATTGTATTAGTTATACTTAGAAAATAATGGTTTATAAAGTTAAATAAGGAACTAGAGAAAAAATAAAGAACATTTTGACAAATGATATGAAGATCTAGCAAGATATTTATCGATTTACATATCTTAAAACTTTCTTATTCTTATTTTCGTTAGAATCTTTCACATTATCTTAAAATATTTCCATATATTTTGCAATAATACCATTATTTTCTTCCTTTCGATAGGAATTTTTTAGCTTAGCATTCTGTTTCAAATTAATAGGCTCATCCATTGTTCACTTTTAAGAAATAAGCTTTCAGTCAACTCAATCAATTAATTGAATTTTGCTTCTATCTATTCAAATTTGAATTTAATTGATTGCAGATTTTATTTTAGGTCTAAGATTCTAAAAATAAGATATTTATTTTTCTTTTAATCTCTCTGTTTTAGTGTTAGAGTTTACTTTTTAATTTTATACTTTTTTAAGTTCTTAGAAAATCATTTATTGTTTAGAAGTTAAATGAAAGTTATTCTTTTCTTATAAAAAAAGTTTTGTTCTAAACTCTAAAAAAAAGTTAATCTCAAAAAATTAATTAGGACTAAGATTTATTAGCAATTTAGAATATAAACAGTTAATTTCAGGATTTATAACGCAATGTTTACCTTCTCTTAGATGGAAGTTTCATTTAAATACATATAAATAATTATCTTTTGAATGAAGATTTATTTCTTTACTTTTTAAATACATTTTTATATCCTATTAAAATTAAAATTAGAAGATTCATTTATTTTTCTTCTTTATTATAAATGTTTGACTAGTATGAATTTTTAATTTTAAATAAAATATATAAAAAGATATAAGAAATAAAAATTGCATCGTTAGATCATACTTTGTAGTAATAAATCCTTTAAGTGCTTTCACATTAAAATTTATTTATTTTGTTTTCAAAGTTGTATCCCCCTTGGGATATGATTAACTTGTTCGTAATACTATATAGCGGAACGTGAAGGTGTTAATGGCTCAGTCTCAGTTTTGGATGTAATGGTTTTTAAGTACAGGTAATGTCTTCATATGTCGCTAATCTTCGCAAGAGTTGGAAAACACGTGAAGAAATAACTACAACCTAATATAATCCTTTAATTTTTATTTATAATATTTTAATTAAACTATTTTATTTAGTACATTATTAGAAACTTCTCTAATACCTTTTAACTCGCCATGGAATTAATTTTGAGAATTAAGTGAAAAAAGATAATAAAATTTGATCTAAAAAATGGAGAAAAGAAGAAAATGTTATCCAGCAAATGAAAAATAAATCAAGAAAAAGAGGATCAAGAGACAAAAGAGCAGAAGTAATAGAATAAACTGATGCTGCAGAAGAATAGTAAGAAAAAGTAATAAGAAAGACATATTTCTAAGATTTTCTTTTAAGTACAAAGTATCTTTGATTTGTGGCATTTAAAATCAAGTAATGCTCCATTAATATAATATAATATATTAAATTATAAATAATAAGGTATAAAATATATAAATGTAATAGAAAACAATATAAGAAGATAGGAGTAATTATAACTTTAATTTCTAACATTCAAATTATAGTACTAAAGAAAAAATCAATTATAAACAATTGAAAACTCTATAAATTATACTAAGCTTCTCTGAATAAATTAAAAGACTAAATAGTAATTCTGAATTATTTCTCCTATTTTAAATAATAAAGAAAACATAAATTAAGAGAAATAGTTTATTTAAGCTTTGATAAATAAATTAAAATAAATTAAAAAAACTGAAGGTATTTACATATATAAACTAGTTATATTATTTAAATCTTAGTAGCTATTTTATGAATATAAAATGGCACCTAAGAAATAATAGATCTCTATTAACGAATACTTGAAAAAATAAGAATAACCTAATTTAATTGAAGAATAGTCTTAATAAGATAAAGATTAATAATCTAAGGAATCCTTTGCATAATCAGTTCAGCAAAGGATATCAAATATCCAATATGACTTGAAAAAGCAAAGATAAAAAATAGAAAATTTAGAAAACTTACTAGAAAAATTAATGGAATAATTAAACCTATAATTCCCATCCATAGATGAATCATTAAATAAAATCTAATCGTAAATAGTAATTAAATTGGAATAATTTGATAAATAATTTAACGAAGTCCCTCAAATGTTCCAATTTCATTTTTCTTAAATTGAATATCAAATAAAGCAACTTTAAGAAAAACAAGAATGATAACAAGTAATAATTTAAAAATTATAAGATTAATAAGATTAATAATAAAATATCCCAATGGAAATCGAATCGGAATTCTAATAATAAGAAATAAATAAGATCAATTATTATCGCAAAAAGATTCGGTGCTATTTATGCTAGAAAAATCATTGCTGGAAAAAATGCTGGAAGAAACAAGAAATTGAAAAAATTAACAAGTAATAAATATTAGACTAACTTTTCAGAATATGACCAACAAGAACAAGATAAGTATACAGAAAGAAATTCTACAACTCAAGAAACAACGAGTTTTATAAAAATGGAAGAAGAAACTATAACGATAATTAGTGGATGAGGGAGAGACAAGGATTGCGGACTAATGTAGTCCTACGTAGTCCTTTAATTTAAGAAAGAGCAGGAACAAAAACAAGTGAACCCTGGAGCTCTTTTCTAAGACTATAAACTTAATTTTATCCTTTTTTTATCTTTAATAATATTATATTACATAAATGAAAACCTACCCTCTTCTTTATTAATTTTACTCATATAATCACTTTTTAATTTCCCTTCTGTAATTTTGTTATTTTTTAAAGCTCTGAAATAACTTTGTAGTAAAGCTGTTCTGATAAACTCCTTTATTAAGATTAAAATACCATTCTAGGTGAAAGTATAAATAAAAATGTTTATTAAGTAAATATCTAAATAGTGCATATTTAAATTGCTCTTAACTTTAGTAATACAAATTTATTAAATACAGGCTGATGATTCAATTTTGGTATTAAGTATAATCATTTTAGAAGTACTATAATTAGACTTTATATTTGAATAAAGCTAGATATTTCCTTATGATTAATTACTATTATGATATAAGACTTATTTTAAGAAAGTTAATCAAACGTTAAGAACAAATTTTACATTTATGTATTCAGGAGATTGAGAGTTAATTTTAAAAATGCTGACATAAGAAATTAGGGAGAGGAAAGATTTACTAATAAGGATGTTTAGTATTTATAGAGAGTTAATAGAAGAATATTTAATGGATATTTTATTATAAATCTAAATAGGCTGCTTGGTCTAGTGGTATGATTCTCGCTTTGGGTGCGAGAGGTCACGGGTTCAATTCCCGTAGCAGCCCTTTTTTATATAAAATGAATGCATAAAAATGGAAAGAAATAACTTAAATTTGCTTATTTTAACTTAGTTAAAAATAAAATAAGATGATTTAATTAATATCTTATATATGAATAAATAAGATTATTCTTCTAGCATAATAGAATACAAAAGCCATTTAAATATTCTTTAATCAAAATTTTATATTAATTCTCCCTTTCAAATTTGCAATAACTCCAACACTCTAAAAATTTACACTTTTTATTTTTAATAAATCAAAGTATTTTCTGAAGAAGTAAATTCAATAAATAATACTAACCATATAAGTATGATAAATGCTTGAGATTTAGATTATTTTAAATAAAAAGTGAGGAGAGCATTTTTCTTTATTTATTTGATAGATTGAATACATTTAATTTCCAGCATTACCTTTACTTATTCCTAATTATCCTTTTTAGGTTTATATCTAGAAACTTTTATACTCCATTAATTACATTAAGTGATCTTAGATTTATATTAAAACTTAAATGTATCAGAATTCTCACTCTTTATAAAAGAATCTTAAGAAGAACTTATCTTAATAAAAAATATTTGAGTAGCTTGATAAAAAGTAGTCAAGGATCATATCTACTAGTCTAATAAAAGTATCATATGATTTGTCATATCTTATAATGCAATAAAATTTCCACTTCTATAAGATTAAAAAGAATAAGCATTAGACTGCAAGTTTATTATATCAGAAAAAAGTTTTATATTCTTAAAGTTCCAGTTATTACTACTATTAGGATTAAGATTTTAAATAAAGGACTTAATTAATATAAAATGCTGAAATAATATCTAGCTTATCATTCTAATAATTTTATACTTTAAACTTATTCAGATTCTGCTTAAAATCTAACTAGCATCTAATAAAAAATATTCTAAATATACCAACTGCTAGCATATACTCAAAAATAAAAAGATAATGCTAAATTCTGTAAAATACTTTTTTTAATTATTGTTAAAATTAATTTATAACTACTAAGATATGCTAGGGCTCTTCATTAAGCTCTTATTTTACTAACTAAAAGTATTTTATATTCTTATTATTCCAAGCTTTACTATAATTATTAATAGTAGATATTCTATTTGTAGAGCTAAGTTTATATATAAACTACTTATGAGTATTTTGATGAGAAGTTATAATATTTAATAAATAAATTCTTAAGGAAAAAGAGTTTGCTATATCAAAAAAGAAACAGGATTTTAATAATAAGAATATAGAAACAGGCTTTTATTAAATAAAGCTAAAACCTCATTCTAATAGATTACCTTAATTAATAAGTAATCATAAAATAGTAAAAAAATCAACTTGGTATTCTTTATAACAGCAACGATTTAAATAGAATGCTTAAAATAAGAATAGTTAGCTAATAAAGGTTTTTTATATAAGTTGTGGAAAATATATTAAACTCAGTTCGATTGAGCTAATATGCTACTAATAAGGTTGTAAGGAAATTTAATGTTTAGTTTATCAAATAAAATTAAGAAAAAGGCTTTTCTTTGATAATATAACTACTGAGAATAATAGATTGCTCGATACTATAAAATTATAATTTCCTTTAAGCTATTAATTTTGGAAGATAGCAAACTAAAAACATATAATTTCTCCTAACCCACTAAACATAAAAGTGGGAAAATAAATTGATTTTTCAATCATTTACTAAATTAAAGTTTTGAAGGATTTATATTATGCAAGATGCTAAAATAAAAAAATTAAGATATTGATTCCAATTTATTTTATAATAATACCATTTCCTTAGATTTATTAACCTTTTTTATAATTATTTAATACTAGAAGTTAAGCTATAAGCTTAAATTTAATTTAAATTAAGTAGAAAATCTTATTATAACAATCATACTAAAAGTATTTCATATAAACTAATAAAATACGATACTATGGAAAGCTAAACCTAATAAGTGAGAAATATGAAATGACTTATCTTCATAAAGTAAAATATTAATTAAAGCTTAATCATTAAGTTTAAATTAGACATTATTTTATACTATCATTTGAGAATTCTACTCTATATAACTTAACTTTATATTAGCAAAAGGTTTAATACCCTCAACGTCAAATTTATTTCAAATATATCTGACTAATCCATGTGCATCAAGCATAAGAATTTATTTCATAGAAGCTTATAGAAAAATCAGTATCAGAACAGCTAATTTAAGTTAAGTTATATTAAAAATTTTCTCAACAAAATAGCAGTTTGAAGAATGTATATTAGGCACATAAAAAGGCATAGAGTTATTTAATTGTATAATGATACATTTAATCAATATAATAAATGAAGAGGTTTATAAAATTAGAGCTTAATAATTAGGGGTAATAAACAATTAAATAAATTTTAATACCTATTTGTTTGAAAAGAATAGCAAGTACTATGAATTCTGACTAAAAAATAGAAAGTTTCATACTTTTTAAATTTTAACAATCATTTAAGCAGTAAAGCACTCTAAGTAAGCATAATTAAAAGCTAGGAGAAATAATTATAATAAGGTATTTTAATATACTATATGATATATTTTTATTCTTAGAAATGAAATAAATGTAAAAAGTCAGGGAGCGTATAGAAATAAAGCTAAGTAAATTAAGCAAAGCGTGGGTTGATTTTAAAGAGATATTATTGATGATATGATTAAGAATAAATCTAGTAAATTAATTCTAGTTTGAAAAGGTTTTTCTGTCACTTTTCTTTGAAAGTACTGATTTATTATAGTTATATTTACATATAAAAGATTCTCTTCAAATAATTAGAAAAATAGCTAACTGTTTTCAATCATTGAATTAAAGGATAATTAAGAAAATCTTTTCATTTTATTTTATGAATTGCTAGGTTTAATAATATAGTTTAAATGGGGAATGGTAAATGTTCTTAATTCATTAAAACCAACTTATCTGGCTGCTTGAACTCGCCTATTATCTAAGAAAACTCATCAAAAAATCAGTATTAAGAAAAATAATCCTAACTAGAGAAGAAAAATAGCTAATTTGCTTAGTAAACTTAAAATTTCGATGTAATAGAAATTTAGTTATTTAAAAGCTCTAATCATTTTTAAAGTATAGGCAATAAGCATAAGAAAACTTATTCTATTTAGAAGTGAAATTATGATTATGAATCTGTATTTGATAAAAAATAGCTCAGGAATATATAATGTAGTAATAGGAAATCTAACAATTAAATAGAACTAGACTTAAGTTCTGGCTCTTCTCCGCTTTTTAAAATTGCCTAGACTCAAAAATCACCTCATACTTAAAATATCCAAATTAATCGCTCTTTATTTGTTCCTGAAAATAAAGCAACTTTTTCAGAAAATTATATAATTTAAGACTAAATAGGAAAAGGAGGATTTGGCTAAGTTTTCATTGCAATGAATAAAATAAATTAGAAGCATTACGCAGTGAAGATTATAAACTCAGAGAAGTTTAAAAACTTATCTTAAGGTGAGGTATAAATACTAAAATAAATGGTATGCTTTCTATCTTTAGAATCATCCTCATATTGTCAAGCTATATGAAATATACATTGAGCCAAAGTACACTAAATTAGTTACTGAGTATATTAAAGGAAAAAATTTAGCTTAAATACTTGGAAAAAAAAACTTCATAAATGAAATCATCGTTAAAGAAATAATGAAGTAAGTGTTTTAGGGAATATCATATTGCCACACGAATGGTATTTTGCATAGAGATCTTAAGCTTGATAATATAATATGTAATGATATAGATAGTTCAGAAAAGGTATAAGTTAAGATAATTGATTTTGGGGTATCTATAAATGAAAAATAGATCGAAGACAATTAAATAATTGGCTCTATCTTTTATTTATCTCCTGAAAGCTGTATGGGCTAGTATTCAAGCAAAAGTGATATATGAAGTTGTGGAGTAATAATGTATACTCTCTTAGCAGGAATGTTTCCTTTTCGAAAATACAACATAGTAGATTATATAAGTAGAGCAAGCAACATTAATAATAAAGATAATAAGAAGCCTGATATTTAGAAGTTTTAAGTTAAGTTTATATCAGAAAAATGAAGTCAAATATCAAAAAAAGCCAAAAAATTAATGCAACAGATGTTACAAATTCAACAAGAGAAGAGACCAAGTGCAAAAAAATGCCTCAAGAATGAATGGTTTAGCGATTTATAAACGACAAAAACAATTTATCTAGAAGAATACTTAGAGAGAATGCTTTTCTTTTCTTTAAGCAAGAAGGTAAAAATAGCCGTTTATTAATATATTGTTTCATAGCTTATTGATCCTTCAGAAATTTAGCCAATTAAAGATATATATTTATCGCTTGATATCGACTAAGATGGTAAAATTTCAGAGAAGGATATAGTGAAATCTTTTAAAAAAGTATATAATTAGCAGCTAAAAAGATAAGAAGTTGTATAAATATTTAAGTCTTTGGATATTAATGGTAGTGGATTCTTAGAATGAGAGAACTTTTTGGTAGCATGCTTGCCATGGTAAAAAGTTCTTATAGAGGATAAAAAACTAGACTTGGTAATATAAAAGTTAGATTAAGAAAAAACTGGATAAATAAACTAAAAAACCTTCCGAAATTTTTTCAGTGGAAAATTAAGTGACAAAAATATAGAAGAAATGTTAAAAGAATTGAAGTTTGATCAAAAAGGAAATATCAGTGTATCTCACTTTCGAACTTTTATACTAGATCAATGAGAATTGAGCTATTCAACTACATTATTACTTAATTTTTACTATTTCAAACTTTATTACAACAGAATCTAAAAGAATTAATAATCTACCATATCATTAATATTGATAACAAAATTAAAATTAAAAAATCAATAAAGATTGATTTTCTTAAATAAAATAAAAAAATAGATACATTGAAAATATTATCCAGGTATTATTATCTCCTCATTAGCTTAAGTATTATCCAAAACATTTTTTTCATTTATTTTCTTAACTGTATCTTTTTTAAATTTTATTAGTTATTTTAGTGTTTAATAAGAAAACTAAAAAGTTAAATTAAATTTTATTTCTTTCATTGTTCTTTTTTCAACTATAAAGGCATTCTTTTAGTACTATTTGCTTATATGCTTAACTTAGTAGCGTTAGTGTTTAAGACTTAAATCTTTTCATTTCTTTGATGATAATTAATTTGTATTACAATGTAACCGTAATAACTTCAATAAATCAACTAAAGATTTAAAAAATATTGATCTAGTTATAACTTTGATTCTCTTTAAAGAGCATATAATCTAAATTTTTTATTTCTAGGGAACTAGATGTAAAATAAGTTTATTAGCTAGCAAGGAAAAAGTAGTTAATTTAATTTTTGTATTAGAGCTTCTATAGAGAAAACTGGTTTATTTGATGTTTAAATTTGGAACAAATCTCTAAGAGATTAAAAGTGTTCTGCTTTATTTTTTGCATTATTCCAATTCATTTAGCTTTTAGCCTATGCATACAAATTTTATTTAACTATTTGTGATAATTTTATAATCTTTCAGTAAGCATTGGAAAGGAATTTAAATCAAAAATCTATAAATCTCAATCTTTATTGATACTTCAAAAGAATCTTTTGCTAAATTTCTTTTAAGCTTTAGCTTATAGTTGATAATCTCTAAATTTCACACTTTCTTAACAAAACTAATTAGAATATGCTTTAATTTAAAAATATGAAAAACATGCTTAAAGAATATTTTCTTAATGCTTTTGGCTTTGATAAAATGAATAAGAAACATTAAAATGATAGCTATTTATTTAAGATATATTGTGCTATATTATAATGCTGTATATCAAGTTGATTATAAAAGATATAACCAATATAAAGTTATAAGTGTTTATCTATTTAGAAATGCTTAGAGCTTGTTTTTAAATTATAAGTAAGTTACTTTTCAATTATTAACTAATTTTTATTATTTAAATATCTCATACTCTTTGAGTCTATTATTGGATGTATATTATATTTATTAACAGCTTTAGTAGCCTCCTATTAAATTACTTTCATAAAGGCTATTTTATTTAATCTTACATATTAAGATGCTTAAAACTCTATAGAAAAAATAGATATAATATGTATTATTTAGCTTTTTCATTAAGCTAAAAGTTTAAATTATAGGCTAACTTACGAAACATTTATTAAGCAAATTAAGTTTTAATTAGAGATTTTATAGCCTTAGACTATAAGTAAACCAATTTCTTCTTTATAGCTAATTATCTATAAATGTATATTGAAACACTTTATTTATCTAATTTCTATAAATAAAATTCATTAAGAAAATTGGACTTATAACTTAGCTTTTGTAATGCTTTATTTCAAAACTCTTAATAAGTATATATAAAACTTACCAATCATATTTAGAATGGTAATCATTGCTTGAAACTTTCTTTTTCCTTTAGTTTCTATTATACTTAAATAAAATAAGAAATGATCTTTTTGCCTATAACTGTGCTTTATTAATTTACTTTAATATAGCATGAGAAAATTCTTATTAGAACAGAATGAAAATAATACATATATGAAGCTAGGGATATTAATATCATTTAGAAATTAGAAGATTTTCAAACACTGTTATTATAATAAATGCATCTAACGTTATAGTCATCAATGTTATTTAGATCTTATTGGAAAAAGCTCTATTATATCTTAGATTATCTTTAGCATAGCTAATTTAGACTTCATGTATATAAGCACTAAGAAGGAAATTTATCTTTAAACAACTTAGACTGGAAGTTGGTTTCGGTAGTTAATATAATAAATTTAAAAATAGCAAAAGATAAAATAAATAATAGAAAAGGGTTAGTCATATAGCTTAAATAACTATTTGCCTCTATTATTTTAGATATTATGCTTTGCTAAGCTATTTAAATGGAAAGTAGAAACTGAGATCGATATAAGCATTCATTTTGCACAATTTTTTGAAAATAGCAAATATGCCTATAATAAATCATTTGAGTTTTCTGGCTTTAGTGGTTTTTAATTAGTAATAAAATATACTCTTTAAAAGCCTATAAAAAGATGTAAAAGTTAATAATTAATTTTAGATTCATACTTAATTTTAAATTTTATAAGCAACACAGTAATGAAATATCGCAAATCTTAAAAGCAAAGACATAAAATAATTCCTAAAAGGATAAAATATTATTAAATATTTAAAAGATCATCAACAATACATATAACACTTAATCAGCTACAATCACTTTATTCATTTCAATAATTTATGACTTATTTAAACTTTTCAATCTAAAATCTTAGAATAATTATTAAGTTTAACCTCAGAAATAATTAAAACTAAACTTAATTTTTAAATAAGTTATAAACATAAAATGTTCCTTCAAATATCCTACTTAGTTAGATAAATAAAAGTTTTAATATCAAGAAGCTTAATTTAAATGTAAGATTTTATTTAATATCTCATTTGCTAAAAATTGAGCGAAGTGCCTTTTATATGTTTTGATAATAATTAAATGATTCAAGAACTTAAAATGTTAATTAGATTTAAATTTTATTCTCTGAAGTATATATTATAATTCAGAAAGCGAATGAAAAATTTACGAAAGTTTTAAATATTAAAATATTTAAAAATTTATACTTAGATTTTTAAAAATAGCACTCTCTATCTCCAAAAATTCAAGCTTTAAAGCAAAAAAGTTATTATTTCTAAATTATTTTCTCTCAATAATTGTTTTAACACCATTCAAATAGTAAAGCTAAAAGATAAGAAAAATAACCTTATTTAATAAAGTAAGTGAAGATGTAAAGCTTTATAGTTAAATAGTTTAAAGAGTTTATTAAATCTCTATTAATGATATCAAAATCTATTTATAACTTAAACTTTAATAAGGGTTTGCTTAGTTATACTTTAATGCTTATTTAAAATGTAGACTAATTTAAATCATTTAGATTTAAGTATTAACTAAGGTATATTCTAAATGAGATTAAGGTAATCTTTTTTTAAAGATAAGCTTTATATGAAAAAGATAAATAATAATAATTTTTTAGGTTAAGAAATAAAGTTAAAGGGGAAATCAATTTATCTGGAATAAATAAATCCGATAGACCGCATAGAAGAAATGTTTTCAAATATAAAATACACTATTTAAATAAGACAAATAGCGCTGTTTTAAGTGGAAAATATAAATTACTTTATTAAAGAATCTGGCTAATAAAATAATTGCAAATGGATTTTAAAACTTTAAGTGTCTTATACCTAAAACAGGTTCTAACTAAATAAAATACTTTACTTTGAATCACTCAAGAAATTCAATGATATTATAAAAAGCTTCTAAGCTATTAAATCGAAATGTATTAAAACTTAAAATAATTATTTATATAAGCTTATAGATAAGAAAAGTTTGCTAGTTTGTTAATAGATTTTATAAGAAAGTTTATATTTCTATTTTTATATTTTAGCAGGATAAAATCAGCAAGTTAAGAAAAATTGTATTTATAGCTAGGATGTAATAGATACATTTATAAGGCTGCAAATGGGGAATGCTAATAATATACTTACCATCTAAAATAATTTCAGAACTAAGCTGAGAAAGGTCTTTAGATTCTTAACTTAAACAATAAAGATAATTTATCTAGTAAATATTACATCTCCCTATTTATTTCAACACTATCTTCAGTTCTATAGAAGGGTGAGCATATCCTGTATTTTAATTTTTAAGGATGCTATTAATTAATAACAATATTATTTAGAAACAAGCCTCGTAATATATAGAAAATTATTATTCCTAAATAATCTCAAAGAAAGCTTTTTAATTTTTGCTAGCAAAAGAAAATAACATGAATTAAATTATAATCATACCCCCAATTCCATTCTTGAAATTTACCTTAAATCAAAGCTAAAGAAATAATTAATATATCCAATAATTTTATAATTTTAGATTAAACTAGGAGAATTATTTAGAATGAAGTCTTAGGTACATATATTAAAGATAAAACAATCTTCTTTATTAGCAATTGTGCATTAATAGCTAAAATGATCTTAAAAATAATCCTTAAGAAATAATTTAAAATTAAAGTTAAAATATTCATGCTTTTTTGTCTTAAATTTGTATTAAGAAGAGCATTAGTATAAATATATAAGCTAAAGAGATTCTTTCTATTATAAAAATACTTAAAATAATTAATTAAGATGTAAAGTAAAGTTAAGCTTTTTAGATCTTAAATGATTATGAAGATTACATGATAATATTGGATTATCATTTATAAAATTTATTTAATTAGATATATTTCAATGAAGTTTATTTTAGTAAGGAAAATTATAAAAATAGATAAATTTAAAATTAATTGCGCTATAATTTATCACTTTGATTTCTTCAATTTTGAATCTCATATTTCTAATTTTATCCATTGAGGGGTTTTTAGATATTTCTGGAATACTTTCTCTATCAATTTCGATTTCTAAGTTTTGATTGTATTTAAATATTCTTTCATTTGTTTATAAATATGCCTAGAACTCAACTTTTCTTAAGTCTGTTTAATAGCTTGCTTGCTACATTTGATTTTATTTTCTTCTGTGTATTCATTATTTTCATTTAGTGTAAAGTTTTAAACCTGAGATGATATTTACTATTGAAAATCCCAAAAAAATGTAAATACGTTGGAAAGGATTATTATTGCAAAGCCTAATTTTTCCACTCTTTTTTAATAACTATCTGAGTTTTATTAATCCAGGCTAATAAAACTAAAATTGGCTAGTTAGATAAAAAGAAGGAATAATTCTAAACAAACTTGTAAAACATTTACCGCTTTGCTTTTAAATGGTTTCGCTTTTAAAATGTACACGATTGAATTATGCAAGATAGTGCTATTAGTGATATCTAAACTTCAGGAAAATCCATTAGAATTATAAGGGAAAAGGCTATAAATATTCTCCTACAGATGAAAAAAGGAAAAAGTAAATTCCTTTACCTAATTTAATTTCCTCTATAATTATTTTAAACTTGAACTCAAAAGCTTACCAAACCTCTTTGTTATTATTATAATTCTATAACCTAGAAGATGTTCTTCATCTTAAAATTGTATAAAATATTTTGAATATCATTAATACATGGAAAATCTAAATAAAATACTTACCAAAAAAATTAAAGAGAAGACAGAGTTGATGGATTACTCTGAATCATCGAATGATAGATTATAGATATTTAGAAAGGAACTTATAAAAAGATTTAAGCTTTAAGTCTAAATGAATGATAAGGGAATTGTATAATGTGCTAACTTGAGCATTTTTGAGGCTATTGTTTTATAATTGTCCTTTATATTGAGATAAAGGATGAAAAAATCTAAGATAATTAGATCTGTAATGATTATAATAGATCAAAAGGCATTTACTATTATATTGTCAATTCTAGTTAAGAATTATTAATCATACGACTTTCCTTAAATTTTATTCAAGAACTAATAGATCACAGGTTTGCTGAATATATTAAAGATCACATTCAAGTTTTTTTAGCTTTATTCTTTTTTATTATATATCTGAAAACTCATTTTATGTCTAAGGAAAATTGAAAACTCAATATCTTAAAATTCGTTATTGCAAATTTTTATTAGAGGAGATGTACATTAAAGAAAAAATCCGTCTCATTTGCATGGAATTTAATTTTATGCTATATCTTGAAATTGAGTCTCATCATGTAAATAATTTAAAAAGTTAAATCTTGCTTAAAAAATCAAACCTCCAAATAATAATCCAATTTTAAAAATTCATTTTCATTATATGAGAAGTCTTCCTTTTAATTTTACTTAGTATAATATCTTAATTTCTATGAACTAAGATTCATCAATTATCTAAGTTAAATAAAATCAGATACTTTAAATAATTTTTTTCTTAAGCATAGTAGCAAAATAAAGATTGAAATATAACTGTAGGAAAGATAGCATAGCTTTCATTTAAAATAAATTAAATTCCTTCAATTAGATTACTAATCTATGACTAAAGCGCTGATAAATATTAATGTATAAATCTATTTAAATTAGAAAAAAAATGTATGCTCAGCTAGTAAATTATTTAAGATTAATTATTAACTTTTGACTAAAACTCGGATCTACTTGTTTACTTACGTAATTTTATATTCTAACGAGCAAAGCCTTTGATAAATATGATTATTCTCTTTATTATGCAGATAGAATATATCATATAACTTATTATTACTAAATTAATTGCAAGTTGTATCGGCAATATATTAAATCAATATAAAATAAATGTTTATTTATTAAGCACTAATTCCTTTAATTTCTGTCTGATAATTTGTTAATTTTTTACAATTCTTAAGAAAATATAGCAAAATAAGTGGATTTAAAGTATCTTTTGCTTAGATCTTTCTACTTTTTATTAACGATAGAGCAAATATTAAATTTTTCTAACTTTCTTTTCTTTTTTAAATTTAATCAATTGCACTGATAACGAAAATTTAAAAGGAAAGCAAATATAATAAATTGTAGTAATGCCTCGCTATTTATAAATAAAAAATTATCCAAAAATAGAATTGTTAGAATAAAAGAAGTATTATAAAATGAGTCTTAACCAAATTTTAAAGCTTTTTAATTTAAATTTTAGAAATATTTTATATGGAAATTATAAATTTTAAATAATAAGAATAATAGTTAATTAATAACAATTTATTAGCTTACTATTTAACTTTAGCATTTCATATCTTATTCTTAATAAATTTATCTCGTATTACAGATTAAATTAATAATCTCTTTACTTTTTAGTCTAGTTAATTATAATTAAATAATCTATTAGTAAATATATTGAAATTCTTTATTTTCTTTATTTCAGACTAAATTTAAAGTCCCTTCAACTGACAATTAAGTATTAAAGTTAGCTTTTATATTGATATATTTTTATGCTTTAGAAATAATTAACTTATCTAAAAACTTTATTTAAAAGCCACCAATTATTAATACTATTTTAGCAATTTTTAAATTTATATCGTTTTGGATATTTTTGTATTGATTAAGAAACATTAGATTAAAGAATAAGATTCTACTAATATGATGATATTTTAATACTTAGATTTACTAATAAGTAAAATGTTACTATTTATATTTTCTTAGTATAATAATAATAATATTAATTTTAAGTTTTCAGTTTTAGGGATTTTCAACCCCGTCAGGAATACAGCAGTTCATGTTCCCTGCTGTTAAATATAAAAGTTCACGTCGCCCAATTTTAGCGAGATTGGTAACTCGGATTTTTCCAGGTTTTCCCTCCTTTAACTTGCCTTGGTTCCATCTTAATTTTGTATTTGAACCATCCGGGTTGCAATACATTCTTTTCATTCTTGCTCCTTCTTTTTTCTTCTTTTGTTGTTCTTTTATCCAATATTTTCTTTATTTCTATTAGACTTTCTAACACTTACGATAAAAATGTCATACGCTTCCAGAGCAGAAACATTTCTTTTTTATATTTAATTATTTTCCTTTAATGTTTGCTCTTTCTAGGCTTCGATTTTCATTTGTATAGCTCCAGTTTCGCTTTACTCTTTCTTAAAAGTATACAATTTCTCTTCTACTTTTCCGAGTCTGTTATCCAGTTCAGTCTATTCTAAAGCTAATTTTAGGATTCGTTAGTCTGACTTTGTGAGATATTCCAAAAGGCGTTAAGATCTCTTTCCTAGGATATAAGTCTTGACTCAATTCCTTCTGCTAGGTCTAGCTTTGGCATCAGTATATCATTGTCCTTCTTCAATCTCTTGACCTCTTCCTGGAGGTTCAGTATCACTTTGATGAGCTAATCCATGCTCATCTGGCCAGAAGGGTTGAACTCTGATACCTCCTGGTGGAGAACAGACTCCATCTGTTTCCTCGGTTTCTCGCTTGAGGTTGGAGTTTTCCGTGTGTATATTCTTCAAGGTTGGCTTTCGTTCGTTTTGTTAGATTCCAAGTTGTTAGTTCAGTGTTGGTAAGGTTGTGATAGAGAAGATTGTTAAGATTATTAAGACTTGGTTTCTTGCTTCCTCCCTTCCTTTTTAGCTTAGGAAGAGGTGTTCAGAAGCCTGACTTGAAACCTTCAACCATATTTTCTTAGTATCATATCAATTTAAAGTTTACTAATAAAACACTTAATATATTTATAAACTAGCTGCTATTATTAATCTACATTAAGTCCTTATTTCAGAAGCAACTACTACAAATAAATCGAAAGCTAAATAATTTAATAAAATATAATATTAAGAAATATTATAAAGGTATTCAAAATAATAATAGTTCCCTTTAATAAAAAGCTAATTAGTAAAAATTCTTATTTAAATCATTTTTCTTTGTTTTCTTAATTTATAATAGTTTTACCTCTTTTCTCACCTTACTTCTTTCTTTTATCTCACTTTAATTTCTTTATATTTTGTTTCTTATGCTTCTATTTATCTTTATGTACTTTTTTCAAATATTAATTGCCTTTTACTTTGTAAATTAATGTGACTTATAGACTTATTTCTGATTATTGTATATAAATAACTAGTAATTTCAATATTATTTTGCTATAAATTATTATTATTTTCAAGTTTTTTTCCAGAAAATTTATCGGAAAAGAAACTAACTATATCCTAATAGTAGACATATTAGAAGATATATCTATGTTTATAAACAATAACTAGTTTATAGATCTAAATGGATGCTATTTACATTAATATGAAAAATAATTCTATCATTTTAATTTATTTTAGACATAAGTCAATTAAGTAATAGAGTATATATATTAAAATTAGTAATGAGTCAAGAGTGGAAAAGAAACTTTATAAACAAATGACATGCTTGACAGTTTGCGATTAAAACTATTTTGGAAAGAACTTTATAATAATCTAAATAAAAAAGCTTTTATATTAGATAGGAGATTAATTATTAATCATCCATTTGCTAGCTTGTTTTTCTTGAAATAGATTATAAATAGAAAGATTAAAATTTATCACACTTAGTTGATGTTTTAATTATAGTTTTCTAAACACTCAGATAACGATTTGATATCTAAGTAGTAAAAATGCTTGAAATATTTATTAATCCTAAAGTAAATGGAAATTTTATTAAAGTTAAAAAGCTTTGTTAAAGCCTTAGTAGTCAGTCATCTGACCTATTCTATCAGCTTGTCTCCATTAGTTTGTAATATATTCCTACTAGACTTAGTTAGGCGGTATAGCACTTCATTAGTGCACCATCCTTTAATATTTTGAATAGTTCTTATCTTTCATGTAGCGTTCCTAATAATTTCTCCAAGGATTAAGATTTGAGTTAAATAATTTTTTTCTATAAATCTTTCTGCTTTATGTTAGATATTCCTAAATAGTTTTCTAAAAATATCTTATTTATTCTTTCTTTAAATTTCGCTTAGCTAGTAACAGTATTTTCATTGGTGTTATTTATTGCACACGTAGCATTTTATTCTTCTTTTAACCTATTATTCCTGTAGCACTTATTTAATTTAAATTTACTAGTTATTTTAAATAAATGTTTACTGTTTATTTTAATTTTAGGCTTAATTCTCTATTTCCATAGGATCTGATTAATTCTGTTAAAACGAAAATGGTGTTACCTGAATTTATTATTAAATTTAAAGAATTTTTTGTTCCATTTTGTTTACTATTTCTTATGATGATTAATATTGCTTCTCAAGCAAAGTCGTTATTAATTTTTCTAATTTTTCTACTTTATCAGTGAGGTATCTATTTTTTAACATAAACTCTTTTAATGACTTAGATAATATTTCTATTTGAGTTTGTGTCTGAAGTTTTTTCTAATTCAGGATTTCCAAGTGGTTAATGTTCTTCATATCAATCATATTTCTCACTTTCACTCATTTTAATTATTTCGCTTTTTTATTTTTTAGAGAATTTTCCTTTTAAGTGTTTTTTTCAAAGTTCTGTTATTTCTTTGAAACCATTTTATATTTAATATATTAATATACAATAAACAAGTTCGCTATCTAATACTACAGATATATAAAATGGCAGAAGGTCTCAAGAAGGGTTTTTTCCAGCTCCATAAAAAAGGAAAGAAAACCAGAGACTTCTAATTCTTCTTCTACCACGTCTTCTTTAATAACATAATAATTTTCTTAGACTCTTTAACCCCCAAATTTACAAAAATAAAGATAATCTTAAATTGAATAAGAAATTAAATCAACAGAAACTGACTAAAGCAAGCGAGACTTTTTACACCCATAGCCACGATCAAGCAACTACATGAAAAGTGGTAATTAAAAAATAATGTAAAAATAGAAAAATGATGAATAGCTAATAATAGAATAATTTATTAAATCTATCCATAACCTATAAGAAGAAGTTTAAATATTAAAGAAAGAAAACCAAAAATTATTATAGAAAAGTTAAAGCAATGAAGAAAAATTAATGAGACAGGAAATCGAAGTGAAACTTTTGGGAGAAAAGAGAATTTAACCTTAAACCTTAGCTGGAAATAAAGTTTATAAATAAATTAAGTAATCTACTGCGTTATTTTAAGTAAGTTGAAAGGGTTTATAATATCTTTTATTTTCTAAATATATAAATATTTTTAATATTTTGCCTCTCTATTTTTCTCTTATAATTTTTTAAATTTCATAATATATTTAAAGAGAAATCTAAGCATTTTATATATAAAATAAAAATAATATTAATACATTTTTAATTTTAATTTAAATATTGCTAATGAAATTATTCAATTAACTAAACCCGCTAAGCCATAAATTGCTAATGATCTTCTTTTTCCTAAATAAATGAATTTTGCTTATTTCTTTGAATATCATCTTAAATATATTTCTTTCTATGTAGCTATTTAAGTTAGATAATATAAAAATAGTATAAAATATTTTAATAATTAATTTAATTTGTTAATATAAACTAGATAATTAGACAATCATATTTTAAATTAGATTTTTTTATTAAATTTCTATTTTATGTATTTACTAATTATAATATCCTGGATGTTCTTAAATAAATATTAGTCTTGTGAAATATTAATTTCTAATTATCATTTTTTTCATTAGAATTTTGTTTTCTAAAGTATTATTTCTTTTTATGCTGAACTTAAGATTATCTAATATTCTATTTTCAGAGCTAAATTAGTATCAAAATGATTGGATTTTTCTTTCTATATTCATTTTCTTCTAATGCTTTTAGAACAAACTATTTAAGTTTTATTTTATCTTTGAATCATACTTTCACTTTTATAAGCTTTCTTACCTAAATTCTAAATATTTATTTCCTTTTCATTTCTTATCTAATGCTAAAATTATATTTTCTAAAGTATTCAAAAGTTTAAATTTCTATGAAGTACTAAATATCAGGGAAAAATAAATTAAATCTTACTATTAAGAATATAAGCTTTATGATAATGTAAATAGAATTAGGATAGAGTAAAGCTTAAAAACTATAATTAAAATAAACAAAAATATTAAAAAATGTAAGTTCTTAAAGCATATAAAATTTACCTAATAGCCTATCACATAAATAAATAATTGTTTGCTTAATTATTTTTTTTCAAATATATGAGATTATTATTAAAGCCATGCTTTAAATAAATTTTAATTACTAATTAAGATAAAATAAGAAAAAGAATTAGCAACAAGATGAAATATGATATATCTGATTTATTTATTTTTCTTTATAAAATTTTTTTTAATTATATGGTATATTAAATTATAGGAATTAAAATTAAAGAAATAACTGCAAAGAGTTATAACTTAAGAAGATAGATAAAAGTTATTTTTTGAAAGTACTCTACTATTCAATTAGTTTTAAACAAATAAATTCGATTATAGAGCGCGTAGCACTCTCGTTGGTGCGCTGCTCTTTAAATTAATTTATTGAATATCGAAAAAACATTTTTATGTCTCTCTATCTTGTTTCTCTTCCTGCAGTAACTCCTTGTAATTTTTCCTTCCAAAGTATAGGATGCAATATGCGATTACATTTTCCCGACCTATGATGAAGAAAGTTTCCTCCTGGCATTTAGAGTTCTCCAGTTTATCGTATCATCCTTCTCTTGTTATATGTTTCTCTTCTGTCGATTTATCCTCCGTCCAGACTCCTTTTTGTTGCCTTGCTGGGCCTCCAAGCAGCATACGAAGGACTGGGTTTTCCACCCTATTTAAATTATATTATTTTATAATATATTATATTACATATATAGAGTCTAAAGTTATTTAATATTAGTATTGAGAATTTGAATACTTACTAAATTATTTATTTAAAAGAGAGATAATCCAGTTTGGTTTAAATGAGAATTTCATTAGTGGCTTTCAAAGGAAGTAGTTCAACTATAGAAACTGATAAAAAGAAGAGGAAGATGATTTAAAAATAGTATGATATGCTTAGAATGACAATAGATCGTTAAATGGTTTAACTATATCTTAGTGATTTTAGAAGCTAAGTATTTAATAAGCTTAATCAACATTAGAGAAATATCCAATTAGACTAATCTATAAAAAGGATTTTGAAAGTACTTCTAAGCTAGAATAAATGCTTAATATTATAATGTATACTCTTTGATATATCAAGAGGATAAGTTAGAAGAGATATTTAATTATTGTATTTTATTATATGAGATAGAGTAATAAGTAAGATATTTGAGAGTTTTTAGTAATTTAAAAAATAAAAAAAATAGATAAGAGGCGACGAAGAATGGAAGTAGTCTTAAAGCTCAGCCTTTAAATCCTTATCTCTAATTTTCTTTATTAGTTACACTCTATTTGAGATGTTAAGAGATTTAATGCTTTAGCCTAGCAAATAAACTTTCCTCTCAGTTTTCTTTAAAATTTTTCACATTTTTTTCGTTTATAAATTTCTATGGTGCAGATTTTCTCTACTTAAATCATTTTTATAATCCTTTTAAAATTTGCTTAAGTTTTCTTCATTAATTTCATCTAGGAATATATTTAATTGATTTTTCTATTTTTTTGATTCAGTCAAAATTTTATCCTTGCTTCTTATCTCATTTTAATATAATTATCAATTTCTTAGCATCCTTATCTAATTAGATATTTTACTTATTTCGCCTACTGATAGAATATTTTCTTAATTTTATTGCTTCTGCTGTATATTAGTGCCTTCTCATTTAATTTGTTACAAAGCCACATATAGCTTTGGTCGCTTCTTAGATGTGTTCTGATCATTTGTCATAGTATGCTTAACTATCTAAATTTTCAAATTCGCTAGATCTATTTTCTTGAATCATTCTTTTAATCTCTTAAACCTTTTATTGCTTTAATTTGTGAAAATGTATCCTTTTAATTTATGGGTATTTTCGACATTCTTCCGCAATTTTTATCTTTATTTTGCCTGGCTAATGATCTTCTATTGGTCTCCATTGATAAAATTTTGTGCGGATAATGTTAGGCGTAATATATTGATCTGCATCTTTGATCTCCTTCAATTCTAAATAAGTTTTCATTTTCCCATTGGCTCACGTTGTACCTTTTATGATTCAAATTTTGTACATATTATTTTTCCATACTGTTATAGATAGACTTCTACCTGGCTCAAATTCAAATACATTTTAAATGCTCAATGAATCAAGTAGTTTTTAATGCTGTAGAGTTCTCCCATATTTCTTTGCTCTGTTGGTATTACAAAATTTCTACACTAGCATGTTTAATTATTTCCGAATTGTTTGAGTGTTTCCTTATTTTTAAATCATATAATAATTATTCCTTCTGAAGGATATTCACACTCTCAATATTTTTGCCATATTCTTACTTCAGATTTTTGAGAAATGCTTGAATGATTTCATTTCTTACGTTTCTACTGGATTGAAACTTTGGTTGTAGTATTTTTCTTTTAAAAATTTATTGATATAGGTAACTCCTACCCTTTTAGCCGTTTTAACGACAAATTCTCTTCCTCATTTTATGGCATTTGCTCGTTCTTTTCTTCTTCCATTATAATAATTTGCATATAGCTGTTGTCTGAGTTGATGTTCTAAATTACTTACTTTTTTTGATAGGAAGTTTAGTTTTAAGATTTCTGTCCCGATTTTTAGTGCATTCCTCCTAGCATTTTTTAAAGATTTTGCGGCAGAGACGTTTTTCTTAAAAATAATATCAAAAATCTAATTAAGTTGTAAAACTTTTTCATGTCTTCGTTAAATTTACCAAGCAATCTCCAACCAAGATTGGTGGCATGTGGATTGTATGATTGGTACTTTATATAATAGGTTAATATTGTACTTTTAAATAATGTAATAATAGATATTTTAATTTATAATGATTAGTTTAAATTTTTGATGGTAACTGTTATAAATTACCTTTATAGCTTTTGTAGTCTAAATAATAATAAAAATGTAAGCGTTACCAAAATGCTTAATCTGCTTAGAAGATTACAACTTAACTAATGCTCTTCCAACTGTCTTACCTTGTGGACATATTTACTGTGGTTTGTGTTTGAATACTCAGTACTGATTATAAGGCATAATGTAATGTCCTATTTGTTAAAAAGGATTCCATTTTAGATTTGAAGACTTACCTTAAGAAAGTGATTTAATAAGAATGATATTTTAAAACTAATAATACATATAAAAGATTTAAGATGCTAGATAGAAATTAAAAGAGATAAGGAAGTAAATTATGCAAAAATCTAAAACCATTACAACCAAATTATCAAACATTAGTAATACTCTCATAATACCATATACTAATATCATCCAATACACTACCATTAACCTACTTTTATCTACAACTAATAACACTCAAATATTATACAATCATCCTAATTCCCTATTTACTAATAGCTAAAACCAACTAAAATCTAATATAACATAAGCAGTCTAACTATATTCCACTATATAACCAGCTTTAATACAAAAGCTATCTAAATTAACTTAAAGTTATAACTAACAAATAAGATAGAAACTATAATACAATACTAAGTAAGAAAAATAAAATACTAGTAAAGATAAACTAAGCTAGCACTTTATATCATCTAACTATATTCACTATTTTGATTAAGATATTTAAAAATTAAGTTTATTTAATATTTAGACAGAGTAATTAAGATAAATCTAAGTTTAAATTATAATTCCATACCTTAGTAAAAGTATAGAATATTAAAATAAGTTATATTTAATTGGAGGATATAACTAAAGTTAAAATAAAGCAATAAAAGAAACTTGATAATTTGATTTTTAAGGCAATAATATAAAACTAAATAATCTAAATGAAGGAAGAAGTGATTTTGGAATAGCAGCTGCTTAAAAATATCTTTATGTGGTTGGAGGATGTACTAATAATTATGAAGCTTTATAATCAGTAGAAAAGTTAAAGATAGGAAACTAAAGTAAATGATAAAACTGCTTTTAATTTCCATTCTAAATAGCAGATTAAACTTTAGTAGTAGATAAAGATGAATAAAATATTTATTCTTTTGGAGGCTAAAAGTAGAAAAAATAATACTTAAAAGAAATATTAAAGTATAACATATAGAATGATAGATGGAGTAAGTATAATTTGAATCTTCCTGTAGCTGTTGCTTCTCCTATAGTTTCTTTAGAGCCTTTTGTCATAATTGGAGGTTTAAAAAAATATTCTACGCAAGAATATTCAAGAAGAATATATAAAAGAAACAAAGAATAATGAGAATAAAGTTAAATTTTTAAAGATGTTGAAGCTTTAACGGAGATTAAAATAAGAAATAACTATGGATATGTTTTTGCTGAGGAATAACCAAGAGTTTCAATAATGAGGATTGATTTAGAAAAATTGAGTTATAAAAGTATTGAAAGTAAGTGACTGATAAACATAATAATAATATCTATATTACTAATAGTATTTATAATAAATATAATCTCATATACAAAGAAGTAGTTTAAAGATCTATAATTAGGTAAATATGTTACTACTTATTAAAATATTTAAAGAGTCTGAAATAAATAAAGAATCAAATTTTATCTAAATATATTTAAAAATCTATTATTCATATATTATCATTATTCAGATTCAAACATGCAACTTATAACATACCAAGACATATTCAAAACAGTCAAATAAAATATCTTTAAATACATCCTTATATTAAAATTATACAAGTACTACTTAGATTACTCTATCAATTATCTAATTAAATGAAAGCTATAATTCAATAATCATTAAGCTATACCTATATTCTAAATACTAATTAAGTCATTACAACTATCATCAAAGCAAATCTTGAAATTTAAAATACATTATTTCCTTTAATCATTTAAACTAATTACTGTATATACTTAAAATATCATCTTGTCATTTCAAAACTTTTTGTGAGACTTATCACTCTTCCAAAAACTGAATATGGAGACGAGTTAGTGCCTTGAAGTACTTTACAAGGAATCTCTGCTGTAGTAAATAAAATAGAATCAAGTATATGATTTATCTCAAGTAAAGTATTCTAAGGTACAATTAACTAATGGTGTTATATTGATATGAATTGAATGCCCTTGAAGCACATTATGGGTCTGAGGTTAAATAGTTTAATTTGAAAGTATTGATTATCTAAATATAGGGTTTTGTAATTGGAATAAGGATATGAGTAATTAGATGGCTGCATACTATAATCCTTAGATAACTACATAATTGCAGTTTAAAATAATTGACATATAAAAATGTAAATTTAAATTTGATACAGCTGCAACCATTTGATAGAATGCCTACTATACTGAATAATTTAAAAATCTATATTAATTTCCAGAATTAACTAAACAAATCATATAGAAGAGAAATTATAAGTATATAAGCTCAGAACCTAATAATTAAATTTCCGAAAAGATCTTTAAGACCGTCATTTGCTTATTGATAGCCCTTATTGCATCTATGAAGATTATGACACTTTTGAAGATGTAACTACTATTGAGACATAAGGGAATGACTATAGTATAAGATTTGAAATAAAAGTTTTATTCTTTATAATTAAGTGTATATAAATATGTTTCCTAGTAGTAAAGCAGTAGAGATAGATTTAGAAATAAAAATATTACACCGATTGCTACTTGATCTAGTTAAAATAGAAGGATGTATAAATGTTGATAGGAAGTGATGAAACATTTAAATGT
Organism: Loxodes magnus; assembly: GCA_946699065.1. Lineage (NCBI taxonomy): Eukaryota > Ciliophora > Karyorelictea > Loxodida > Loxodidae > Loxodes > Loxodes magnus. Next base: position 92,354 of record CAMPDV010000222.1, read on the forward strand.
CTTTAATTGGAAGAAGAAATCTTACAATTAAAGATGTCCAAATATCTTTTTAGTTTAAATATTAATTTTGATCAATTGCTTAATTAAATTTTCTTACATTTCCTTCTTCTTTATGTTAAGAAACTAGTACGATTTTTTGATGTCTTAATTTAGATTTTTTTAGATTTGCTTTCTTGCTTAGTGTTCTTTATGAGTTGAAGTGTTGATTGAAAGGGTAATTTATGGTTGTTGTTATTTAATATAAGAGGTTTGAAGTTGGTTAGGTTTGTAAGGTATTGGAAGAGCTATATGAGATTTTTTGTTTGTAGCTAAAGAGTAAGTGTTTAGGTATTATTGGATGACTATGAGAGTGTTAAGTAATAACTGATAGTACTAGATAAGTTTGGCCTGATTTTGTTAGAAAGGATATGAATTTTAGATATTAGTATGCTTATATTAGTAGCAAATTAGATTTGCTTAATAGCTCTAAATAGGTCTAGCATCTTAATTAAGCTATATAGCAATATAGGATTATTTATTAATGGCTTAGATTCTAAGCATCTATTTAGAATAACTAAACTATTGACTCTTTTATACAAATTGCATAATTTGAATGGATATTAAAAAATAATAAAAAGCTTAGTTTAGATTGCAAATGGCTTCAGTAGCTATATGGCTTTCAGCTTTTTAGATCATTAGATGGCCTAAAATATCTCATTAGGCTACCTTAAGAGATTATAAAGGATCAATAGATACTCAGGAACAACCAAAGTTAAGTAGATTTATAAATCAAACTCTTTATAAGGGGATTAAGAACCTAACTACTCTACCAAATTAATTAGACAAGTAAACTACGGATAAATTCCCTATCAATGGAATTTCTAGCTAAAATTATCAATATGGATAGTTTAAAGCAGCAAAAATAGTAAAAAAGAAACTAATCTTTAAGAATAAAGGCTTAAGTTAATATCTAGTAAAAGAGTTGGAAAACCAATTTCAAAAATAAATATATACTGTAAAAATTAAAGCAGCAGGCTGTTATAGTTCCAAACAAACAAAATAAGAGCAATTAAATTTAGAACTTATTAAATACCAAATTAAGTGTTTAGTGAGCAAAAAACTATGGAAGTAGTAAAAGATACTTAAGGAAATATTTATTAAGAAGGATTATAACAAGAAGCCTCGGAGGAATAAAGCAAGTATAAAAGGAATTTAAATCATTCAATCAAAAAAATTTACCGATGTAAGCAATTCTTTGCTGCTTATAAATCAATTTATTGAAATAGTTTCTCGTAATTATTCTGAAAGTTGGCCTTAAGAGTAGATTGTAAGAAATGTCCCTGAGTTATTGGATATCTTTAGAATAATGAGACTTGTTCATAAGAGAAAAATGTAATGGTAAAAATAAGGATTATAGTTAGTAGATGAGAATAGGAGGCCCAGAACTTGATTTTACCTTAAGATATAGTTTAATTATTTTGGAGAATATTCCAGACAACAATGAGATTGAGTATTTACGAATTTTAGAACTTGAGTAGTTTGTTTATCTTTGTTGGAGCTGTTAGAGGCGATCTCCATTATAAAGGTTTGTATGAGGACTTGGATGAATAAAGTATGCATTATAAAAAGTAGTTAGGAGTCTTAGATGCTTTAGCATATGATTTAGTAAGGTAATACTGAAAAGAGAATTTGGAATAATTTGAAGATACCATATTGAAAGCTGGACTTGAGATTTAGAGCATGTTTTCTTCTAAAAAAGATGATAAAAAATCCTAAAGCTACTCCTAATTAAGGATTCATGTTTACTTTTAGAATATTTAAATAATGATATAAATTGGTAGATACGATATTATGCTTTAAAAACATTATTAGAACTAAGTAATGAACAATATACCATGAGTATTTAAATAAAAAAGCTTATTCTAACATGTTAAGTAGCATTAGATAATAATAGAGCTATTTACAAATCCAGAGCATGTAAATCACATAAACTATGGAATTGACTGGCACACAGTACAATCTATTAAAATATGATAAAAATTTGAAAGATGATATTTAAGAGAAAACAGAATATTACGTTAGTTTACTATGTGCACCTAATCCTAATTCCTAGATCTAAATTGAAGAAGAAATTTAAACATTTTTAGTCAATTAAAATAAAACTGCTTTATTACTTCTTGGGGATTCAGGGAAAACTTTTGAAAACTTTAGCATTAAAGTATCTGGAGTAAAAGCATGAGTACTTACCTATATACGTAAACCTTCCAACTATTAAAGCATTTGAAAACAATTTAGTAGAATCTGCTTTAATCAACTATTAAATTGAACGAAAATTTGAAACTTAAGAAGCTACTATTTTTATTAGACGCATATGATGAATTAGGCTAGTATATAGCTATTATCGGTAGCAATAAGCAAAAAATATCCTTAAGCAATATATATATGCAGAATTAACTATGACAGCTGAAAACTATAGGAATTTCTATTCTCCTTACAAAAATGAAAAGGCTTAAACATAAGAGTTGGAAGAGTTTTAAAGCTTTTGATAAAAATTAGATAGAATAATATATAAAGTTATTCATGAGGAAACTAGATAAAGAGCAAAATAAAAATCCAAATACAAGTACAAAGAAAAGTAAATACAAAATACTGAGGTTAAAGAATATATCAACATTATCTCAAATATTCCAGGATTAATCGATATTTTTAATAATCCATTTTTGTTATATATATGAGTGAAGAACAAATAATCAACTATTTAAAAACTATAAAAACCAAAAATATATCTTTATATGGAATGAAAAGATATACAAAAAGTTGCAGGATATAGGTTACGATCAATAGCAAATCAACTAGAAAAATATTTCAGCATATTTAGATAAGTTCACCATATTAAATGTTAAGGGGTCAGTTAGAGTTAGATAGATTAAGCTACTTAAAAGTTAATTCAGTAATTTACTGAAAAACCATATAGGATATAAATCAAAAATTAGAACTAAAAGAAAATATTTTAATTTATCCATACTTCGATAAGAGATTACTATATCGCAAGGGATATAGTAAATATAGCTATCAATATAAAAATTAATAGAAACATTTTTGAGAATATAAAAAAATATCCTAGAATGGACACTTAGGAAATATAATAGTTGTGAAATAAATAATTAAAGTGAATTCTAATAAAATTTATTGGAGATAGTATAGTTGACAAAATAAATAAAGAAGTTATAATAGGCAGCTACTAACTGTATTTCAAAAGTTAATGGATGATTATCAGTTAATGCAATAGAACCTTTCAGATATATAAGTAGCTGAAGCAGATTTGAGTGATTCAATATTTGAAAGTTGTGATTTGAGAAATTCTAATCTGAATAAAGTTAATTTCAGTAAGAGCATGATTGAGGAATTGTAACTTTAATAATGCAAAAATGAGTTAGTCTAATGTTGGTAAAATGCCAACGTTAGTAAGTCATATTGTTATGCTAGTTCAGTAGTGGTAACTAATGATAACAGATTTATAATATAAGGAAGTAATGATAAAACAATTTAAATAAAAGATTCTAAGACAGCAAAGAAGTTTTTATATTTATAGCTTTATAAAAAATGTATAAATAATGAATGCTAAGATAATCTGAAGAAATTTAGTAAGATATTGTTTGTAAGTTTTACATAAGAAAGAATATAAAGAATAAAACATATTATTAAAGAAAATCTTTATAGTATGTCAAAAGTTTGTTATTCCAAATGAAGTAACTTTATTGCGATATTATGGAATTATTGAGGAACTAATTATTTAGGTGTTAAAAGGTAGATATAATTAAACATGATTGCTATATCTTTTACAGTTTGATATTTCTTTTGTTTATTCTAAATATTATAAGTTTATTAACAAGCATATTTATAGAATTCCTATTACTTCACCTTTAAAAATGTTGTCTAACTTAAAAACACGGAACATTTGCTTCTAAAATAATCTCTTTTAAAGTCTATTATTAGAATGACAGAAAGTATAACTTTCATTTTATACATTTTATAACTAGATGTAAACTAGTTTATGTCAGAGAACTACAGTAAGGTTTTTAAGTGAAGTAAAACATATAAAATTAAGACACTATGACCGAGTGGTTAAGGCGACAGACTTGAAATCTGTTGGGTTCTCCCGCGCAAGTTAAAATCCTGGTGGTGTCGTTTTTAGTAAACTCTTAATAAAAAATGATACTTATTGTAGTGAAACAATTAATTATAGATACCCTTGTAGCCTAGGAATCTATAACTACTTTTAGAATGAATAAAGTAATTTCCAAATTAAGACTGTAAACTAAGCAAAATAACTAAATGATTTGTAAAATAAAGGTAAAAAGAATTAATTAAAAGAAGTTGCTAAAGAAATATACGATAAAACGAGAGTAGTGCTAGTTATAGTTTATGAAGATGATGCCAAAATAATACTTAATTAGTTTTATGAGTTAGGAGCAAGAGAAGGCGATTTTGTCTTTATATCTTTTTCATGGCTTACATTAAGCTTTATTGATTAAGATGCTGAGCAAATGAAATGTAAGAATTTATTAAAGGAGCAATTTAATTTGAACCTGCAGGAATTTAAGGAGAATTTGGATAAGAAATAAAATAATAGTTTTAGAATTATTTTGGAATTTAGTAGATAAATAGCTTATACTGAATTTGATGGAGTACTATTAGGAGCTTATGCTTTATAAAGTTTAATAAGGATCAAATTATACAGATTAATCAAATCTTTAGAAAGCAATAAGAAACGTAAAATTTATCGGCTCTACAGGAAAAGTAAGGATCGATTATAACTCCAACGATAGAACCTCAATTCAATGAATAATTTAGAACTATAGGAAAAATAATAAAAGCCAATGATAAATTTAGAATATAGGATTATATTGTCTCACTTGTAATGTCGTTTTTAGTTTCAATTAATAGTTTATGTGAGGAGATGGAAGTACTGGGATCTTTTAAGATAGCTGATAGTTATCATGTCCTTTTAAAGAAAGGGAAAAAAAATAATTTAAAAATGGATAAGTAATTAAGTATGCTATATTAATCACAATGGTATTTATATAAGTGGTGGTTTCTTTATTGGAAATAAAAGTAAATTACAATTATGAGTTTGTTAAGCTTGAAAGAGTATTTGTAATGTCTACTTGAGACTTTATTTATATCTTGCATTTGCTTTTATATTTCTTATAGATTGTATCAGTAGGACCCTCTAATTAGGGAAATTTGGTATAGTTTATTATAAACTGCGTTAAATTAGACTTTGTAAATATTTTAGTTGATTCGAATAATAAGCAATACTCTAACTATATAGTTGCATGTATTTTTGCTGTTTTATGAATGATATGCTTTTTATCTATCCTACTTAGGCTTGAGTTTTCAAGATGAACAATTTTCTATTTAATAGGAAGCGTATCTTATTATATAGGGCCTTTCTTAACTTATAGCTTTTTTCTCCCTTTAAATTTTATGGATCTGTTTATTTGCTTGGAAGGAGTAGATTGAAATCACGATGGAAAAATACAATTTTGAGAATCTTTTGATTATAAAGATTGCAGCTGAAAATGCTGATAAGGAGTTCATCTTAAGCTTGTAATTTGATGTTGAATCTGCTTTTTAATTTATTAAATTTATGGAACTAAAACAGTTCTGATGTGGAGCTTTATGGATGGTTAATGAAAGTAAAATATAAAAAAAGTGACTTAGTAATTTTAAGAGTCCTGCTAATAGTATTATGTTCCTTTAACATTGTTTTATAAAAGTAGAATAAAATAATACATGCTGTGCTTTATCTGTTAGCTATGCTTTTTCTTTTCTATTATACTTATAAGTCGAATCCATGTAACTATCCGAAATTGGGAATTGTTATATTTCTTTCTTATAATATTAATCATGCTGTAGTTTAAATTTTTAGAATATCACTTTCTTCATTTTATATGAAAGAATTTATATAAGTTTATAGGCTGCTTAATTACTAGTTTAGTAGCCTATAAATTTCAAACCAAATATAAAACCCCTATTACTATTTTCGAGTTGGACGAAACATATTTATTCAGATGATCATTCTAATTGAAAAAGAATTAGAATCTACTTTACTTTTACATTTACAACTAATTAACCTATCTTAATTTTAGAAAATACTTAGCAGAGAAATAACTAACTAATGATAATTATTTATTCGATCCAATAAACTTTTCATTCAAACTCTATTTACAGCACAATGTTCTGAATAATGAATGAAACTAATTTATTTTTTAGTAGCCATATCATAACAGCTTTTATATGTAAAGCTTTTTAAAATAATCTGCACTAAAGCTGTTAAAGCCTTTAGAGGAAACAGGTAGCATATAAAATAAAATTTATTCTTCTCCTTTTTGTTGCTTAAAAGGAATTCAAATTAAGCTGCTAAGATAAATCATTTCAAAATCATTTATAAATCTGAGTAGCATCAAAAAATACTTTATGATGAGAGAGAAAGCATAAAGAACAAGCAAAGCAGAGAAGTAAGGATTAAGGAATAAGACTTATGAATTTAGATAAAATTATTAATATAATTTAAACATTTTTTAAAGCAATATAGCTATTACCAACTAACTACTTTTAGTTACTTTTTTATTTAATCTATTAATACTTTTAAATCCATTTTATTTAACAGAAATATCAAAAATAAAATTAATGTAAAACACCAGAAAACTTAGAATGTCATAAATTGTTTTATTAAACCAGAAATACTCAAGGATAATATTGGCTACTTAAATTAATGTAACTATTTAATTTTATAAGCATTAAAGCTTTAAAAATTCGAGCTTTATACAATTCCAGACCTATTTCTAAGTTTAAATATTTTATATATTTATTATTATTATTATTATCAACTATAAGTTTTATAAATATTTGCTTTGATTGGAATTTCAGACAGATCCAGCTATCTATTTTTATTGAATTTGGATTCCTCGACCATTTTTTTATGTGGATTTTTACAATTCTTAACCATTTAGCTTAGATCTGTTCTGTGTCAAATTTTTTTTTGTAAACTCCATTGTTACTTATAAAAAATCTTTGTTTGCTCTATTTAGGTCCTTTAATTCTCTTGCTTTTTAAGTGTTTTGCAATCTATGAAGTTTTATATTAGATATTATAAATAATTGTAATATATGCTCCTCTTTAGCTTATATTTTTGTTTCTATTTTGGAATAATAAAGCTCTCAAATTTTTCCAATCTTTAAGTTATTTCAATTCTTTAAAATTTATTAGTAGTTACCTTATTAATTAGGATATAATTCTTAGTTTCTTCAGTGATAATTGGAATTTCTTTAATTTAATTTCTTTAGGATTAACACCACAGTTTTTTCTGCTAAGGCTTTGGTTTAAACAAGTTATTTCCATGAAAAAGTCATTTTTAAGGATAGTTACTCAATATGAGTCAATTCTCTTATTCTATCTGAAAGAATGTAAATTATCTCGTCCTGTTTGTTGAGAATTTTCTTCATTTTATCATAATGTTTGAATATGGATTCATTTCCTATTCTATTAATGAATTTCTCCTAATTTCCTTACAGTCGTTTGCCTTGAAAAGATGAGGAGGATTCCGATGGCTTTTGCTTTTTCTCTTCAAGTCTAGCTTATCTCCTAATCTTTCTTTGCTAAATTTTAGAGGCCTTATCTTTTTCCATTTCATACCAAGCATTTATGTTTATATAAATTACAAATGAAAAAAAAATTAAGAATAATGCTCTTTTAAAAAACTTCATAATTACATCAAAATTAATCTTACACACTTTATTTTTATTCTTTTTACTATTTATCTAATAAAATATCTTAATTTTTTATAAAGATAATCATATTCAAATTTATCTTATTTAAAAAGCACTTAGTAGAGTAATCAGCTTAGTCTAAATATAATTATCTTTAATCTAGGAATTTAATATTCTAATAAGAGTAAATTTTAACAATTTTAATTATATTTAATTTAATAGCAAATAATCATTTTTTAATACTTTTTTCATAATAAATAAATCAATTATATTTAGTATTTCTATCTTTAAGCATCATTATCAACTATGATGATATAATTTACTTTTTAATTTATTTTAGTTTGCTTTATTATGATTTTCTTTCTAAAAATGTAAATGTGGTTTTTAAATTTAATTAGATATTTTGCTTCTTACAAGCTGTGTTATTTCTATTATTCAGTTAAAAAATTTTCTTAATTTTGCTATATTTCTAAATTTATCATATGAACAAATAAATTTATCATTGAAGGAATATATTTTAAATTTTGATTTATTTTTAATAAAGGATTTCAAATCTTTTTTATTAAATTAAACCTATTTTTATGAATCTACTTAAGTGAGGGATTTCAAAATTAATCTTTCATACTTTTATAAAATTTTTATAACCTTAAAATTATTTAATATAATAATAGATATTAAAATTTTATAATTAATAGCAGTGAAATAAATCATAGATGTATTTATAAATTATCTAAGCTATTATTATTATTATTATTTAACTTAATCAAAATAAATATTTGCGTGTCCTGAATTTTCAACTAGGTGTCAGCGGACAAATTTTTTTTCATGGTTGTATTCCACGACCTTTTTTTTAAGGGGTGATTACCACAAAGGAATCTCTTAGTTTCTTATGAGTAAATTTTATTTATAAAATCCGAGTTCAGTAATTCAAAGCTTAATTAGGTTTCTTCAGGTTCTTTGCTTCTTCATTGTGCTTGAGTAGCCTTCATTCTTTGCAATATCTTAGTAGGTGATATTTAGATTGACAATATCAACAATTTTTATATTATTTCTCAACTTTCTTCTTTGGATAAATCTTTCTTTCTAACATTTCACTTTTGCTTAGGTTTGAATCAATTTTTTCTTAACTTTATTTTTCTTAATACACCTATTAATGTAGATCTTCTTTTATAATCATTCTTTGTGATTATTTGAAGTTGGATTAAGACGTTTCGTAAATTTGATTTTTGTCACTAAACTGTTTTTTATCAGTTAACTTTTAAGAATTAGCAATTCGTTATTTTAATCTTCTAATCAGGCCTTTAGCTCCCGGATTTTTTCTCCTTGATTAAAAAAAATTTCTTCATATTTCTCAATTTATGCTTTCATTTGTTCAATTTAATTTTAGAGTAATTTATTATTTTGAACTCTAGGATTAACTTATTCAATAAGGCCGACCATTATTTTTCCCTCTGAAGATAAGCTAGACTCTCGATTCTGTCTTTGTTTTTTTATTTCCTCAGTAGTCGCTTGCTTGCTTTCTTTCTTTTCTTTTTTAATTATTTTAAAGACGGATGTTCTACTTCATCTTTTTAACTATTATAAATTATCTAAATTATTAATAATAATAATAATAAACTAAATTAAGTGTTTGAGGCTTTGAGGGATCTCAACCTCATTTCCACTGCTAACCAGTGATCACTCTTGGAGTTTAAAATAAAAGTTAGGGTCATTTAGTTTTTTCGGAGTTCTGGAACTCGATTGGAAAATTCTCTTTCTGTAGATTCTTCTGTCCATCGTCACATAAATTCTTGTTAATTCTCTTTCTACTTCTTCATTGTTTCTCTTCATCTATTCCTTGTATATCTTGCATCTCTTGTAATTATGGAATCTTGATTAACACAGGTAGCATCTCTTTATAATCCTTCTAATATTGGTTTTTCTATTTGCCTATCGTCTTCTAATTCCATTTTTATTTCTTAGATTAAAGGTCCAATACTTTTTTGTCCAAGTTGCTTTATTTCGTTTTCTTATTTGACTAATCTTTCTTCAGTATTTTAACTTTTTTCAAATAATTTTTTGTTTTCTTACTTTAATATTTTGACTTATTCTTACAGAATTCGAGCAGATTTCAAAAGAATTTAAATTAGTATTTATTCTTCATTTTCTGTTTTTGCATTATCGGATTTCATATAGCTACTTGGTCTTGGTTTAGGAAGAAAGTAAATATTTTATTATTCGTTTTATTCTGTTTCTGTTTATTTAAGTTCTTATTTTATTTAATATTGTCTTTGATTTTCTACTGTTGTAGGTTAAGAAAATGATTATTTGACTAAAGAAAACGTGGTGGATGAAGAATTAGAAGTCTCTGGTTTTTGCTCCTTTATCTATGGAGCCTGGAGAAGAGCGTTCTTACGTTCTGGGATTTTTGAAATGATCTAAGTTATTAAGATAAATTAGAATTTTGATTAAAAGATTTAATAAATTTTTATATAATAAATGTATATCTTTTTTAAAGGAATTGTAACTAAATTTAAATATTGTGTTAAATTATCTCCTTTTAGGTATCTTTTTTATTATTTAAGTTGATTAGGTTCTCTAAAATATTAGTTTGGTTTTATCTGTAAATAATTTGAGGTAAAATATTTAACTAGAAATTGTAGATTAAGGAAATATTTTTATAATTTAGACTGACAATTAAAAATATTTTAGGCTTATATAAATTATCATGCATTTCTCTTAATTAGCTATTTAAATATTTTAAATGATAACTCTTGGAAATAAATTAAATTTTCAATTAAATAAAGATAGCTTTCTAATGTTATAATACATTCTCTGAGTAGTGACTTTATAATTTAAAAAAGTCTCGCATTTAAAAATAAACATACAACTAAATTTCTCTTTTTCCATTTTAAAATTTAGGCTATTTGTTTGTCTTATCTTAGCTTTACTTACTAACTTTGATGGAAAAGTTTGAAAATTGATATATGAGAGTGATTATAATAATTAAATATGAGCTTCTATGAATATTAAGCTAAAATAAAAGTTTAGAATAATTGGAAATATTTACTAAAAGTTAAAATTATCCTATCTATACATAAATCAAAGATATAAATTTAACTTATATCAAATAATTCCTTTCTAATTAAATAAACTATTTTTTATATAATTTTCTATATTTTTTGATTTTAACATTTTCAAACTTTTCTTATTATTGCTTAAGAAACAAGAATATGCCTTTATCATTTTAAATTCTATGCTATTTAACTTGGCTACTTATAATTAGCTTTATACTTTTAGCTTTTTCTCTAATAATTTATGATAAACAAATAATTTCTAATAATTAAACTACCATATATATTCTTAAAATATAAGCAATTCTGGAAATTTATTAGAATATTAAGGTTATTTTTGAGGTTTAAATCAAAGATATATTTAGCAGACAATAATTTCTATGAAACACAATTTATTTAAAATAAGTATGTTAATATTCGATCTCTATAAATAAATATCTTGCTTTTGATAGTTTCAGCTTTATTTATTAGATGCTTTAAATGTAAAATTAATTCAAAATATCTAAATTCTTCACTTTATCTAGCATATTTCTACTTACACTTTATTATTTGCAAGAGAGTAATTAACATAGTTTATGACCAAAATTTTAGCTAAGAGAGCTTTAATCTAAAAAGATAAAAGTAAAGAAAGCAAATTCATAAAACTAATTATCTGATCACTCTAATTGAGAAAAATCTTAATTCTAAATTAGTTTTAAGGTGATTCTATGTTCATAGCAAAATTTAATTTATTTAAGCTTAGGAAAAATGATTTCATCTCAATTAAATAAATATAACTCTTAAAAATTTTAAATTAAGTTTATTAGTTTTCTAAGTTTTTGTTAAACTTAAATATAACGGAGATAAATATAAATCTATTATTATTCTCTTTTTAACCCAAATAAGTTCCCCAAAAGGCTTTTTTTATTTTCACTTTGCTAATTAGTTCATTTAAGTATTTACATTTCTATTTTTATGATATTAATATAGTAGTTTTTTATCAAAAAAATTTAAAGCTTTATGTGCTTAGATAAATTTTTAAGAAAATTTCACGATAGCACGAACTTCAATTTCTTATTTATTTTTCATTTTATGAAAATTTTATATTGATACATTAATTCTAAATTCTTCTACGTTAATTAGAGATATTTGTTCTATATCATTAGATATTTATTTAACCTTTGGATGTAGTGACTGCTTCTTAGTCATTCTAATCAGTTTTTAGTTAAATTTTCTAATACTGTTCAAATTATAGTTGATTCAATTTATCAGCTAAATTTAGTTCCAAAGGTATTAGTGTAATTTAAATTAGCAAAGTATTTGGTTTAAAAAGTAATAAATGAATAAAAGACATTTGACAATAAATGGTTTAGATATAATTCTATTAGAAATCTTTAAAATAGCGTAGATAGTAGAAATTACTTAAATGTGTTTTATCTTTTATCTCTTATTATTTCGCTATTAATTTTATTAAATAAATTTACCATTATTTATTTATAAATTACCAGTTACATTTATGCCTTACTTAAAGGAGATAAAATTGAATAAACAAAATTAAAGGTGACAAGTATTTCAATAAGCTATTGCAATGTCTTTTAAAGTTTAAGATATAAGACTTAATACTTTATTATAATTAAAGTAATATAATTATTAAAGCAAGCCAAGCATATTTAGTTATTCTATTTTACCTTTCAACAGTAATATGATATAAGCATAGTTGTATATTAAATTAGATTTTATATATAAGAAACTAAAATAATAATAGTTAGAAAGGATAATAGATTTAACTAAAATAACTAAGAAGTTAAATAAATTTAATAACTAAGCTTGGAATTAAAATTAAATATAACTAATTAATAAATTTTATTAACATTTTCTAAATTATTAGATTGATATTTTAGATTTATTACTGCTTTAAATTAACGAAGATTGCTTACGATTGTTTAAATTTAAAGAACATTTTGAGAGATATATCTTCCATCTTAAAACTATTGTTATTTATTGGCTAAAAATTAAGTTAAAATATTTAAGATTTAAGTTTTATCATCAAAATATGAATCGAAATATGAATCGAAAACTTAGGATAGCATCTGCTGTTTTCGAATAATATTCAATGCTCGCTTGAATTATTTACACTATCATATCTTATTAAAACTCTTTTAAATTATTAATTAACTTCATTTAACAGCAGCTAAGATCATTTTTTTCATAATCTCCTTAAAATTCAATTTTCCTGCTATGAAATCAACTAGTTTCAGTAATTTGCTTCCAATTAATAATCTTCATAGTAATAATCATTATTCGAATAATTACTCTCTTGAACAAAGCAATTTCCTTTACCATAAAGTCTTTATGAAAAGAATTTTACACTTAAACTTTTTCTTCTTGAATAATATTTAGAGAATTTATTTTCTTTTTCCTTTGAAATAGTAGTTTTCTTCTATATTCTTTTGAAAATATTAGGACTTTTTCTTAGCATTAGCTATAAGAATATAACGCTAATATAAATTAAATTATTAACTTATTCAATTTTTTAGATCTGGAAACTTTTATCTATTTGACATATCCAACTATATATGTCTTTTTTGCATGATTTCCTGTTGTTATTTAATTAATTTAAAAGAATTATACTGATCAACGATAGTTTATCACGAAGTTGGAATTTTTTTATAAGTAAAATTAAATTCTCCGCAGCTTTAATGTATTTATTTACATTATCAAATTACTGTTGCGTACTAGCAAATTTATTAAAGGATTTTTAAACTCATTTATTCATTTTTATTACATTATTAGTATTTTAAGGTATAATTGAATACTTAATATCTTAAAGTTTGCTAAATGTTTATTTTCATATACTTTTAGTAAATCAGGATTACTTGCTTAAAAGAAAAGAATACTGATTTAGTTTTGATATTTGGGCTTGAAAATAAATTTGAGTATTATTAAATTTGGTCCTTAAAGTTAGTCATGCAAATATAGGAAGTGGATGTTCTATTCCTTTTGATTTCAGAAAATTTTGGTTTAATATAATTTAAAACTCTAAATAATATCGGTATCCTATAAATTTCTAATTTTATTTTCCTTTGCAATGATCCCAGCCACATATAGTACAGTTGATGTCTTTTGTTTGTTTAAATAGTCCATGTAGTTGGTCTATGAAGAAAGCTATCTAAGCATAATAAAGCAATAATTAATTTCTATAATTCTTTCTTCTTTAACTTTTACTTATAATTGTAACATTTTCTGATGCAAAGCTAGTAGCTAATAAATTAAACTAACTTAAATTCCCTAATTAAAGTAAGCACATTTAATGGGATTAATAGCAATAAAATAATCTAATTAATGCCTTGAATCGCATTATTAGGATCTAAAATGATTTTGGTGCAGAAATTGCAATTTACTAGTATTTTTATAAAGAATTATAAAATAGGTTGGCACTCTTAACATTGCTGACTTAACTCTTTAATACTTATTTAATTTTAACTTAAAAGTTCTAGTAAATATCATAAAGCTATTAACTACTATATAGCTTAATGATTTAATTTAGCATTTCCAAGATTTTGTATAACTTTAATAGCTCCACTTGTTGAAATGATTGTTGCTATTAAATGTTTGATAAGAATAATTTTTGATAAGCTTATGCTTTTGATTAATAGTGATATACATTGATTTGCCTTTAACTAATTGATTTACTAAAATAGATTTAACTTTATAATAAAGCATTCTAATTAATATACTGCTTGCTTATTTAAAAACTAAATTATTAATTATATAAAGTACCTTAATTTTTAATATGTTCCAGTTGTTTATTTCCTTTATTAAATAAGAATTTTCCTTATTTTTATTATGTTCTTATACTTTGTAAAAATACATGCGTATTTAATAGTTGTTGAACTATAGTAAGGTTTTTAAGTGAAGTAAAACATATAAAAATAAGACACTATGGCCGAGTGGTTAAGGCGACAGACTTGAAATCTGTTGGGTTCTCCCGCGCAGGTTCAAATCCTGCTGGTGTGGTTTTTAGTAAACTCTTAATAAAAAATGATACTTATTGTAGTGAAACAATTAATTATAAATAATCAATAGGTTATGGAGTTTCCTTAGCTTGTGATAACATCAAAATTATTAAATTTAATTTTAGAGGCAATGCTTATTTAAATACTCTTAAACTACATAAAATAATTATAAAATTTAACCTTAGATCTAGATTTAAGTCTTTTAAGAGAGGATAGAAGTATTAAAGGGTGGC
This sequence comes from Loxodes magnus, assembly GCA_946699065.1. Classification (NCBI taxonomy): domain Eukaryota; phylum Ciliophora; class Karyorelictea; order Loxodida; family Loxodidae; genus Loxodes; species Loxodes magnus. Next base: position 107,389 of record CAMPDV010000222.1, read on the forward strand.
TATTTACATGATCAAACTAAATAAAGCTTATAATTGTTTTTAAAGCTTTTGGTTGTATTGAATTTTGCTTTATTGCTAGTTTTATTAAACAATTATGAAATATCTAACTTACTATTTATTATTTCTTATGCTTTCATTTAGCTAAATTTGTTCTATAGCAAAGGTTGTTTCTTAATCAATATAATATTATGAATAAATTGCTATTTTAGTTATTAGATAGAGTATCCTAACATTAAAGGTATGATGTTCAATGCTAAAGAGATTGCTAGAATTTTCTATTATATTGTAAAATACCTGACAATCTATATAGATAAATCAAGCTATTAGGAGTTACTAAATTGGTTAGATATTTCTATATAGGATTGCTTAATTAATTTCGAATAAAATCCTGTCTATTATAATTAAATGCTCATTTGATATATTAGAGTTACTAATATTTCCAAATTATTACAAAAATTAATTGATAGAGAGCTAGGCTCAAATAAATTTAAATAGCTTAAGCAGATTAAAGCCCTATTTTCTAATTTTTGAATCTAGAACTTTAATTTAATAATTTAGTAAACCAATTTAATATTATTAACTATTATGATTATGAACAATTATATTTTCTTTATTTCTATTATGCTAAAAACTCAAGATCAAAACACTTTTTTACATTCTTTTTATCAAATTTTATTTTAACTTTTGAAGTCATCATCGTGTCTTCTTTCTATTAATAACATACTTTCTATATAAAACCTGCATAATCTATTTGTAAAAAGCATAGTTCCCTTTATGTTTATAGTTTTAGTTCTAAATGTCTCTCTTTTTTCATATTTTTTATAAGAACTTACATTTAGTAAATGTTCACAGTTTAGATTCCTTAGATTCTCAATTTTTATGGTTTTCTCTATCAAATTTATTGGCTCTTCCTTTTTTATTGGTTTTAAGATAACTATTTTCTGCAAAGGCTTAATTTTTCGCTTTAACTTTTTATTAATTTAAATTATTTCTTCAAATATGAACTTAAAAACACTGAGGCATCTTGCTCCTGATTTATAACTCTTTTTCTTAATCTAAGCATAAATCCAATATTTTTTAGCATTCTTTTCTTAAATTTCATTTTTTCTACTTTGAAACTTTTCAAAATATAACAGCTTTGATGCTTTTAAACTTTAATTTGTTAGTACTCGACTCTATTGTCCAATCACCTATTATATACTTATAAATTTATAATAAATCTCTTACTTTTTACCATGAAGCTTCGAATATTATTGTTCCTTTTTAGTTTATTTGAGTAGGATTTGTAAAATTATTTGTTGAGGATGATAATTAAATTTATAACTGTTTAAAATATATTAAATAATAAATTACTTAGATAATAGAATATATTAAGTTCAAATATTTTTCTATTTGAAATTTTCTTAAAATCAAATAAAAACAAATTTATTTAAATTTCTAAATGTGAGTAATAGACTTGCTAAAGAGCTTATTACCATTTTAATTCTAAAATGACTTATCATTTATTAAGTTTATTTTGTCATACAATTAAAAACTAATAAACTTTGAATTAACTATTAGTTGCTTCATCTTAGATTTTTCCAAATTTTATTATTTCCATTGTTATTTCTATTATTTCTAAGTTCCATAAGTAGGATATGACTTTTGTTCCTTGCTATGTTGGCTAGAATAAAGAAATTAACGGTAATTTTTAATGTTTTTAGTTTATAAGCAAAGAAACTATTTTCTTATAAAATAAAAATGCTACCCTTGCTTATGCTCCTTGCTTTTCTATTAAAAGCTGACTCTCTAAATATACTTATAGTAAGTTCTCCACATACAATTCCCTACATTTCAGATGTTTTAACCTACCAAATTTACTCGAGTAAGTTTGAATAAACTAACTTTTAACCCATTCCTTTATACTTAGAGAATTAAGACTTTTAACTTAACGAAATTGAAACTAAAATAAGAGTTTTAGACATTTAAATCATTCTTGATATTAGCTTCAATTACTTTTACACTCAAAGAATTAATTAGTTAAGTAAGCTATGCCTTTGCTTTATTGCTTATAGAAGCGATAAAAAACTTTAAATCCAAAATGTTTACTAAATAATGCCAAGCTATCAGTAAGAAGGAATGGCTCTGTAAACTTTATTTCACTTTTTAAATCTTAAAAAAATATCTTACTTAAGCTAGTAGGAGAAGAGGTTTTATAAACCAAGTGAATACTTTGATCAGACCATAATAAGAATAAGTACTTCAGTTAATATTCCACTAAATTCTTATTATGGTTTGAATTAAAAACAATGTGAAAATATTTAAATCCAAAATAGGCTGCTGAATGAAGTTCCTAAAGCTATCAGAATTTATGGATCTTCGACTATCTTAATGCAAGCGGACGTCTGCTGATAAGTTTTTATTTTAAACCTAGCAACGTTTTACTAAATGGCAGGAAGTTAGTATGCATGAGTAATAGGACTAGAATCATCAAATTTAATAAAAGCTGAAATAACTCAGTTAGTTTAAGAAAATTCCAAGATTCATTTAAGTATTCTAGATAACGGAATGATCGCTTTAACACCAAAAGAATTTATTCCAGGAAACTATTTGGAACTAACTGCATATTATGTTTTAAGAACCTTAAAATTCATAGATTATATCAATTAATTTAGAGATTTCAACTTGGACAAAACTTATCCTGAGTTTTTCAAAATATATCAAAGCTTATTCTTTAATCAAAATAGACAGATTATAGCAGAGTTTTCAGTTTATAATGTATAGAACAAAGAGCTTATAGAGGTTTATTAAATAGTTAACAATAATATTGCTCAAAAATCATCAATTATATATCCTGGCCCTAGCTCCATCCCTCCACCTGATAAAATCACAATTTAAATGTCTTACTCTACTAATGATAAAGAACCAAATGGCTAAAAACCTTATTTGGCGATTACAATTCCTCCTCTTCATATTCCTTGCTTCATTGATTATATAAATAAAGATAAAAGCCTGCTCAGTAACTATTTGATAAGAGCTAATCCTCTTTCTTATGGAGGATTGAGATACAATATTAGTTATACTTTGTAAGTGTTTGTAGAAAACTACTTCGAGATAGGAGTTGCTCATTTAGGAAGCTTAGTGATATCAAGCTGACTGCCAGCTTATTATGTGTTATAAGCAATGAATGTGATAATTCCATACACATATATTAGTAGAGAAGATGAACTACAGAGCATTTAAGAGCACTCAAATGTTTTTAATAATTATATCTCTTGGAAGTTCTTTGGAGATATGTACATTAAATACACTTAGAAAAATAAATAAAATAGCTTTGGATTATTTTTCGAAGAAATAGAGCCTTCTAACAAGAAAGTTCATGACTAAATTAAATAATGAGCCTAAAAGAACAATAAAAACATCCTTAATACCAATGAAACTACTTTTACTATTAATACTCTTACATACGATTAAGACTATTATGATAAGCTAGCTTGATAAATAATGCAAAAAGAAATAAAAATCATTCTAGCTTTTCCTGCTATAAATGTAATTTAATCAGTTAGCACCCAATTAATGAAAATTGGATGAGAGCCAGGTGATACTAATTTTATTATTTTATATACGGCTAACGTAGTTGAAAATTCAGCTGGTGACGTTAATCAATTATAGAGGATAAAAAAACTTTTGCAAGGGTCAATCACTATAACTCCGATAGAATATATAGGAGAAGAAGGACAAAAGATTAAAGAAATTCAAACTGATTGCTTGGATATTCAAATTTCATCATGTTACTATGTAGAAGAAACTCTTATAATAGCTCATGGAATTTCAAATTGCATCAACCAAGGCTAAGATTATTCCAACCCTCAAAGTTTATCTCGAAGCATGAGACTTAATAAATTTGTAGGATGTAGTGGAAATGTGAAGTTTTAATAGAGTAATACTTTTAGAGGAGATTTAAATTTTTATTTCATTAACAATGTATATGATTCAGAATGAAATGTATAGTTAGTACCATATCTTGAATATTGCCCAACATGTGCTATTGTTTGGACTTTCCTAAAAAGTTCACCACTTTGAAATGATAATACAACTCAGACTCCTTCAGACATATTTCCAATTTATAATGAAAACTGCGATTTTTCTGAACGAAAAGTAAAGGATTTCACAAAAGGATATCATTTAAATTTAGTTGGAATGCTAATTATTTTAATTTATACTCTTATTATAACAATTGTTGGATATAGAATTTGAAAAAAAATAAAATTACCAAATTTAGAGAAAGAAGTATGACTTTCAAATTTAGATCAATTATTTATCAATTTATTAGTCATAAATTTGCTATAGATTTTAGCTGTTGGGCCAAATCTTTCTGATTTATTTAATAAAGAGGTAGATTTTTTAATAAAAGCCTTTATATTAGATATAATTGGCTTTAATTTTCCAATTGAGGTATTTTGAATGCTATTTTATTCATGCGTGATAATTGCTTTTGTTACCATCTTTTTTATTTTGGCTTTTTTATTTAGGTTTGAAATTATCTTCGAAAATAAATTTTTCTTTATGAGATTGCTAGGAATTCTTTCTTTTAATTTGTCTCTAGTTCTGACTGAAATCACATTTTTGCCAGTTTTGTATATTTTATTGGAACCTTTCTAGTGTATATATGGAAGAGATAAAAACATTGACTTTTAACTCGATTGAAGCGAAAGTATACTGATGTCAGATTGTTCAACAAGCTGCTTCTCGCAGATCCACATTATTGGTTTTGTTTTGTCTTGCTTTTTTTAGGATTTTATTTACCAATGACTATTCTTTCATAGCCACACTGACAAGAATTACATGAATACTTGCACATTAAAAATCAACCAAGACTTATAATAATAAAGACTTATTTCCAAATTTTGTTAGTAACATTAAATAAACTAGCTAAGGAAAAATACGAAATTTAGCATAGTTTCATTTACTCCTTTCTAATATTAATAATTGCTCTTTGAACTTTGAAGGTAAAGCCTTTCACTTATATGAAGATAAATATTTTGATGTAATATAAAAAAAAATGGAATAATCTATTCGCCTTTCCAAAAACCAAATTAAGAACGCAAAAAGGAAAGCTGCGAAACTAATGCAGAAACAATAACAAGAAGAAGATAAATCAAGTTCCTCATCTGAAGGAAAAGTTATAATTGGAACAATAGAGACGAATCCAGTAAAAGTACAAAAATAATCAGAAATCTAAATATAAATTGACTAAATGAAAACAATAATACAAAATTATTAGGAAACAATTTACAATCAAGGGGAAAAAATAAGAGAACTAATGAATACTATCGAAGATTAAAACAACGAGCTACTAATAATAAGACGACAATTGATTTAAAATAATTTAGTCACGGAATAGTAACTATATGAATAATCTCAATCGAATTTTAAGCAAGAACAAAATATGATTATTGAAAAAGTTTCTACATAAACAAACATCCAAGAAAAATAGAATGACGAAAAGATTAATATAGAATTACTCCAAAGAATCGATTAACTTGAAAAAAAAGTATTTCTGAAGAGATTCAAGAAAAGACCAATCAAAAATTGCTATTATTGCAAATCAAAGTGACACCTATTACAAAATTGCGATCAGTGGAGATAAATTTAGATGAAAGAACAACAAAGAACGTTAAGAATGCTTAGCAGACTCTGAATCACCGAAACGGGAATTTACAAGAAGAAGATATTCTTATAAAAGACAGAAGATTCTCAGTGGTTCCATCCACAAAAAAAAATGGCGTGGTATCCATCCACGCTAAAAAAATGGTAGCAAAAACCTGGTTGAAAATCCAGGGAATGCTAAACTTTAATTACTTTTAGTTTACTATATATATAAATATTTTGATGTTTGTTTCTTTATGAATGATATTTTACACCTCATTAATAATTTCAATAATAAAAGTATTGGGTAGCTCTCATATTTATATATTTATTATTTACTCAATAGGCTCAGCTATCATTCTTTCTTTAGGAGTATTCTATTAAAATTACTTTCCTAATCTTCTAAAGTAACTGAAACCTGATTAGATAGGACTTTTTAGATTTGCTTTTAGACCTTGGGCTAATATTTCTTTGCTAACAGAAAATATAAAAATTTAGCAGAGAAGAATTAGTTTAATGAGAAAGAATTTATTTTTAAATGTTGAAAAATCAGAAACTGTCTAGCAAGAGAAATTAAAATCAGCGCTTCTTTAAGCAAGAAAACAAAGTCTAATATAAATAAAAAATTTAGATATTTAAAACGAACTTGCCTATGAAGAATGAGAAAATACCATCTAGGAAATAGAAATTGAAAAAGAAAAAAATTAAGATACTACAAAAGTAGAAAGTGGTTTCTCAATGGAAATTATTAATCATTTAGATAATTCAAATTTAAACATAAGAATGTAAAGTATAGAAATTCCTGATGAAAATAAAACAGATTAAAAATTTATTAAGATAAGTGATTAAAATTCAACACATGAAAACCAAATTAACCTAAGAAGCCTAAATGAAGAAAAATAAAATCAATCAATGAGTAAAAATATTTCATAGCAAGAGCTTTAAGAGAGTTTTGATAAAGATGATCAATCTATAAATAATAAAGGAATTATTTTTATAGAAAGCATAGAACAAGTAATCTGAAAACACTTATTTTATTAGTTTAGATATTTTATACTTAAAGAAATAATTTTTAAGATTTAAGTAAAACCTAAAATCTATTAATAATTATTTAATTTAATAGATTTCTATGTAAAGCATTTATTTAAAACCATATAAATTAAAGAAAAACTATAAAGTTTATAAAAAGTGTTGCATTATATTTCTATCATGTTTAAATTTTAAATTTTTAACTTATGAAAATAATTTATTAATAAGCAAAGATTAAAAAGAATTGATGAATCAAGGATTATACAAAGATGATAAAGTGCTGATTAAGGAGTCAACGTTTGTAAAGTGCATATAAGAAGTATTTTTAGATAAGCAATTTTTCATTATCTTATTATTTAAATAAGTTATTAAGAGTCATTTAGCTTTTATTTTAATTATTTTAGTTGCTTATATTTTTAAATTTCTTAAGGAAAACTTTATAATTAACTAATTAAAAGAGTAATTTTTTAATTAAATAAAAGCTAAATAATTTTTCTTACTCTTTCAAAAGTTTCTAAAGCTTTTTGCTTTATAAAGTTCTTAAAGGAATAGTTATTAAAAATTTTAGAGCAAGAAGATCTTAAGTTAATTAGTTGGCTGTAGAGTTATTTAGATAAATTATAATTATAATACTTTATTACATTTTGCTATTTTACATATTAAATAAAATTTAATATTCTGGATTTTAAAAAGAACCTAAAATTAGTTTATAAATTGAATAAGAGATAATAGATTTAAGCATCTAATTAAGTTATGCCTAGCTAAACTATTTAGAATTCTTTAGCTAATTATTAAATTCCCATTATATGTGAAATGGTAAATCAATTAACTAAAATATCGTTATTAATTAGATTGTAAGCAAAAGAAAAATGGAATATGATTGGGATGTATGAATAAAGCATTAACAACTTACAACAAAATAAACTGGTGGATATATTATTGAAATATAACTCAAAAGAAATCTTCTTAAAATTCAAATTGAGATATGAAATTACATAAAGGTAAAGGAAATAAACTAAAATAATATTCATTTAAATAAAGGATATGAACTGCCAGTTTTAATAGAGAAATTCTTAAATCGAAAAAAAAAATCTAATTTGTAAAATTTTCAAAGATTAAGGTACAATTTTTTATTAATGAAATTCAAACCAAGCTTTACTCTTCTAAATTTACTTAATAATTAGTTATTAAATGTGGTTAAGTAAGCATTATAATTGTATATGCTTATTTTACAAGAAATATCTAATTTATTATATTTTTGAAAAATAAAGAAACATAAAAATAAAATGACAGCGGTGGGATTTGAACCCACGCCCCGAAAGACTAGCGCCTAAAGCTAGCGCCTTAGACCACTCGGCCACGCTGTCTGTAAAATAAAGATCTGAAATGTATTATAAAGACTTAGTCTTTTTCACTTTATTAACTATGAGAATATAAAGGAACTTAATAATTTTAAAATAGCTTTATTAATCTACGAAAATATTAAGATTAATGCTTAAAATGATAAGAAGAGCTTTAAATAAGTGAAATGCTTTATTTAAGCAAATTTTTAATGAATAGAATCATCCTACTTATATTAACTTGATGACTTTGATTATTTTGAACATATATTAGATACAAACTAATCATTCTCATGGCTATATGAACTGTGACTTAGAATATGTTTTTTCTATGCTTAGTAAGAATAATTATGCAGATACTGTAATTTTTATATTTTTCATTAAAACATTGGTCATTGAAGGTTTTTATATGCTAAATAGGCTATTCTTTATTTGACTTTGAGCAGCTTAAATATTAAGATTCGAATTTAAATACAAAGAAGAACTAGTTATATATGAATTACTTGACTGATTATGCAACTATTTAAGAGATGGACTAGCTTTCTTTATATTTATATTTAAAGTACTTATTTACAATAGATCTACAATAATTTTACTAAGCTATTGTTGTTTGAGTATGCTTCTGAGTATAAAAATCTTAATCTTTGGTAATTATTTATACAGAAGCTTCTATTATAGCTTTATCTGAAGAAATTGAAAAGAAAAGCATATAGAAAGATTAGAATACTAAAAGTGTATGAACTAAATAAAACAATTGCTACCAACTCTAATCTATATGAGATAGATTAAATTGATAGTTAAATAAATCCAAATAACTTAAGAAATTCTTTTTACCTAAAAATTTTAATTTATTTAGCATAAGTTAAAGGTATAAAAATATTGTGAAGCACTGGTTTCTAAAGAAGCTTATTAATTTTAGATATTTAGGATTTTAATTATTTTGATATACTCTCTTAACTCACATAATAAAGTATTTAATTATATAATAAATTGAAATATATAATTCTATAGGCATTTCTTTGCTCACCTATATAATTGCTATTCCATTAAAATAAGCATAAATAGATGATTTAATAAAACTTACTAAAGTCTATTATCATAGTTAAAATATTTAATTAAAAGCTTAAAAATTAGAAAGTTAAGAAATGAATATATAAGATTTAATGTCATTAGATACCTAAACTTATCTTAATATTCTGATATAATTAACATAGTTTAATGTATTTTTTGCATTAATGGCTTAGGAAATTTATAGTAGAATTTAAAATTTTAATGTATTATTTATTAAATTATACAACTCAGCCCATTAAGGGATTTAAATGACTTAAAAATTATTACAACACTAAACAATTATTGTATAAAGCGTGATTGATAATTCTGTTTTGTAGCAAATATAAATAATTTGCTTATCTAATTTAATAGCAGAAGAGTATTAAATTTAATAACTCACAAGCCATATAAAATAATTTGAATCTTATTAATAAATTCCTTTTATTATTTTATAGGAAATTTGAATATTGTGACTTATATAATTTAACTAAATGCAAGTCTTAAGGAATTTAAATATTCTAAATCTTAAGTTTTATAAACTACATTTTAAGTGTTAGTGAAATAATGCTTATCTCTTAACTTTAGTCTGTTATGCTTATAATTAATCTTTAAATTATGTAGTTATAAAGCAAAATGGAGGAATAAATTTAATTTAATACTAGTAAATTAGCTTCAATAGTTTATAGTTATTATTTTGGTTTAAGAGACAAATAAATTTTAATTAATGAAATTGAAGGTATAAAATATAAGTCATTTGAGTAGCTTAATACACTAATGCATAAATAATTGCTAGAAATGCTTAAAAGGATTAACAGAATAATTAAGTTTAGATATATAAATCACTTATAGCTTATTCTTTAGAATTAAACTCTCATTATTAAAGAATTCTTTACTTACACTAACTTGATGAAACTTAAATCTTAAATTTAATTAAAATTATAAATACAAGTATACATTCTCAAGAATTTACCTCATTGATCATCTGAATATATTTCAGGATCGTATCCAAATTTTCCTAGTTAATATTCACAGATCGCAAATCTTAAAATTCATAGGGTGTCCAAGGGTAAACTGAATATATCTAAATACTGAATCTAGTTATTACAGCTTTTTACCAGAGGAATTAGACATTCGCGACATAATCCTTCTAATTGGCATGGAGTTTAATTTTATGCTATATCTAAATATTGAATCTCATCGAGTATAGAGTTTAAAACGTAAAATCTAGCCTACAAAATCAAGCCCGTGAACTACACTCCTATTTTTTAAAATGCATTACTGTTATAAAAATTTAAACTTATTAAACTACGTTTACTATAAGAGTAAGGATCTTTATTTCTAGGTGCGTATAAAAATGTTATTAAAATCTTATCTTTACCACCCCACGACTATCCAATAAATATTCACTGATTACATTTAAATTATTCTTACTATTAAAATACAGGAACACTTCGGCAATCACATCTAGGAATATAATACACTTAGATGACGAAAGTGTTTTATTGGAATTATAATTAGAAATCTAAAGTATTATATTAAATAGACCATATTATTTAATTAGAATTTGCTGGACAACTGATTTGGAATCATGCGGAAAAACTAAAATAATCCAAAGATTAAGAAATCATATTATTGTCGTATTTATCTTTTATATAAATTTTGTCTTATTTATATTTATAAGATAGATAAGAATAATTTTCATTTGCTAGGCTATAAAATTAATAACCCTTACAATCACTAACTTCAGGCCCAACAAAGTAGCTATCGCAATATTGAAAACAAGGCATCATTTGCAGAGTTTCTAAAAAACCTTCTGATAAATATTTTGAGTTATAAGTCAGAGAAAACTTATAAGCAATTCCCTTAAAAAATATCATCCCAACCTCCTATATATAATCGAAAATATTCTTGAAATTAATCAAAATAATATTGATTTAAGAACTATGGATCTTGGCAAGTTTAATCTGGACCACTAATATTAAATTTATTCGTGCATAAAGAAACTTATCCCTTACCATTATTTATTTTTACATACTTAATCCCTAAGAATATTCAAGTAATACATGTTTGACCTAAGGTGAATTAAAGGAAATCTTCATAATTAGTGATTCAGTTAATGAAGCAAAAATTTAAAATTTAGATATGATCTTTTTGCTGCTATATTTATACGTAAATTCCTTTTCCAAAATATCAACTGATAATAAATATCGTATTTAATTGTCTACACAACTGTTCTTTGACCAAAAAGTCAAAGAAAAAGAATTACAACTATCCTCAATGAAATAATTTGCTAAGTGGAGTCAGTTTCGCTGTAATAGGAGTCGTTTGCATCTTACATTGTATAAAAGTCGGCTATTTAAATAAACTTAGTAACTTAAAGCCAGGTAACAAACCATAAGGGTGATCCACAGATTAAAATTAAATCAATTTGAAGAAATTATTTTGCTTAAATGAGAACTTAGTTGTATATAAATACTTTCTGTAATAATTAAAAGTTATTACAAGTTATATATCTTTTATTTAAAATAACCAATTAACGAGAATAAATCCAATCTAAAGAGTCTTGCTTCCTATAATTGTGCTTAATTAAATAAAACAAACATTTGTATATATCAATATCAATTTTAAAGCTACATAATCAAACATCTAATTATTAAGATTCTTTTATATATATCCTTTAATAGTGAAACTAGAGGAATTATATGGCTAACTTCTTTATTCTATTTTAGTTAAATTAATAAATTATTCAGATGGAAAATAAAACATACTAAAATAAACTTTGACTGTATTTAACTTACTAAAAATCTAATTTATTATGACAAATAATAATAGAATTATTTCTCTTTTCCTGCTTGATTAGTTAAAAATCTTCAATTACAATACTCTTCTTAAAGTTTTAATAAATAAATCATCTTTAGAAGCCTACAATCTCAAAATATAATGGGCTTTAGCTTTGTTAGAGGCAAACTTTTATTCAGTTCTCATGTCTCTCAATTAAGTCTTTAAATAAGCCTTTTAAGTGTTTTCATTAAAATAAGCTTTAATCATAAATTAAAATATCTACCTTTAAATAGTTAATGCTACCAATTAAATAAACTTACTCTAAGTTAAAATTCTATATTATTTACCTATTACATCTAAATAATCTATTCTATTTATAATAATAAATATCTCTTTTTAATTTAATAGCTTCTTAGCCTTATATAAGCTTTGCTTAAGTTTTATTAAGAAACTATTAACTTTATAAATTTAAATAATTTTAATTTTTTTTAATAGAAGAGAGTGAAATTAAATTGATTTAGCTTAATGCTCTATAGTAATTTTAAGTTTTATATGCGAAATTAAATATATAAGGCAGATAAAAGTCAGCAATAAATAAAATAAATATTAAAAATGCATCTCCTTAAATCAAAAAATATCATATGTTCAGAACACTGAAAATATTAAAAAGTATGAAAGTATTTATATTTAACAAGAATAACTATATAGCAAGATATTCCTTTAGCATTTTTACTTTAAAAGTATTAAGAAAATATATATAAAGAGTATCATATAGAAATATATATTTGCTTAACTTATAATTTTGATTCCTTTAATTTATTTCTTAATCTATATTATTTATATTCATTTAATTATAGAAAGAATTACAAGTATTTCATTATATAATTTTATTCTTTTCTTATTTACATTCTTGAAATAAAGCATAATGTATGAAATAGAATATAATTTCTCATGCTTTGATGAAATTTTTACCAATTTATGCAAAATAAATTTCTAAAAAAGCCATTATTTTTGTTCTACCTTTTCTACTCATTTTTAAATATAAAATTATAAACATCCAAACTTTCATTTTTAGATAATTAAATTCAAGAATTTTTATAATTTCTTTCAGAAAAATTAAATCTTGATGTAAATAACTAAACTGAAATATAATTAGAAGTATTAAACATAAAGATAATTAATGTAATATTTTTTACAATCCTCTTAGAAAGATCTTTGCATCATTATTTGCTTAGCTTATTTGATTCATTTTAATTTTTAATAAATAAATTCGATTATAGAGCGAGCAGCATTCTCGTTGGTGCGCAGCTCTTTAAATTAATTTATTGAATGTCGAAAAAACATTTTTATGTCTCTCTATCTTGTTTCTCTTCCTGCAGTAACTCCTTGTAATTTTTCCTTCCAAAGTATAGAATGCAATATGCGATTACATTTTCCCGACTATGATGAAGAAAGTTTCTCCTGGCATTCAGAGTTCTCCAGCTTATCGTATCATCCTTCTCTTGTTATATGTTTCTCTTCTGTCGATTTATCCTCCGTCCAGACTCCTTTTTGTTGCCTTGCTGGGCCTCCAAGCAGCATCCGAAAGAGAGGGCTTTCCACCCTGATTAAATTAAATTATAATAATGAGGATAATTCTAGTGATAATAAAAGAGCGGATATTTAAAAAATTTAGAAATATTATAATAGTTATATAATCCCCTTCTTTATTTAAGAAAAATTTGCTTAAAGATATATAAAATTATGTAATAAATGAAACTGAAGGTTTATATAATCTAAGTATAGCGAAGATTTGTATATTAAAAGAATTTTTTAATAGTAGAAGATTTAAAGTTTTCCTTTGACAGAATCTTACGAAATGTTTTGTGGCAGATAAATAATATAATATTTTACTCGAGCTTTTTTTAAATTATTCTGCAAATATACTCATTTCTGGTTATTGTTTTCCAGACATTACATTAGTAACTTAATATATAAAAAATAGTTCATCGAGCTTCTATCTCCTACCTTGTATTATAGGAGTATTACATCCTATTTTTTGAAGGAAAAATTACAGGGACGTACTGCAGAAAGAGAAAACAAGGATAGAAAGACTCTTTAAATTTTTTTTCAACATTAAATAAAATTAATTTAAAGAGCTGCGCACCTAACGAGAGTGCTACGCGCTCTATAATCCAATTTATTTATTTATCAGAAAATTTCCTAAATCTGAATAATTTGCTTCTTCCTGATTTTTCTAGTTTTCCTAAAAAATTTTAGATTTAATTCTATTAATATTTACATAAAGTTAGACTTATCTAACATTTAACTATAAGATCAGAATGAAATATTTAATAAGCTTAGGAAACTATTTATTTACTACTTCATTTTATTATTTTTCTCCTTTTAATAAATAAGGTTTTTAAAATTTTTTCATGATATATAAAGCTTTATTTACAGTAATACCATACCTCAAGAACTTATATAATAAAGTTTAATTTTTAATTCTAATTATTAGTAAAGATAAATATATTAATAATTAAAGTAAAGCTAAACAAAATAGCAATGATTATATAATAAACTTAATTTATTCTAAGATTTATTGTTTCTTTAATGTTTCTATTGAAATTATTATTTTGTATCCATATTTCTTGTTTTTCTTCTTTAGTTGTTAGATTATCTTATCTACTCTTTTTAAATTAAATTTAAATGCTTAATACTAAATAATTATTTCTAGCTTAGATATAAATAATTAAATATAAAAAAGTAAACTTAATATAAAAATTAGATTATTTAAACTAGATTACTACATAACATTAACTCTTATAATAGCTATAATTAATCTATATACTAATGTAGATAAATATTAAATCAAATTAAAACATAGTGCATTATAACTATATATCAGGTTAAAATAGTTAAATATACTCTATAATTTTACTAATAATGCTGATTTTTAATTAAAAGGTAATTAAATTTAATATTAACTACCTTTAGTAATTTAACTAACTATATAATATTATTATATTCTACTATTTTTAAATATTAGTCTAATCATTTTTATACTATATTTTAAATAATAGACTTATTATAAAATATTCATTATAGGAACTTTTATTTATCAACTTTAATCCTCTAAGGCTATATAATTATATACCAAAATAAAAATTTTAAATATAACAACAAATTCCTTTTTAAATAATTTTTAGATCTAAATAAACATAATATTTTTAATTAAATTCCTAGTATTTAAATAGTGCTAGCAAATATATTAAATTTTGATTAAAAGGAATAAGAATAGAATAACTTTGATAAGAATAAAAGAGTATTATATTATAACTTATAAATGAAATGCACTGTACTATATATATCTTATTTATTTGTATTATATAATAAAAATATTAAATATAGATATTTATACAAGTTATATATTTTGCTTTAAATAAAATTTCGCTCTATGCATTATAAGTATAAGTCATCTTTTTTGGCTCTTTTTAAATATTTCATTACTTTAAGTTCTCGTTCCAATTTTATTTTAGAATTTTGGTTCAAATAGCGTGAAAAATATTAGCAAATAAAATTATGTGAATATGAATGATAACTAAAATTTATTAGAACATTTTGTAGAGATAGATATAAAAGGGTAGAGAAAGAAGAAGTAGCAAAAGATCTCAAAATTAATGTAAAGATAAATTTATAATGATAATGATAATAATATACTTAAAGTTAGTAGTGTTTTGCATTCTCTGGAATTGCAACCAATTCCTGCGGACAGTTTTTTTAACGTGGGTGTGATCCACGACCTTTTTATTAAGTGGAAGGTTACCACTGTAACCGTTCAAGTGGTCTTGCAAAAAGCTTTTATTTGTAGATCCCTGTTGGAGTTATTCATAGTTTATTGAGTTGTCTCCATGTTCTTTTCTGCTCTTATTCGTTTATTTTCTTTCATTATCAACAGTTTTTTAAAATATGTTGATTTGATTTGCAACATCAACAAAGTTTGTATTATTATCTTTATTTCGTTCTTTTTTATGATAATTTATTTTCTATATTTTCTAATCTTTTAATGAAACTTGTAGCAATCATTTCTTTTTCTGGATTCAATTCTGTTTTTAATTCTATTGGTATTTTTTCTATTTCCATTCTTGTGTCGTATTTAAAGTTTTATTATGATTAAGTAAAGATAAATTTATAAAAGCTAAAGAAATAATTAAGGAATTAAAAGAGGACTAAATAATAAGAGGAAAATTAGAAA
This sequence comes from Loxodes magnus, assembly GCA_946699065.1. NCBI lineage: Eukaryota > Ciliophora > Karyorelictea > Loxodida > Loxodidae > Loxodes > Loxodes magnus. The sequence goes on from CAMPDV010000222.1 coordinate 123,451, forward strand.
AATAAAAGATTAAACACTTACTCTTAGGAAAAAAAAATCTTTTTGGAAGATAAAAAAGGTAAAATATCAAAAATAACATTTTTAATAATATATGGAACTCTTTTTTTTATTAATTTTAACTATAAGAGTTAGGGTCATCTTTAATTAGAGGAAATGTTTCCTCAAATTAAAGACAATAAAAGTTTTTATATTCAATACTCAACTGTACATGTCTTCGTCTGAATCAATTTCAAATTGAGATAATTCTTCTTTCTCTTCAATAAGCTCATAGAATTGTTCTTCCATCTTCTTGTAATTTTTCTCCAGCTTCTCTAAACAAATTCTAAGGTCATTGTTGTCCTTTTAAAGCTATTTATTCTGTTACTATTAATTACCAAGATCCTGTTTGATTAGTGTCACACTTGAATCATCTAATATCAGCTTCTTTCTGTAAATACCTCCAAAGTAGTTACAATATAGCCTCCTCGATGTTCCAAATTATTTACGGTGCTGCTCAAGCACTCTTCTTCACTTCGGACATTACCTCCAAAAATGTCCAGCCTTTTGACAACAATAGCAACGTTTTATTAAGGGCTTGAACTAAAATTTTTATTCTGTTTACATTTTTTCAATTTCCATCTTTTCTGATTGAAGTTAGTTTTTTTTGATTGGTAATCGAATTTCTTCTTTAATTTTCTATTGATTTGCTTCTAGGTTTTTTCTAAAAGTTCAAATTAAGAAGTTAAAGCTTCAATTTAAAACTAAACTTTACTTATCAAGTCTTGATCTTCCTTTTTTCTATCTTACAAAAGAAGCCGAAGATTCAAGTTTTCCGCCTTCAGGATCTATATTTCGGTATTCATTTTCTCAATTAATGAATAAAGCTAAATAATGTCTTGCTCGTGGGGTTTCTCAAGCTTTTTCAGTTTGCTAGGAAATTCCGTATTTCCCAATCCTTAACAGGAGTAGATTTATCTTTTTTGAATTCTTGGTTCTTGTTAGTTAACTGAGACTTAAGATTGATTTTTAAGGTTAGAATTCAAGGTCTAGATTCCCGGGTTTTTTTCCATTTTTCTATATGGAACTCCTTAGAAACATATAATTCTAAAGCTAAAAGTTGTAGAGTTATACATTAAAAAAGTAAATTTGTAAAATATTAAAATTTTTAGAAAAACATAAAGAGTGAATGCTCAAATATATTAGTAGCAGAAATGGAAGAAAATTTATTTCATTCTTAGAGTGTTATAATTATTAAAGATTTAACATTTCAATGAGTAATTAAATAGATTATCTAGCAAAAATAGGAATAAATTCTAGAAGAGTTGTTATAAAAAGTGTAAAATAAGAGCATTTTATAAATAAAATAAGGAACAATTAATGTTGTTATATCAGAAAAATAAAATTGTCTTGTGATTGTTGCTAGTATATGAAATAATAGAATAAGTCATTAAAAATCAATTTTAAGAAATTATAAAAGTACCTCACTAATTATTTTAAAAAATCTAAAAAATAATAAGTTAAGAAGTAATCTTTTATTAATAATAGTGATTATAGATAAATAAATAGGGATGAGCAATTCTCCAACTGACATTGACTTAAGATCTGGTACCAAAAAGTACCCATGGGGTGAAGAATTGAACAAGAATCTTGGTAGGAGCCAAGAGAGAAGACAAAGACTAAAGAGGAATCAAGTAATGTTATTGATGAAAGATGCCAGATACTAAGGTCTCTTAAGAAACATTTCGATCAAGACCTAAAGAAGACGAGACTCACAATGGATGCTAGCACTGTGGGAAACTTCAAAAAATAATTTTTTTGACTTTAAAAATCTTTATTAAAGAGCTGCGCGCCATTGGAGGGCTACGCGTTCTCTAATCTTATTTATTTATTTATTTAATAGAAAAAATTATTTTAAACATTATGAGCAAATTAAGCAGTGCTTTATAAGATAATGTGAATAATTGAAAAATCAATACCTCTTTATCTTTTATTTCTGCTTTTATTTTAGAAGAATAAATTTCTCAAGTTTTTCAATCTTCTAGCTTTCTCATATCTTTAAATTTTTATTTAATCATTTACTTAATTAATCACGATATCAATCTTAGTTTCTTCAGTAATCTTTTGAACTACTTTTATTTTTAATATGTTTAGGATTAAGGCCATAACTGTTCTTCGGTTCAGATTTTAATTTTTACAATTTATTTCTTTAAAGTTTTCGTTTCTAAGTTAAATTGCTAATTGTACATAATTAGTTATCTTATTCTCTCTGAAAGATTGTAAATTAGTTCAATCTACTATCTGAGAACTTTCTTCAATTTATCATATTATTCATATATGGATTCATTTCCTTTTCTATTATTGAAGTGCTATTTTAGTTCCTTTATAATTGTTCGCCTTGATAGATTTAATATTTAATTTTTATAAACTTTGAATAAGTAGCTTATATAATAAATTTGTTTTAATATAAAAGTAAGAACTCTAAAATTTTAATTTTAAATAATTTATTAAATTGAAGTAATTTATTTTATCATAGTGATAAATGTTAATCTGATATTTTAGCAATAGGTTTGATAAAGTTATAAAAAAGCACTATTTATAATATAATCTTTTAGGAAACTAATATAATATACCAAATTTCATTAGCTTGAAATATTTAATTTATTTAGCAAGGTAAGATTTATATATATTCACTTTACTAAAATTTTTAAAGGTTTGATATCCCTGGGTTTTCAACTAAGTACCTGCAGACAAGATTTTTACGTTGTTGTACTCCACAACCTTTTTATTAGTGGAAGGCAATCATTTTGTATTTTCAATATTGCTCATTGGAAGCTTTTACTTGTATATACCGTTTTCCGTTATCTAAAGTTGATTTAATTGACGTCAAGTTCTATGTTTTCTCTTTCATTTAATTTTCTTAATTTTCAGCAGTTTCGAAGAAGATGATATCAATTATTGCAATATCAGCTTCTTTTTACTATAGGTGTAGTTAAACGACTAGTTTCAAATATTTTTTTCTATTTTTTGTAATCTCTCTTCGAATTTTGGATTAATGATTTAAAGTTCTGCTTTCCATTTGTCTAAACTTCAATTTAAATTTTGTTTTCAATTTTTTTTTGAATATTATTGGGATTACAGCCATAAAGAGTTCATGAACTACGAGCTTATTTTCTATTAGTTGCAAGGTAGGATTTTTTAGTGGCATTATTAAATAGTATGAGTTCTAATTAGTTTTTTAAAACTAATTAACTTAGATTTCATTCTTGATATTTATTTACAATTAATTAAAAACGATTAAGTAGTCAATAAATATATTGCTATTAAGTTTATGTAGCTTTCTAAGATGTTAAGAAAACTACTTTATTTATCTTCTTTCTTCTTTTCTTGTAATCCTAACTCCAGAAATTAGGCCTGTAGAAAGCAATGAATTTACCCATAAGAAAGATAAAATAAAATATGAACTATGAGATTTATTGAATAAAGGTAAGAATTCATTTAGAAATAGTGAGCAAACATTTTAAAAATCATTAAGATAGTTTAACTAAAACATTTAAACTAAGCGAGTCTGTTTATTAATTATTGCGAAACATTTACCTATGTTTTTATACCGCTTGGAATTAAAAAATATTAGCAAAAATAAAATCATATTATCGCCATGAGTATAATGATGAAAGAGTGAAATAACTAAAAATTGAAATTCCAATGATTAAATGAATGGAAAAGGCTTACATTTCACTTAAATAATAATATACATTTATTTAAAAAAAATTAGAAAATCAATTTAGAAATAAATACTTAACTTTAATAGAATAAAAACCTTTAATGTTAATAGTTTAATTGTATAAAAATATAAAAGTATAAAGAACTTCATTTCAACATTAATTCTTTTTGAATTGTTTTTATCTTACTTATTTGTTTATTAATTAAATCTATTAAAGTTATGAAAATAACTAAGTTTTCATAATGGAATTTATTTAATTACTTTAGAATTAATTTTAACTAGGGATATTTATTCAGATAAATTTAAAAGCTTATATAAATTTAACATCATTTCTAATTTGTTTTCTTCCTTTTTCACAGGATGAAAGTTTGTAACATTCTATTAAGTTATTAAGCTATTTTTTATTTTTCAAAAGTTCTATATTAATTTTAACTTAATCCTTTTTCCAAATGCGATTTGTTTTTTACGGAAGTACCATTACTCTAAAATTACTTATTGTTCTACCAGTTCTTATTTTTAATTTGCATAGGAATTTGAGTTTGCTATTTATTTAATTTTTTAAAAGTACTTTGGCTTAAAATTAGTTCCCAAGCTATTCGATGTTTTAATTGACTGATATTATCTATTTTAACACTCAGAATTATAAATTTATATCTTCATCTTGATTATTTCATTTCATAGATCATGCTTTAAAGTTTGATGAATATATCCTTTATTTATTAAGACCTAATCTTATCTTTTGCGAAATACACTTATTATTTTTCCAGTTTTAATACTTTTATACTGATTTAGAAGTAAATAGCTTTAAATTCTTTAGTGCTCATTGAAATAGAATCTTAATATGTCTTAAGAGTTAGCAAGGATTTTCCTTATCTCGAAATCTAAGCAATATCTATACTAATGTTTAAAAGTGTTTGCTTTATTATGCTTATAGTTACTCATTGGGCTTTTAGAAATTTTCATCTAAGGATTTATAATCAGAGTATTACTAATTTTTTAGCTAAAATTGAAAATAAATATTTAAATACCAACTTCTTTTATTATTTATTTGGTGTTACTAAATAAATTCTCCATTATGCTTAGAGAAATTAGTTAAAAAACTGTAGATAATTCTTTGATAACTTAAACTTTCACTTATAGAAAAAATTAAAAAAAAGGTAAAATAGATGCTTAGTATATAGAAGATGCCTAGAGAAATGACTTCACGAAACAGATATAAATTTAAATATATGATATATTAAGAAAAATTAAATAGTAAAATAAAGATAAGATAAGAAAATACTATAAATAAACATTTATTTCTTTAATATACTTAACTAAGATATACTTAGTTCTTTATTCTTGTAAAAGAAACCAAAAACAATTATACACAAAAAATGTTGATTTATCTTAATTCTTAAACAGACCTTAAGATAGATATTTTTAAGCTTTCAGAGCTATGCAAATGATGCTTACAAAGCAGCTTTTGATTAAAATAAGATTAAACATGTTAAATATTAAAAAAGACTTTATCTTGATCAGAACTTAGTCTGTTTTTTGAATAAATGAGAAAAATTATTAAATTAATATAAATTAGTGTTTGCTTGAGAAAAGTTAAGATAAGAAAATAAAACAAAATCTTATTAGAGTAAAGCTTAATAAAGGATAAATCTCATTGAATAAAGTTTCCTTTGATTTTATTTACAAGCAGGCTTATATTAAATTATTATGATGCCTATTAAAATAAAATTTAAATTACCCTAGATATTTTAATTCAAGCTACTATTTTATCTTTCTTTATCCAAAAACCCCTTCAGATATATAATATCTTTTAAAAAGCTTTTAAGCAGAAGATAAAGAATTTTGCCTTAAGTTAAATTTAAATTATTTTATTTAAGAAAAGTTCTAAAATAATTTTTTAACTTTATCCCTTTTTCTTGAGAACATTAATCAAGTATCAAAATTAGTAAACTTATTTGATTATTTTTAAATGAAAGATAACTCTAACTGTAATGAGATAACCAAAATGATATCTAAAAATTATTTCTAGTCAATGCCTTTAGATTGAAGGTCTAATTTTCAGATTATAAAGTTTATAAAAGAACATGCAGCTTTATTTATTAATGAATTCAGCTTTAAGTAATTATAAAAAATGTCAATCTCTTTAATTATATTTAATTTCCTTTTCTCTATAATTTTAGCTTAATTTACATTTTTTGATATACTAAATCCAAATGTTCCAACTTGAAGAGATACCAGCTCACTACCTTAAAAATCTTTTTCTTAATATGGTGAGAATCCCCAAGGACTTTAATTTAGTGTTACAGCATGGCTCAAATTTAGCAGCAATAAACAAGTAAATACTTGAGGCAACTTTCTTTAATTTTATATTAATGATTGAACTTATTTAGAATTTGGTCTAAAATAAAACTAAACAGATTAGCAAACTACTTTCTTAGTATCTCAAAAAATCTCAGGATTAATTTAAAAGAAATTAGCAATTTCCTTTGTAAGTGATATCTATGTATTTTTTGGATGTTCGCTTGATAGCCAAGGAAACATTTTTGCTGTTGCAACGCATTAAAAAATAAATAACTAATTTTAGACTCTATCAGATTCGTTTGGATAACTTATTACTTTATCTTAAAGCAGTATAATAAATTAAGGAAGCTTTGGGTAGGATTGGAGCTTTACTGGAACAGTTTTTTCATTAAGATATTACAAGAATTAATATTTAGATGCTAAAGCCTTTTAATAAATTTTAGATTAGCCCTAATAAGGCTTTCTTAATTCTAGTCTTATTACTTGCAATTCTTTATGCTAAAAATGTTATGGACCTAATGCTAATAATTGTATACAATGTTATTCCCCATGAGAGTTTTAAGAGGATTCATGTGTGTGCAATTTAAAGTTATCAGTATAATAAGTATGCAATAATATTTGTCCTATAACACAATAAGACAGTGACAATAATAAATAATGCGGGTTTTGTAATTAAACCATTTTAAATTGTTAAGAGTGTGATTAACAAGGGACTATATGCTCTAAGTGTTAAAATCCTTGATTATTATACAATGGTTAGTGTTTAGTGAAATGTCCAAACGGAACATTTTTTTAAGACAACTAAGCTTGCTTCAAATGCGAATATAGACTCTAAAATTGTGAAACGTGCGATATAACTGGGACTTTATGTTAGGAGTGTTAGTAGCCAAGAGTTTTATTCTAGAATTAATGTATTTAAAATTGCCCTGACGATAGCTTTTATGTTGAGAGTTTTATTTGCTTAAACTGTAATTCCTCAATAGAAAACTGCTAAAGATGCAATTTAAATGGATCATAGTGCTTGCAATGCAAAGAATTTTTACTTTTATTCGAAAACTAGTGTATCGAGAGCTGTCCTGATCAAACGTTTTTCGCTTAAAACTCTACTTGTCATAAATGCAAAAATATATTAGAAAATTGCTAGGAATGTAATTCAAATGGAGATAAATGCATAAAATGTTTGAAGCCTTGACTTCTATTTGACAATAAATGCGTTCTGTAATGTCCAAGCAATCAATATACCGAATGGAATTAAAGTTGCTAGCTATGTAATTAGAGCATAAGCAATTGTGAATCATGCAATATAAATGGCACTGAATGTATTAGATGCTAAGATCCCTATGTTCTGCTTGATAATATATGCATTGAAAGTTGTCCTAATTACACGCATTATTCTCAGAACTCCATGTGTCAAAAGTGTTCGTAAAAGATCAAAAACTGTAAATTGTGTGATATCGAAAGAGGAGTGTGTTTGGAGTGCTACAATCCTTATTTACTATTTCAAGAAGCTTCTTGTGTTACTCAATGCTAATAAGATTATATAAATATCAATAAAGTTTGCTAATCTTGCCAAATATCTCCTCACTGCTAGTTTTGTTCAATAAATCTTTCATAAAAGATAGAATGCTCTTAATGCCTGCCAGGTTATTTATTATCTAATAATGAATGCATTCTGAAAAATTAAGAGAATGATTTAAAAATTAATACGAATGAAAATCTTACTGACTTTGAAGATTTTATTGCAAAACTTACTGCAAATTTTATGAAGTATAGCTAATATATAACTTTTACATCAGGAAATGCTGTAATAGCTAGCACTTTAGTAGAAAATAATTACTTGCAAGCCTTTTGATATGTTGCCTTCATTACTCAAATGATTATGCTAAATGCTTATATAAATGTTCCTCGTCCAGAAAATTTAAATAACTATTACTTTCAAAATTTCAAATTGAAAATACCTTTTGGACTAAATACAGACCTTTTGGATATTAAATGATCAAATTTACCAGTAGAGCATCAAATCTGAAAAAGATTGCACTATGAAAGTTTCGCTTTTATAGCTAATGCGATGAATACTTTTATCATGCTTATTTTCTTCATTTCCTTGAAAATTTTGTTCTAGATGCTAAGTTACTGCTTCAAAAACGTTACCATTTTTAATAAACTACATAATGCGTATCACTATGATGTTGTAATAAATTTCTACCTTGGATAGAGCATTTGTTTGAGTTTTGCTATTTTTATTCAGATTTATTATTTAGATTTCAGCTCTATATATGAAACTGTAAATATAATGCTTGCCTTCGCTTTTATGGTAATTCATCATACAGATCATTTAAATTATAGTTATAATTGCTATTTTTAGAGGAGTTTATACTTTTTATAAACTGACGAAGTAGGAGTAAAACCAAGCAAAGAATACTGAAAGAATAACTAGTATAAGTAAAAGATATAGTATCTTTTTCTAAGATTTTCAAACGAATAAAATAGCTATTTATTATATTCTTTTCTTAGTAAGACGTTTCATCTTAGCATGCATACTCATAGTTTTATTCGAATTTCCTGAGGCATAAATAGCTATTATGAATTCACTATGCATTCTCTAGATTTTGTTTCTGCTTATTTACAAGCCTTATTAAAATACAAAGAGGAATTACTTCGAGTGCATAGTGGAAGTGTTTCTAATAACTTTATACATGACTAACGTCTATTTCTTATAGTTAGAAAATAATAGAAGATTAGAATATGTCTGAGATGATCAAGCAGTTTAATTAGGATAATTTGTCATGTACTTCTCTAGCTGCTTTATTTTCATCATTACGCTGTGTCAACTTATTGTGAATATTAGAAATTTCCTCTAGAGGAATAAAAAGAAAAATAAAATATAAGAAAAGGAGCAATTGGGTGAGCTAAAATTAACTACAAATAACGCTTAAGTTTAGTAATAGCCTAAATAGCATAATAGTTCGTTAATTTTCGATGAAACTATGATTGATTTCTAGTCTAAAGTTTTTAAAGTTAGATAAAAAACTTCAAAGAACGCTAAATCACACCAATAAAAAAAGAAAAGTCAAGACAGTAACTAACTAGAGATAAATAAATATTCAAGGGATTTTTAATAAACAGAAAGAAACTAAGGACTTACTTAAGAAAGGACTGAAAGAGAAGAGTAAGATAATAAAAGTAAAAGACAGAGCAAAAAAGATAAATTTGATTAAAGAGAAAATAAAAATCGTCGAAAGAAGAAAAACTATAAAAGAAATAGCCTAAAAATAGCTACTTCAGTAGAAATTGTATAACAAAAATGATTTTTTCTTTTTTATAGTTATTATCTAAATTAATATCTTCAGTTTATTTTATTTATAAAATTTCAAATAAAATGTAACTAAAGCAATAAGGTTCCTTTATTTTAAAAAGGTCACTAAAAACATCTTTAGGGAGATAATTTTATAATTTTCCTTTTATAAAAAGTAGCTAATAAATACTAATTATTTGATTTAAAAAGATGCTTCAAGCTTAAATTATTAAATATTAATAGAAAATTAAAATTAAAATTAAAGAAATATCATTTAGATAGAAGCACTCTCATAATTAAGCTTTTTGGATTTACTTAGTAATTTATTTGTTAAAAATATTAGTCAAAATAGAAAAATATTCCATCTATAAGAATTTAGTAATTGAAATTTGGAATATGACAGTTGTAACTCTAATTTAGAAGAAATCAAAATATCAGAATTTTGTAAGTAGAATGAAGAGAAGAATAAATACTTAGAAATAGATTTTAAATTTTAGACTTTAATGCTATTAATAATTATTATTCTCTTTATGATTTTAATAGCAGTCATATTATATAATTATAAAGTTATAGCTACTTTAAAAAATAAAAGGAAACTTAATTATAAATACTTTATTAATTAATAACTATTTAATAATAAATCATCTCGAAAAAATTAAGATTAAGGTAATTATGAGCTTTTGATTTAAATATAAAAGATCCTTCTATCTTGCTTTTTCATCGGTATATAAAAATGCTATAAGCTAAAATCCTATTATCTTAACTCTACTTATTAATAAAAGTTAATGACTTAAATAAGAAAAGATTAATAAATAACTTTTAAAATTGAAACTTATTTATTAGATTTGCTTAATGCATGATATATTTTATCCTAGTAATCTAAGTAATTAGTTCAAATATATTTATTTTAATTATTCTAAGTATCTATTGCTTTTTAAATGTAACTGAAGTTTTTCCTCTATTAAGATTTAGAATGTTCAAACTTGTTTATATACCAAGGAGGATCTAAGTAAGTCAAAACTAATATGTTAAAGTCTTTATTTGTTTTCATTGATAAAATCTTACAATCTTCTAATAAAGTTAAATTTATTCCAGATATATAATGTCTCTTTTGATATTGGATGTTATAATAAGAATTTAGCTAATTAAGTAAATAAAAGATAAAGCGTTTCTTTTAATTGTTTTTAGTTATTTCATTACTTAGAACTGTAGACATAAATGTTAAGCTTTATTTTTTAAAGGCTTTTAAGTATATAATTAAAAGTCTAAATTAAGAGTTATATAAAGGACTAATAATTAAGGGAATTTTCAATTTTCAACTAGTTTATTTAGTGCATAATGAAATTATTATAGAAGTAGATTAGTTAAAGGATAAGAATCTAGTTTATTTAAATTACTAAATAATAAGCATGATAGAATAGATAGAAAGCCTCTTAATAAACTAATATTTAAATTAGTTATATTATTGTCATCAGCATCAAAACATAGTAAAAGCATTAAATTAATAAAAGTTAGCCAACTAGGATAAATATCATCTCTATTTATTAAAGTGAACTACCTGCTTAATCATAAAAGATTACAAAAGGCTAAAGAATTAGAATAATAAAGATGAGAAAAATAAGGTTAATGGGTTGTATAGTAAGCAATAAATATATCAGAGTTTAAAAGTAATCAATTAGATATTTTTCATTTAATGAAAATTTAAAAAATTTAAAATAAATGTTGGTTAATAGATATATAACTCCTTTAGAATTTTAAATAAAGAGGAAATGTTTTCTTAATTGCAGGAAATGAACCTTTCAAAATAAAGTGCATATAAAATTGAAAATAATGCCTTCAATTCTACGCAATAAAGTAGATTATATATTGATTATTTTTATATTTTAGCAAATGGAAAAGTTAAGATATAAAGATTTAGCCAATAAGTATCTTGGCACATTAGTAAATTAATAATAGTCCATATTATTTTTGGGATTCTTCAGATTAAATCAAATTAAAAGATTTTTATCAAAAGCAAATGTATCTTTAAAAAATTATCTCCTTCTAGATTAAAGATTAGGTATCCAGATTTTAAATTTAAAGCTAGCTCCATGCAGTTTATATTATTTATATGGAATAATTTTTTCTTTATAATTTTTCATCTTATGTTGGAAGATCTTTTAAAATTTTCTTTAAAATTATTTTGCTTTGTCTGTATTTTTCCATAAGTGCTTATGCTGATAAAGATATACCATTTCTATTTGATTTCTTTTAATCCGATCTGCACTCTTTCCATTGCACTGTTGTCAATTAGTTGATCTACTAGATTATTGCTATATCATCTATTGTAAAGCTAAATCTTTTTCTTTTTTCTTGATGTATATTTCTAGCTTTACTACATCTTTTTCGATTTGCTGTGCCATATTTCATAAATTTTGACCTTTCTCTTACATCTTATTTTTATACTAATTTAAGAATTTAAGCAGGATTAATTTATATTTGCGTCCAGAGCTTAAAGTTAAATCTCATTTTAGAGTATAATTCCTTTTTATAGTTTCACGAAGTACTTGTTAAAAGAAAAATTATTCAGTAAGTTTAATTCTATTTCGTTCCAAGAAATTTTCTTAGATCAAGTTACTCTTGCTATCCTTCATAGTTAATTTTTTAATATTGATCCCTTAATTCACTATTTTATGCCTTTTTGAAGGTATTCAATTTAAGTTGCTAAAAGATTTTAATGCTTATCTACTTTTCTTGGAGGAGCAGTGATGACTGGCTAATATCCTTTCTGGTCTCTTTTGATATTATTTATTTTTATTATAAAGCTAAACTAAATTTAATTTCTCTTCTGATGGCTTTTAAACTTTTTTGATTTAGCTGATTTCCTTCCATGGCTTGAATAACCCTCTCCACTCAGCTTTTCTCTTCTGTTCAAGTTCTGGATAATATTTTCATTTTCTCTTATAAATTTTCCTTGAAAAGTACAATATATTTTTCTAAATTATTATAATATATTCTTTAAAACCGCCATAGTTGTTTGAAGGTGAACAACAAGGTCATCTTCATCAGAGGTTGACGAAGTTAAATACACATAATCGACTTTATGTCTTCCTCTGCTTTGATTTGGCCTCGAAACACGAGATTCTTAGACCTTCGGCACTGGCTTAGTTTAGATTTAATTCTGGAACGAAAAAGAAATAATATTGCGAGCTTCATCAGAGGTGGGGAATTTAAGTACCCATAATTGACACATGTCGTCCTCTGCTTTGGTGATGCAATGAGACACAATCCTGCCATGTCCTTGGACCTCCAGCAAGTAGAAAAGATTACGAGTATTCTAAAATTATATCAGTATTGAACATTTTTATCAGTACTGAATAATTATACCAGTATTAAACAAGGTCTACCAGTATCTGATAATTTTATCAGTAACAAACATTCTTGTCAGTATGAAACATATTTTTTAAAGAGCTGCGCACTAATGAGAGTGCTACGCGCTCTATAATCAAATTTATTTATTTATGTCTTTTTTCTTTTTCGTCAGTATCTCTTTTGCCAATACGCTTTTTACCTTTTTTAATAATTGTCACCGCCAATATCAATGTGTTTCACTTCTAAAAAAGTAATATTTTTTCACAATTGGTTTAGTTAATATCTTCGAGTATATAAATGCATTATCTTTTTCTAATTCCATTTTATTTCCGATTTCCTTTTCTTCTTGTTGTGCTTTTTAGAGTTTCAATTGCAATTTTAGCTGGTTTTTCATCAAGTTTTCAACTTTTACCTAATTTAATCTGCTTCTACTATTAGTTCTAGTTTAGCTGCTCTATTCTAAATTATGTTTTTAAAGAATTTATGTTTTTTTTCTTAGGTCATGAGTCTTAATTCTACGTTCTTTGTTATTCTAAGTTTTTCCATAATCATTTTATTATCTTCTTTTGCTTTTTGATCTCTTTCTGGAGATTCAACATCACTTTAATCAGCTATTCTTAGTTATTTTTTGCTTATTGGTGAAATCAAAGATTTTCATATGCAAGATAATTTAGCCTATTTTCTAAGTCTCTCTTCAAAGGTAGTCTAGATTTGGTAGGAAATCTATTTGCCGGTTTATTCTTTGTCCTAGAGATTCTAGATAGCCCCTTATTTTTACTTTTTAGGAGCAAGAAAATCTTTATACATTCCTTCCATTTTTTTCAATTTTTATTACTGATATTTAAGAAGGTTAAGATAGTTGAAGCTAACATGTACGCTAAAGAAGAAATTTTTCTTATTTACTCTCTTACTTTGAAAAGAGATGCAAAATCCCTTTTGAAAAGTTCTATTAAATACAGTTTTATAGGATTTTAGAGATAATCCTAGGAATAGATATAATATTAATATTAAAATCAAATAATTATAAATGTAAAGAGACCTTAATATAGCTAACTATGAAATGCTAGTATGTTTATTCTATTACTTAATTTTGCTTATGTAATAAACTTATAGAAACTTATACTCAAAATTATAAATTTAAAATTATGACTAGAAAATATTATGTTTGATTTAAAATGATTTGTTAAAACTATAATAAACTGATGTATAAGAAAATTATATGAGATATAAGATAAATAAAACTGAAATCATATGCTGAAACTTTAAAAAATTAAATTTTTAGTTTTATAATTAAATTTTGATTTTTAAAAAGTTAGAGAAAAATAAGAATGATATAAATAAATAAATTTGATTATAGAGCGCGTAGCACTCTCATTAGTGCGCAGCTCTTTAAAAAATATGTTTCATACTGACAAGAATGTTTGTTACTGATAAAATTATCAGATACTGGTAAACCTTGTTCAATACTGGTATAATTATTCAGTACTGATAAAAATGTTCAATACTGATATAATTTTAGAATACTCGTAATCTTTAATACTTGTGGAGGTCCAAGGACATGGCAGGATTGTGTCTCATTGCATCACCAAAGCAGAGGACGACATGTTTCAATTATGGATACTTAAATTCCCCACCTCTGATGAAGCTCGCAATATTATTTCTTTTTCATTCCAAAATTAAATCTAAACTAAGCCAGTGCCGAAGGTCTAAGAATCTTATGTCTCGAGGCCAAACCAAAGCAGAGGAAGACATAAAGTCGATTATGGGTACTTAACTTCCCCAACCTCTGATGAAGATGACCTTGTTGTTCACCTTCGAACAACTATGGCGGTTTTAAAGAATATTATAATAAAAAACATACTTCTATAATATATTAAAAAATTTGGTTTATAACTTTACGATTTAAAATTTATATAGACAATTTTATATAAAAAATTTTTATTTTATTAATATATATAATAAAAGGGATATCGGTTGCAATTAGGAGAATTAGTAGGTAATCTAGTGTGGCTTATACTGCATTGCAAGTAATCTCGCACAAGACACTACTATGGGGAAGGTTGGATGAGATAAATCTAACTTGCCTGAGGGTTCTCGCTAGTAGTTTGAACGTTTGACTGACGAATGCTAATAATTTAATTGCTAACTCTTACTTAGATCTTATTCAAGAAAACTGGAGCATTTGGTTCAAGATTCAAGAATAATTTTTAATCAGCAGATTTTCAATGTGAAGAAGCTGATGTGACTCATTGGACAGCTTGAATGACAATAAGAAATATGAGAAATCTTTTTAAATATTAGATATTAATAATAAAAGAGTTGCGCACCTATGTGGGGCACCATGCTCTTAAGGTATATTTATTATTTTTTTAATTATTTTTTCAATTCTTAAACTAAAAATTATCCTCTTTTACATTTTTTATATTCAAAGCTATTTCAATTAAAAACTTTTAAATCATATTAGAAAAGGTATAAAAATGTTTAACCAAAGTGAGAAAAAAAGGCAGAAGGTCTCAAGAAGTGCTTTTATGCAGCTCCATAGATAAAGGAGAGAAAAACAGAGATTTCTAATTTTTCTTCTATCATGTCATCTTTAATAGCATAATAATTTTCTCAATCTATTACCCTCAAATATAGAAAAATAAAGATAATCTTAAATTGAATAAGAAATTAAATCAACAGAAACTGATCAAAACAAGCGATATAATATTACTTTTTATTTCATAAACTACTAGCAAACAACTTTATGAAAAGCAATAATTTAAGATATATTAAAAATAGAAAAATGATAAATAGCTAATAATAGAGTAACTTATTAAATCTATACGTAGACTATGAGAAGAAGGTAAATAACTAAAGTAAGAAAATAAAAAATTGCTAGAAAAAGTTTAAGCACAGAAAATGATTAATCAAACAAGAAATCGAAGTTAAACATCTTAGAGAAAAAAGAATAGAATCTTAAATCTAAGAACCTAAAATGGAAGCAGAAAACTACATAAAAATAGAGATAAATAATATTAGAAAGATTGTAAAGAGATGCTATCTGTACTAATCAAGACTTCATAAATCAAAGAGATGCAAGTTATATAAAAACAAGGTGAAGAGAAACAGCGAAGAAGACTGAAATTAGATGACAAGATTAAATGAAAGCAAGAACAGATGAACTTATAGGAGGAGAATTTTTTAAGCGAGTGTCAGAACTCAAAAATACAGAATATCCCGAAAATTTCTATTGAGCCACTAGAAACTAGCTCTGGTTGGCAGTACTGAAGGTTTAAATTTCTGGATATAAAAATCTTTAATTTAGTAATATATATAAAGGTATAAAGCATATTTATTTATTAATAGAAAGTTATAAAAATTAAAATATTTAGAATATTGAAATATATAGCTTTATAAAATATTTAAACATTTTAAATTAGTTAAGTATAGCTATCATTATATATTTGATTTACTTTTTGATATCATTTTTAATTTTATAATAAAACATATTAACTTTCTACAATAAAAATTTTTGCATTTATATTAATTATAATTTTATGGATAAACAAATATTTTAATTTCTTAATAAAATTAAAGTAACTATAGTGTATATCTTAATTTTAGAATATTTATGAACTGAAATAAAGGAATAAGCATATACTTTTTTACAACATTTATAAAAACACAGAGCGGCTTTACAATGCTAAATAAAGGACTAATATTTACTATTTATTAATGTAATAAAATTATAATAACACTGCTAATTTTTTAAAGCGCTCCTATATACATAATACTTAGATAGTAATTGATTTATACTTTAGAACTATAAAGAATATTTTTATAATTATATATTTTATTTATTCCCACTATAGCTATTATGTAGGTATTACCACTTAAAATTGCTAATTATTTTTAAAGATTTTCTGAGTAATTCTAAAGCTTATAAAAAAGATTATAATGTATTTTAGAATTTATATTTGTAGTGTTAAAAATAAACTGATAGAAGCTGTATATTTATTTAGTTAAATATAGGCGAAATTCTAAGAAATTAAATCTATAGCTAATAAAAATATAAAGTTAGAATAATTTAAACCAACTAGCTTAAGTTAAATAATTAAAGGCTTTAGTGACAAACTAACTAACTAAATTAAATATTTTTATTTATTTTAGGTTCATATAGTTTAAATTAATAGTTATAAGCTATATTAAGATGATCTACTAGCAATATTTCAAAATATATGAAACTATTGAAAAGGATTTAAAAGAGTTATATGACTTTACTTATAATTTGATAAAGAAAAGAATTAAATCCTAATGGATTAGATTGAATAATTATTAAGATTGGTTCGATAATAAAGTTTAAGCATATGAAAATTAATAAAATATTTTATCTTTATTCAGATACTTAACTAACTTCCATCGTTTTAAGCCTTTAAAAATGAAAGATAGATTAGAGATATTTATCCTATCTAACTAGAATAAAGGATTAGAACATCTGAAAATTATTAAATGAATGCTTTTTACCATTTATGTCATATTTTATCTTTTAATTCTGTATGGATTTCTTTATAACTTTAATAAGCTATTCTAATCAATTAATTAAAATAGCTTAAACAAGAGTTATGAGTTAGATTATAAATTTAACTTTAAATAATAGAAAAGCAATAAGACGTTACACCAAAGTAAAGGAGCAATACTTATTAATGATTTAGGTGGTTTATAAAAGTTAATTAGTATGAAATTTCTTAACTATAGCAAAAGGAGTTTTTAGAATTCTAGGTATAAATGAAGTCACATTTTAAGCAGATAGCTATTTAATAAACAAAATTGAAAAATAAAGTTTAGAAATAATCAAAAATATAATAATATCCTACAAATTCTTTCATATAATCTAAATTTAATTATTCCTTTGCTTAACATGATAAAAAGCAGAATTTTAGATAGCATTTAAAATTTTTAAGAAGCTTCTTTTGAAGGAAAATAAAAAAATGAAATAATCTTAATCTGTTTTTAATAATAGACCATTTTTTGAAAAATTTTTCTGACTCAAGGATTTTTAGTAGTGATAAATATGCATAATGAGACTTATTTGAAAGAATAAGCATATTAAGAGTAATCTTAAGAATTTTTGAAGCAAATATGTAAATTAAATGAGTTATATATGAAATTATAAAGATTTATGGTATGCAGAGATAATTTTTAGCACTACTTAGTTAAATTTAAATTTATAATTATTTCATATCCCATTTATTAAAATAGTTTGAACTTCGAGAATAGATAGTAAGATAGAAGACGAGAAGAAACAAGGTGAGAAAGTTTTATGACACTTATAAAATTAAATATGAAGCATTTGCTTTAAATAAGAATCTATATACATTAACTTTTTATTTAAGAAAATTAACTAATTAAAACAGATTGAAGTTATTAAGCATACTTTCTTTCAAATATAAATTAATAATAACCTTTAACTGTTTATTCATCTTCTTCCATTTCTAAAAACTTAAAGATTTTTTTATCTATCATATTAAATAACCTTTTGTCAATGGTTTCTTCTGTCTTATTATTTAGAACTTGACTGCATAACTTAATAACCTTGTCTATGTCTCTATGAATAGTAATATTTTCAAGTTTTGAATTTTTTTTAAGTTTAAAGGAAGGACCCAACGTGAAGCTTATTTAATCAAATGTTTTTTCTTCATCTGCTTTAATTCTTGGTTTAGAAATATAATTAAAAACAGACAATTAATCTTCATTGAAAATAATAGTTTTCAATTTTTCGATTTCTATTAATTTATTAAGTATAAAATTAGCTTCAAAATGCTCATTAATTGCTTGGTCAGCCTTTTCCAAAAGCTAAAATTTCTTCTGGTTTATATTTTTTAGCTAGCACTTACCACAGCGATTTCTGAAAAGGTTAGTGAATTTATAAAAGTAATATTTGAAAAAATTTATTTTCAAATGATCTTCATTTTTTAGTTTAGCTTTCAAATATTAGTTCTTTTATTGAAATGACATGTGGAGATTTATGCCTCTAGATCTTTTTATAGTTTAAGAATCTACAGTCTGGTCGCTTATTTTAATACTAGGCTATTTGCTATTTTCTTCATTATTCTAACTATTGCTTTCCCTCCAAGTTTTTAAAAGCTAGTTGTTTTCCAATTAAGAAAGAGCTCTTTAATCTGGAAAATCGGAATTTTCAGCTTAAAAATTTCTTAGAGAATTTTAATGAATTTCGTCTTCATTTAACGTTCTTTCAATTTGGCTTTCTAAAATATTAACTGTTTACGTTTTCTCATCTTATTTAATCTTAAATTTTAATTAATCATTTTAACTCTCTTTATTTCTTAGGTAATTATTTATAAAATCTTTAATTCCAATTTCTTAATCATCATATCTTTTATTTTCTTTTAGAGTCTAAGTTTATTACTCTTAATCTAAAGGCATTATTGAAGCAACTTTATTTTTTAGTTTTTTTCGTTCTTTTTTTCATTCTAAACTATCCTATCGCTATTAATCTTCTTTCATTATTGTTTGATCTTCATTGAATGATCCCTACATAATTTTTAGGATTTAGTTATTTTTTATAATCTTAGAAGTACTTTATTACTAATTTTGCTCTTCTTATAGTTGATCAATATCAAAAATATCATTGATAAAACTGTACGTAAAAGCGTATTTAGAATAAACTCCAACTAGAATATTGCATACTATTATTATTATGTTAAGCACGCCGCCTATTTGAGAAACTACTTCTTAAACTTTTTTATAATGTCTCTTATATTGGAGAATAGAGTCAGCTGAAATAATATTAATCGTTAGAACACTAGAGTTCTATAGATTTTAATTATTTATTATTTCTACTTAATCTTTTTCTGCTTAAACATCTCTTTTCCTTTATAAATTTTACAATAAAAATCCATCATCTGTTTCTATCTCAACAGGCTTTAGTAAAAGATTAGTATATTTGTAGGAGTATAAATCAATAGTCCAGTAAAATGTGTTGAGCATGCTTTTAAACGGATTATTATAGTTTGAAATATCTATTATTTTATCTGTGAAGTAAACGTTGAAAAATAATAGATTGGATACTAACTTCTCTATTTAATCAATAGGAGCACATTATATATCTGAGTCTGATTAATTCTAGCACATTTTTACATTTATATACAACCCACTCATTTTTTATTCTGTCCAATAACCTCCAAACTCGAAGACTTTCAAATCAAGGCATTATGAGATATTAAAACCAGGAAAAGGAGCATAGAACTAATTTTCAAAGCCTTAGAAAAAACTAGCATTACATTGTGTAGTAGGAATTGGAATATATTCAATGCCTTAAGAATTCATTATTGTTTATCCCACTTCAAAGGAAAAATAAGAAGGAGGAACTTCTACAAAACCTTTTGTATTTGAAAAAACGAAAGAAAAACTGTAGTTGTTGTTTCCAATATACTACCAAGGACGATTTTCTTATTTAATGCTTTAAGTAATGACATTAGGATTAGTTCTAAACATCATGTCTGATCCCATGCTTATAAAAGCCATTATAAAAAGTACAAAAGTGCAGATGGACAAAAAAGCACCAACGAAAGTGTGAAATCCTTTTGATCCTTTGTATGATAAGCTAATTCGAGTAGGGTAAATATCAATATAACTTATAAAAGTTTACATTTTTATTTAAATTTTAAATAAATAAATAAATAAATTTGTTATTGCTTGGTGCTTTTATTACATCTACTTACAAGCTAATTTTATGATTCAAACTTATTTCTTATATTTATTTTTATCTATAGCTTTAAAAAAATTTAAATTGTATAAAGTTGGCATTTCACTTGTATGAACTATGCTAGCTATAAAAATCACTTTATACTCTTAAATTATTTCTATTATTATTATTTTTGTTATATTTATTATCCTTAATACCTTTTTTTCTTTAGATTTTATTTTTTATTCTTTTCAAACTAATTTTAAATTTTTTTAAATAAATTCATAAGGAATAAAGAAATGACTAAACTTATCTCAGGATATTATCAAGGTTAGCTCGAAACTCACAAAACATCAAAATCAATAATCTCAAAAAATTTATTAGGATTAAATTTATTTATCAATTTATAATACAAAGAGTAAATTTCTTGGACATAAGGGAAATATTTACCTTCTCTTAAATAAGAGTTCATTAAATAAATATAAATCATTATCTTATGAATGAAATGCAAATTTCTTAACTTTAAAATAAATTTTTAAATCAAAATAAAATTAAAATTAGAAGAATCATTTATCTTTTTTCTTTATTATAATTGCTTGACTTATATTCACTTTTAGTTTTAAACTAAATTATATAAAAATTATAAGAAAAATAATTTGCATCGTTAGATCCTACTTTTTAGTAGCAATAAACTTAAATTATTTCACTTTAAAACTAAATTATTTTATTTTAAAATGTATTATTAATAAGCTTCAATTTTTCTTTAACAATATTTTTGTTTTATATTAACTTTTCTTATATAGAATAACTTACTAAATATTTGAAAGAACTTTTAATATATACTAATTTATTATTTCATAGTACAACTGAATTTTAATTTATCCTTATGTAAGTGACGCAATAACAATACTTATCTAGGAAACAATTTTTTTAATATATAAATTTAATTATCAACTTACTATTAGTTTAAATCAAGGATAAAAAAATAAATTTTATTTCTGCTTTAGCAGTATTAAGTATAACCAAAAACTAGTGATTTTTAAACTATTTTTCCTATTAAATATATCAATTTTGATAAAATTAGATGTATGAAAATCTAGAAGTTTAATATTTTCTTGCTAAAAATTGTATAGTGTAAACATATTAAAACTTAATATTGTATGCTATATCTATATTTTAATAAATTAATAAACTATTTTTTGTCAAAGAAAGCTTTTTCTAGCTCTTAGAGAAATCTATATAATAATGTAGATCACTTTTTATTTTTCTTAGTGCTTTACCTTTGCAAATAATTTTGGATTTTAGGATGTTATATATTATATAATTTGAAAAATGCAGATTCCCAAGCTTTAGTAGACGAAGCTTCCGCTGTAACTGAGATTATTAATCAATGGATGAACTTATAATCGACTAATTTCTGCTTTGGCTTATTCACGAGACCTAGAACGGAAAGATTTTCTGAAGCCAAAATGAAATATTTTTAATTATCTAACTTTAGAAGATTAATTACTATAAATATCCAAAATTATGTCAAAATTACGATACTCTCTTAAATCTAATTGTGCTAAAACATTCATAAATAAATATTATTATAAAGCGTGTAGCATCTCGTTGGTGCGCAGCTCTTTCAATAATATTTAATATTAAGAAAAATGCTATCATACTTTTTTTGTCATTCTTACTATCCAATGAGTCACGCCGGCTTCTCCACCCTGAAAATCTGCTTTTTTAAAATTATTCTTAAATCTTGAATCAAATGCTTCAGTCTTCTTGAATAAGATCCAAATAAGAATTAGTAATTAAGTTATTCGCAGCCCGTCAGTCAAACGTTCATACTGACAGTGAGAACCCTCAGGTAAGTTAGGCTTGTCTCTTATGAGTTTGTCCAACCTTCTCCGTGGTGTCGTCTAGCGCGAGATTACTCGTAATGCATTATTCACTGTACCAGATTGCCTACTATTCTCCTGACCGCGGCATACATCCATTTTATTATTTATATAAATAAATAAATAAATAAATTTGATTATAGAGCGCGTAGCACTCTCGTTGGTGTGGAGCTCTTAAAAAAAAATGTTTCATACTGACAAGAATGTTTGTTACTGATAAAATTATCAGATACTGGTAGACCTTGTTCAATACTGGTATAATTTTAGAATACTCGTAATCTTTTCTACTTGCTGGAGGTCCAAGGACATGGCAGGATTGTGTCTCATTGCATCACCAAAGCAGAGGACGACATGTGTCAATTATGGGTACTTAAATTCCCCACCTCTGATGAAGCTCGCAATATTATTTCTTTTTCGTTCCAGTATTAAATCTAAACTAAGCCAGTGCCTAAGGTCTAAGAATCTTATGTCTTGAGGCCAAACCAAAGCAGAGGAAGACATAAAGTCGATTATGGGTATTTAACTTCGTCAACCTCTGATGAAGATGACCTTGTTGTTCACCTTCGAACAACTATGGCGGTTTTAAAAAAATAATATATAATAAAATGATTCATAAATCATAGTAATCTAAGTCCAAGTTTTATGAGTTTCTTTCTATCACAGTTAAAATTATTATTTAATCAGCTTATTTAAAATTAGTTCTAAAATCTATGAAAGATGATTTACCTTTATTTTCGTGATAAAGACGAAAAAATATTATTAATTTATGCTATTTTTAGTTGTTTATTCATTATATTTATAGCTTCTTGCTTTTTTCAAATAAAATCTATTACTCATGCTAGATTTATCTAATTTCTTTTGTAACTCTTAGAAAACTATTTATATGAGAAACTATTATAGTTGTTAATTTTTACTTAGTGAAATAAATTTATTTTTTCCTTTATAATCCAAACTAACTTTAATCTTGCATCTCCAGAATTATATAAATTTTTATAATTTGCTTTGCTTCCTTAATTAAACTATAAATAGATTTACCTATCTTATCAGAATCTTTTATATAGTAGACTAAATATCTTAAACTTTATACTCACTTATAAATTTGGATGATTCTTAAAGACATAAATAGTAACCATTCTGCTTATAGATATTTCTGATTCAATGTCTATATAAACTATCTTTTTTGTTTTTATCTCATAAATTGTATTCTTTTGATAGGCTAAATTTTCTCTGTCATATTAACAATAAACAGAAGAATTTTAGATTATTACCAGACGAATACATTGACAGTTTATGAATTTCCATTCTTTATCATATATAAATAATATTTATTTTAACTTTAATAGTTAAACTTAATAAACTCCTTCAGTTAGTATTACTACTAAAATTGTATTGTTTAAAAAGAATTAGAAATGTATAAGTCCCTTTACTAAGAAAAATCATTTTTTAGGAAGAATCTTTTAGCAATAAGGAATTAAAAGTAATTATTAGTTCAATTTTTTTATAAAATTATTGCCTCATGAAAGCATCTAATTTTCAAAGTAAAGGAAGAATAAATAAGGAAAAATGATAATTAGTCTTATATAAGATTAATAATCAAGTAATTGAGAAATAAAATCATGCAACTAACTAAATATATAGGAGTATCTATACAGTAATAATCCACTAAAGCCTTAGGAAATTTAGCTTTTTTTATTAATTTAAGAATTTTTTAGTTAAAAGAATAAATCATATAATAATGTAATTTGGCTGAAAATGGGAGTGAAAATTATCATGAGAAGGCAGTTAAGGAAATAATAAGGGATTAGATGATGAGATTAATTACTAATGTGGTAGAAATATAACTCTTCTTTGATTTATCATACTAAATTAAAGTTAAATAATATATAGAAATATTTAAAATACTCTTAGATTTATATATAAGTAATTCATTCTCTAAATCTAATCTTAACTTACTCAATTAATTTAATATTCATGGTTTTTAAGCTATTCTTGCTAATATTCATTAGGTTCAAATTTAAATTTGTGTTTGCTATACTTTATTCTATTAATAAGTATAGCTTTTTAAAACTTAAAAGAAAGTTAAGCATTAAAACTAAGGTATTTATTTAAAAATACCTAGCAACTAATATTTATACTTTTAGTTTAATTCCTAGTTGTATTATCTTAAATCAAGAGATTTAATGATTTTATATATTTAAATTAATAGCAATAGAGTATAAGTATAGGACTAGAGGAAAACTAAAGCGTTTAGTTATTTAAATTATATTTATAATATTTAAATTATGTTTAATAGATGCAAAATCTTAGAAAATATGAGCTATATCAAATAAAAAGTGGCTAAATGCAATCATAATTCAACTATTATTTAGGTGAATATCTTCATATAAATAAGCTTAGCATTATAAAAGGGATTAGAAGTTGATAACAAATATATGAAGCAACATGCTACTTAAAAATAAAGATATGTTAATAAATCTTATCAATTTAATATTTCAATGATAGCTTCTAAAAGGAAAGAGAATGCTAAACTTAAAGTATAGATGCCAAAGTATTCTAAAAGCTAAAATTCGTTTAACTAATTCAGGAATTGCTTGTTTATTAAAAATAAATAAGAAAATGGAATGCAATTAAATAAAAAAACGTAAAGTTTTTTCAATAAGTACTCAATGCCATGTAAGATAAATTAAGATAGATCACTAATGACATAGTTTAAATTTTAGGTAAGCAAACTAAATAATTATAAGCTTAAAGAGATGTTTTAGATATTTAAATATGGGATATTTTTTGAAATAAATGTAGATTACATTTTAAAATCTATTTAGACCACTCGGCCACGCTGTCTGTAAAATAAAGATAAGAAATGTATTATAAACACTTTAGATGATTTAATTTATCTATTGCAAGTGTATAAAAGAGTATATCATTTAAAAAATGTCCTTATTAATTCAGGAAAATATCTTATATTAGTGCTTAAAATAATAGAAAGCCTTTTAAGTTTATGAACTGCTATAAGAAACAATTAATTTAGATTTAATTTTACAATATCTATAAAAAACACTTTTATTTATAGAATCATCCAGTTTATATTAACTCTTTGAGATATTTATGACGATGATTCTGAAGATAATTTAGATAGAAACTAACTAAGCTCATAATATATAAACTTATTCCAACTCTTTTTATTTGGAATATTAATCTAAAGTTTTACTATCTGAAGCATGTTAATATACACTATTTGCTGTCTTAACTACCAAAATAAAATAAATTGAATAGAATTATTAAGTGTTTAATGTTTTCCGTCATATCTTTATTTATCTATTATCTTTATTGGCTTTATTTGATAAATAATATATAAAGATAGATTATTTCAAAACTTACAAAAAGAGTTATTATCTTAGATAAAACGTATAATTAAAGCTTTAAACAGTCTAATTATAAAATGTGTTAGATTATAATTAAAGATTAAAGCAAATATTTATTATTTGTTATTAACTAAAATAATCTTTATATTTCATACATAACTCTAATATATCAAACACTTTAATTCTACTGTTTACTTAGAAAACTAATAATAAATATTAAAATTTTAACTTATTGCTTATCAATTTATTACATACAACTTGACCATTAAGAAATTATATTCATTAGAATATTTTAGAAACTAAATCTCTAAAAAATAGATTTAATATTAATAACAAAGCCCTTTTTATTATCAATATAGTTAGATTTAACTAATTTGCGCTATTAAGGTATTTAAATATTATTAATCTTAAATATTATAAATTAAAGGGATTGCTAATTTAATAAATGATTATCTCTTAGCTTTAGTTAGTAACTTTTGATAGTATATTTAATTTATACTTCAAAGAACACTAAATAGTTAAAGGTTTACTATTTATGATTTAAGAGTCATATAAGTTTTAATTGATAAGAATAGATTTAAAATATAATTAGCCTAGAATAACTTTATATGTAATAATACTTTAATACACCTAGTAATATGATAGAGTTTAGTTATAAAAGCTAATATACCAATATAAATTATTTATACCATATAAAAGAGATAAACTATCATTATTAAAAGAAACTCTTTATTTTTACTAACTTGCTAATTATAATAGTGTATTACATTTAGATGCTAATATAAGTATTAGTAGGATAATACCAACTATACTTATATAGTTTTATAATATTTACTCCTTTACAACAATATTTCTTATTAATATACTAGCTACTATATCTAATAGAGCTATTTAAATGTTGTTAATATAGAATTCAGGCTATTGTCATTACTATGTATAAGCATAACTTATTAATTAAATACTCTAACTAGAAAATAAGTGATTATTGTAAATTTATAACTCTTTTATAAATAATTAAACAGAAAGAGATTAATTAATAAAGCTAATAAAATAGGTTGCTATATCTGATTGATGTGCTTATTTTATAGCTTAAACATTAATTAAAGTTGAACGATATTAAGAAAATAAAGATTGTTTATGAGGTTTTTTAATTTACTTAATAAGTATTTTACAAGTAGAAATGATATACACACAAATGTATTGTAGATAAGATTTTTTTAAGTATAGAAACTAAATGTTTATTATAAATTAATGAATGTAAAAATAAATTATTCATTAACTTCGCTTTGTGATATTTAAATTCATTCTCCGTTGTAAATTCCTTCTAATATTTAGTTTTCTTCAATAACGTCAACAAGCAATTACTTGCATTTACTTACTAAATCCTAATATAGAGAACCATTATTTGAATATCTACACTCTTAAGCGAAGTAAATCCCATTATTATGAAGTCCTTATGAATCAAACTTCACATTTAAGCCAGTTTCATTTTGTACTATGTTTAAAAGATTGATTTTCTTTGAACTGTAAAATAGTAGCTTCTTTTAGCATTTTTCGATATTAGGATATTCTCTCACATTAGCTGCAAAATCTAATATTGATATGAATTATAAAATTATTTAATTTTTTTAATCTAGATATTTGGAACTGTCTAACGCATTAAATTGTATATTACTTAGTATACATGATTTTACTACCAAGAAGTCTGAATTTTTTGGTAAGGAAAATTGAATTCTTCACAACATAACTTTCATGTATTTAATTGCCTTATCATTTTATTTATCCGCATTAGCAAATTTGTTCATTTCTACTATAAGTAGTTTTAACTTTAGCATATTATCCTCCTTTAAAGGTTTAATTGATTATCTAATATCCTTAGTTATGTTATGCATATGACTCTAAATGCTAATTGCAAATCTAATTAAAATAACTTGCTTAAATACATTGAATGCAGTGTTAAATTTAGTGTGTTTGCCTTCTATTTAATTTTAGTACTACTAAATTTGCTTTTAGCAGTTATTCTTGCAATTTAAGCATATGAATATTTGATTCCTTCTTACTCCAGAAATTTTAGTTTCTTAATCCTTCCAAATTCGAAACGATACTCTGCAAATCTTAAAACTTATCATATTATTGGTATATCTACAATTATTTCACATATAATACACTTTACATTTCCTTACATTTATGCAGTTTTTATATGAAGATGGATATCTAAGCCTATTAAGTGTTATCAATTATTAATTTCTAAAACTCTTTCTTCTATAACTTTAATTGCAATTCTAATATTTCCTAATACAATAATTTAATAGCAAAAGAGTAATTTCCCTTGTAAAGTTAAGAGACATAAACAGTAAGAGCTAATATCATTTGATAACAGTAAAATCATCTCTTCGAATATTTTTTATTTTGTTTTAAGCAGGTTTTAGCAGCTAAAATGCCCTCTGATGCAGGAATTGTTATTCACTAATAGCTTTATAAAAATAAGGAACTTGATACTCTTAGCATTGAGACTAGATTCTTTCTTTTATAAGTTTATCTTAATAGTTCTACTAAATATTGTAAAGTTATTAAATAACTTAATCAGGTACAGCTAACTTGGCATTCCAGCATATTCTATAACTTTAATAGCTGCTACACCTTACTTGCTAAATTCTAGGTAATTAATCATATATCTTTTAATATAGTCGCAATAGTAGCTTTGGTTAATAGTTATATTAAATTATTTATAATTAATTTTATCTTAGCTAATAGAGTTTATCATAGAACTTATTAACATACTATTTGCCTATTTAAATACCTAGCTATAATTAATAAAGTTTCTTAACTTTTAATATGCCCTAGCTATTAATTCCCTTTATTGGCTGTTTAGCTAATTAAGCATTTAAGTTCTAATAATCTTCTTGCAAAGCTATTTTTAATAATTTATCCAAATATTTTCTTTTTTAATAATTTTGTTAATAGATGAATATGATGAAAATCCTTGCTATGCTTATCGCAATGGTTTATATTAGTTATAAATATTTAATAGCCTGAAAAATAAAATAGTAGTTAAACAATAAAAATAGTAAAATATAGCTAGCAGTACATAATAAAATAAGGAAAATAATAAGCTTATCTTAGTTATTAATAATTGTTTCTTATTTTTCTTTATATGTCAATTAAGAATTCTATAGCCTATTCATTTGTCTACATAATCAATTAAATAGGCTATAAGACTTCTATATGTTATGGTAAAAAGCAAGCTATTATTAAGTTTAGTGCTTTATCGCATAGCTTATTTAGCAAACTAAGCTAAATCATAATGAATAATTAAAAAATTAGCATTTAATATAGTTTTAAGTCTTTTAGAACTAGTTTAAAGTATTAAAGGGGATTTTTTACTTTAATTAGGTATTTTATAAACTTTTAATTCTATTGCATTATGCTTCATTGCTAGTTTTATTTAAGCAACTAATAAATCATATGACTTTACTAAGTTCCTATATAGTTTAAATTCTACTTTATTACATAGACTGCTTCTTAATCGAGATTATACTATGAATAAATTGTAAGTTTTGTTATTAGATAGAGTATGTTAATATTAATTTATAGACATGAAATATAAAACAAAAGAGATTGCCAGAACTATCTATTACATTAAGATACGACAAACTGCATAAGAAAATAAAGCAGATTCTCCTTTTAAGATTTACAATATTTAGTTAATAAATTCTATATTCACTAGTATTTTATAATATTTTTCGTATCAATGCTTAAATGAATTGATGTTGATTCTAATTATTTTAAAGCAATTGTAATTGAAAATTAAAAATTAATTCTTTGAGTCAGTAAATAGATAGCAATACTTTTTTCAACTTCATTTAAATAACCTTATCAATTTTTAAGCACTTTTGCCTCAATTTTAGACAACAAATTTGATTTTAAAATTCAAACCAAAAAATAAATGCTATTTTACTATTATTCTCTCAAAGAACTCTATTTCCTTTTCTCTTTTTTGCGTACTTGAAACATCAAAAGCAAACCATTTTTTTCAGCTATTTTTGATTTAAAATAATTTTTTCTAGCTTTTAAAGTCATACGAGATTTTCTTACTTTCTATCACTAACAAATTTTTTTGACGAAATCCACCTGACCCATTTTGTTAATAAATAAATGTTTAAATTTGAGTATACGATTTTAGCTAAAATATCTATCTCAATCCTTAAATCATAATAGTATGCAAATTAATTTAACTTTTTCAGCTAAGATTCTTAATTATATGATTATCTTCAAAATATTTCATGAAATTCTTTTTTTTATTAGTTTAAAATAATCTATTTTAGCAAATAGCCTTAACTTTTCGCTGTATTTTTAGATTACTTAGATAATTTTCTAATTTCAATTATCTTAAATTGTTTTCTTCAGTTAGAGGGTATAAAAATGAGGTATCTAGATCTTGATTTTTCTTTTGTCTAAACAGTAGCTCAAACATTATAGTATTATTTTGAATTATCTGGATAAAAGGATAAAATGGAAAACTTCTTGTAAAAAACCTCTTCTCAAAAGGATTCATCTTACGAGCAATAAAATATATTTTAAGCACTCCAATTGCTGTAATAAGAAAATTTCAACCTCCTAAGAACAGTTCAAGAACTAGAAAGAAAAATAGAGCACCTGATGTACAATTAATAAGAATAAATGAAAAATGAAAATAAATAGACAGGAAACAACAAAATAGAAGAGCTAGAGAAAAAATTCGACTAATTCGCAGAACTAACTGAAAGCATATTTTTGCAAAATATACAGGGGAATGATCCTATGTATGTGGAGAAACAGCCTGCAATAAAAGATATTCCCTATAGGAAAATACTGCGATGCTGATACTGCAAGAGACCAGGACACAAAGTTAGAAACTGCTTCTAATACCAATAAAAACAGAAAGCAGAAAATTTAAAGCTATGAAGAACCATAAGTAAACTATATTGCACTGCGGAAGGAAGAATTTATAGAAGAAAGATGTACGCAGGGCATGAAATTCTAGAAGACGTGATTATAGCAGGACAAAGAAGAAATGAACAAATGCTTGGAATGAAGATTGATTGAAGCAAGATTATGAAAATAAAAAAGGGAGAACACAGCACAGACAGATATGTGCTTCAAGAAGAAGACCCAGAAGAAGACTGGAAATGGAAATTTTAACAAACTATTAAACTTTAAAAAGTGACGAACCTTATTGATAGGTGGGATCACTATAATTAATTATTATTAATTATTATTCTTGATTTTCCCTTTTTCTTTTTTGAAACTTTTCTCATCTTTACTTTGTTGCTTTATATATCCCATCCCCTTATTTCTCTTGATTAATGGATAGTCACTTAATTTCTGTATATATTCATAATAATTCTCTAGATATTTTCCTAAATAAAATTTTGACTATTATTGCTTCTTTTTAGTTTATTATGAATAGGATCTTTTCATTGTTTGTTGAGATGTTTATTTAATATTTTATTGTGAAAGAAAATTAAGAAATAAATTGCAAAACTATCAAAATACATTTAGTTCAAATATAGATCTAATTGAAATCTTCTTAAAATTAAATAATAAAGAATAATCGTTAAAATTTTCATAAACAGGAGTAAACAGACTTGTATTTGGATTTTACCATGTAAATTCTAAAAATCACTTATCAATTACAAAGTTTCTTTAGTTATGTTAATTAAAAGCTAATTAACTTAATTAATGATAAGTCGTTTACACCTAATTATTTTCAAACTTTATTGCTTCCATTGTTAATGTGTTTATTTATTAATTCCTCAAAGTGCTTTTTAATTCTTTGTTACTCTAGCTTATGAATAAAGAAATTAACGGTAATGTTTTTTGTTTATAAGCGAAGAAACTATTTTCTTACAAAATAAAAATGCTGCATTTGATTATACTCCTCGCTGTATTTTTTAAAACTGAATCCCTGAATGTACTCATAATAAGTTCTCCACATACAATTCCCTACATTTCAGATGTTTTAACCTACCAAATTACTCGAGTAAGTTTGAATAAACTAACTTTTAACCCATTCCTTTATACTTAGAGAATTAAGACTTTTAACTTAACGAAATTGAAACTAAAATAAGAGTTTTAGACATTTAAATCATTCTTGATATTAGCTTCAATCACTTTTACACACAAAGAATTAGTTAGTTAAGTAAGCTATGCCTTTGCTTTATTGCCTATAGAAGCGATAAATCAATTTAAATCCAAAATGCTTACTAAATACTGCCAAGCTATCAGTAAGAAGGTGTGGCTCTGCAAACTCTATTTCACTTTTTAAATCTTACAAAAATATCTTACTTAAGCTAGTAGGAGAAGAGGTTTTATAAACCAAGCGAATATTTCGATCTTAGTAGAATAAGAATAAGTACTTCAGTTAATATTCCACTAAATTCTTATTATGGCTTTAATTAAAAGCAATGTCAAAATACTTAAATCCAAAATAGGCTGTTCAATGAAGTTCCTAAAGCTATCAGAATTTATGGATCTTCGACTATCTTAATGCAAGCGGACGTCTGCTGATAAGTTTTTATTTTAAACCTAGCAACATTTTACTAAATGGCAGGAAGTTAGTATGCATGAGTAATAGGACTAGAATCATCAAATTTAATAAAAGTTGAAATAACTTAGTTAGTTTAAGAAAATTCCAAGATTTATTTAAATATTCTAGATAACGGAATGATCGCTTTAACACCAAAAGAATTTATTCCAGGAAACTATTTGGAACTAACTGCATATTATGCTTTAAGAACCTTAAAATTCATAGATTATATCAATTAATTTAGAGATTTCAACTTGGAAAAAACTTATCCTGAGTTTTTCAAAATATATCAAAGCTTATTCTTTAATCAAAATAGACAGATTATAGCAGAGTTTTCAGTTTATAATATATAGAACAAAGAGCTTATAGAGGTTTATTAAATAGTTAACAATAATATTGTTCAAAAATCATCAATTATATATCCTGGCCCTAGCTTCATCCCTCCGCCTGATTAACTTACGATTTAAATGTCTTACTCTACTAATGATAAAGAACCAAATGGCTAGGAACCTTTTATGGCGATTACAATTCCTCCTCTTCATATTCCTTGCTTCATTGATTATATAAATAAAGATAAAAGCCTGCTCAGTAACTATTTGATAAGAGCTTAACCTCTTTCTTATGGAGGATTGAGATACAATATTAGTTATACTTTATAGGTATTTATAGAAAACTACTTCTAAATAGGAGTTGCCCATTTAGGAAGCTTAGTGATATCAAGTTGACTGCCGGCTTATTATGTATTAAAAGCAATGAATGTGATAATTCCATACACATATATTAGTAGAGAAGACTAACTGCAGAACATTTAAGAGCACTCAAATGCTTTTAATAATTATATCTCTTGGAAGTTCTTTGGAGATATGTACATTAAATACACTTAGAAAAATAAATGAAATAGCTTTGGAATATTTTTCGAAGAAATAGAACCTTCTAACTTGAAAGTTCATAACTAAATCAAATAATGAGCCTAAAAGAACAATAAAAACATCCTTAATACCAATGAAACTACTTTTACCACTAATGCTCTTACATACGATTAAGATAATTACGATAAGTTAGCTTGATAAATAATGTAAAAAGAAATAAAAATAATTCTAGCTTTTCCTGCTATAAATGTAATTAAATCAGTTAGCACCCAATTAATGAAAATTGGATGAGAGTCAGGTGATACTAATTTTATTATTTTATATACGGCTAACGTAGTTGAAAATTCAGCTGATGACCCTAAACAATTATAGAAGATAAAAAGACTTTTGCAAGGATCAATTACTATAACACCAATAGAGTACATTGGAGAGGAAGGATAAAAGATAAAAGAAATACAAACTAATTGCTTGGACATTCAAATTTCATCATGTTACTACGTAGAAGAAACTCTTATAATAGCTCATGGAATTTCAAATTGCATCAATTAAGGCTAAGATTATTCAAACCCTCAAAGTTTAGCTCGAAGCATGAGACTTAATAAATTTGTAGGATGCAGTGGAAACGTAAAGTTTTAATAGAGTAACACTTTTAGAGGAAATTTAAATTTTTATTTCGTTAACAATGTATATGATTCAGAATGAAATTTATAGTTACTACCATATCTTGAATACTGTCCAACATGCGCTATTGTTTGGACTTTCCTAAAGACTTCGCCACTTTGAAATGATAATACAACTCAGACTCCTTCAGATGTGTTTCCTATTTACAATGAAAACTGTGATTTTTCTGAACGAAAAGTAAAAGAATTCAAAAAAGGATATCAATTAAACTTGATCGGAATGTTAATCATTCTAATTTATACTCTTATTATTACAATTGCTGGATATCGAATTTGACAGAAAAGAAAACATCTAAATTTAGTTAAAGAAGTTTGACTTTCAAATGAAGATTAATTATTTACCTTTTTATTAATCATAAACTTGCTATAAATTTTATCTGTTGGTCCAGATCTTTCAGATTTATTCAATAAAGAGGTAGATTTTTTAATACGAGTCTTTGTACTAGATATAATTGGCTTTAATTTTCCAATTGAGGTGTTTTGATCGATATTTTATTTAAGTGTGATCATTGCTTTTGTTACCATCATTTTTATTTTGGCCTTTTTATTTAGGTTTGAAATTATCTTCGAAAATAAATCTTTCTTTATGAGAAAAATAGGAAATCTATCTTTTAATTTTTCTCTAATTCTGACTGAAATCACGTTTTTGCCAGTCTTTTATGTTTTATTAGAACCTTATTAGTGCATTTATGGAAGAGATGAAAACCTTGACTTTTAACTCGATTGAAGTGAAAGTTTACTGATGTCAGATTGCTCAGCAAGCTGCTTCTCGCAGGTCCACATTATTGCTTTTGTTTTTTCTTGTTTCGTTTTGGGACTTTATTTACCAATGACCATTCTTTGCTAACCACACTGATAAGAATTACATGAGTAGTTGCACATTAAATAACAATCTAAGTTTATAATTATAAAGACTTAATTCGAGATTTTGTTAGTTTTATTAAATAAACTAACAAAGGAAAAATACGAAATTTAGCATAGTTTCATTTACTCCTTCTTAATAATAATATTTGCCTTTTGAATTTACAAAGTAAAGCCTATCACTTTTATGAAGATAAATATTTTAATGCTTGTTTCTTTAATAATGATATTTTATACCTCATTAATCAATTCAATTATTAAAGTTTTGGGTAACTCTCATATTTATATATTTGCTATTTACTCAATAGGCTCAGCAATCATCCTTATTGTAGGAATCATCTATTAGAAGCGCTTTCCCAATCTCTTGAAGTAACTAAAACCTGATTTGATAAGACTTTTCAGATTTGCTTTTAGACCTTGGGCAAATGTTTCTTTGCTGATAGAAAATATTAAAATTTAGTAGAGAAGAGTTAGTTTAATGAGATAGAATCTTTATTAAAATGTAGAAGAATCAGAAACTGCCTAGCAAGAAAAGTTAAAGTCGACACTTCTTCAAGTAAGAAAATAAAGTCTAATGCAAATAAAAAATTTAGATGTTTAAAGTGAAATTGAAAATGAAGAATGGGCAAAATTCCTCTAGGATATAGAAATCGAAAAAGTAAAAGCAAAAGCAAAAGATAACTTCAAGGCAGAAAGTGGTTATACAATGGAAATCCCTAATAATTTAAATAATTCAAACTTGAACTAAAGCATGCAAATTATAGAGCTTTCTAGTGAAAAGAAAATAGCTCAAAAATTTATAAATATATTAGATTAAAGTTCAGTAAATGAAAATCAAACTTAATAGAACTTAAGTGCAGAAAGATAGAAATAAGTAATGTAATAAAGCTTTATGCAGATGGAGTTTCAACCTGGTTAGGATAAAGATAATAAATCTTTAAATAATAAAAAGGTTATCTTTATAGAAAACTTAGACGAAGAGATCTGAAAATAATTTTTCTTATAATTAAGATATTTCACGCTAAAATAAACATCTTTTAAAATCTTTTTATAAGTCAAACCTAAAATCTTCTTACTTATATTTATTAAATGAAAGATCTATCTAAGCAATAATTATTATCTAAAGAATATAAATTAAACTTTATTTGAGTATTTTTGTCATGTTTGAGTCGTTAAATTCTTAATTTTATGAAATGTATTAATAAAGCAAATTTAATAAGAATAAAGGGTAAATATACAAAGAGGTATTGATTATATAGTTAAGATGTATTTTTAGATAAATAGTTTAAGTTTCTTTTTTTATTTTATTTAGGTATTCAGCTAGATATTATGCTTATTTTTTAATTATTTTAAGTTTTTAATTATTTTTAAACTTCATAAGGAAACTAAATAGTTAATACTTTGAGTAAGCAGCTTTCTAGATAAATAAATGCATAACTT
Source organism: Loxodes magnus (assembly GCA_946699065.1). Lineage (NCBI taxonomy): Eukaryota > Ciliophora > Karyorelictea > Loxodida > Loxodidae > Loxodes > Loxodes magnus. Next base: position 159,451 of record CAMPDV010000222.1, read on the forward strand.
ATTTCTTTCTTGTCATTTGAAAAGTTTCTAAAATTTTTGATGTTTATAGAGTTTTAAAGGAATAGTAGTAGAAAATTATAATAAATATAGGACTAAAATTACTAATAGTAGAGTTATTTAGATTACCTTAATTTTTATTATTCTTTTGATTTTTTAGTTTTGCTATTTTGCACCTTAAATAAAATTAAAAAGTTAGATCTAAAATAAAAAAGATTTAGAATTAAAACTCAATAAGACATATCTAGATATATTTAGATTTAGTAAGATATAGTAAAATAAAGTGATTTAGACATTGGTAGATCACTTTAAAGTTATAAATAATAATAGATTCTCTCAAAATTTACAAAGTTATATAATGCTTCAATATCATTACAAAAAAGTAAAAAATAACTATTTGGAATATGAAGAAAATGTATGAACAAGATATTAAAAGCTTTCAAAAAAATTAAGCCGATATAAAATAATAAATTATTCAAGATCAATCTTGTTTAATCCAAAATTAGATGTGAGATTGTATGGAGGTAAAGGAAATAAAATGCAATAGTATTCATCTAAAATATTTGACAAAAAGCATATAGAGAAAATTCTAAAGCTGCAAAAATACAATGTTTAGAATCTACTTTAATTAATATATAATCTATATTAAAAAACTCAATCCATTTTCTACCTTTCCAAATTTACTTTGTAATCAAATATTGCAACTAGTTAATTAAACAATATGATTTAGCATGCTTTTTTTTAAATTTCCTATATTTTTTAAAATTAAAACACATAAACATAAAAATGACAGCGGAGGGATTTGAACCCGCGCCTCAAAAGACTAGCGCCTAAAGCTAGCGCCTTAAATATATAAATTACATCTCTTTGTTCAAAGTTCTTCTTTACTTTTTAAGAAGATGTCTATTATACATTTTTTGTTTTCACTTTAGTTTTTGTATCCTTATTGCTTTCTCTTTTAGAGATTTTATTTAATTTTCAAAATTTTGAATGTTTTAAAGAAACTTATTCAAAAAATCCTCTATAAGATAAAAATAGCTCAGTGTATTTTTTTAGATATTAGCATTATTTATATAATATTATTCATTATAATTAAAAGGATGATGTGAGGTGAGAATGGCCTTCTTGACTAAAATTTCTGGTTTTAAGGCTAGGAACAAGCTCCTTTCCTATCACTGAGAAAGTCCCTAGTGAGAGTTATTTTCTGAAGGGAACACTGTCTTCGAGATTATCTGCTCTTGGTAGGGATTTGTAATCTGGCTGCTCATAGCGATGGAGCTCCCTGGTTACTGTCTGGAACACAACAGGATATCCCCGTTATTCTTTAAAAAGAGAGCATCGGGTCTTCTAACTGGAAAGGAGTTTCTGGTTCCGAAAACTTTTGCAGTTAAAATTAATTAATGATATATTTACTAAAATAGATTATAATTCTTATACAACAAGTTTGAGCAATAAACCATCAATTATTTCTAGCATTTAAATATAGTGTTTAGATTTAATTTAGAATATCCTAAAGTTAGGATTTTAAATATAATAAGCTTTTGAAGTAACTTTTTATAGTTAATGTAAATATTAATTTTAATTATACAATTTAGGAATTGTTAAAAAACGGAGTCTTAAAATCTTGTTCCCGGCTTTTTCTTGAGCAAAGAAGAGAAAAAAGCTCTAGAGAAAAAGCAGGCATAAAAAAAGTATCAAGAGTCTTCTTCTCCTCACTTACAAAACTAATAAAGAACCTAATAACTATAATAAACACCTCCTAAAATAATAAAAAGAAAGGAATCTAATATAATAACAGGAAAAGAACTTCCATTAAAGATAATTAAAAAGGAAATCAATATTTAACAGTTATTATTTGAAATATCCAATCTCTAAGAAGAGATTAAAGTGCTTAAGTTGGAAAATTAAGAACTAAGAAACTTATTATCGCTTGGATAAGATAACTTAGAGATTATTAGAATTATTAATTAAGAAAGAGAACTCCAAGCATATTGAACATTTAAACTGAACATAGATAAGAAACAGCAAGGCTTGGAAATATCGTATAAAAACAAGAGTTAGAGTTTATTAAGCAAAATAATATTAGCACAAACATAACTAATTAGACTAATTAGATGGAATTAGAATAGAAAGAGGTTATAAATCGAAAACCAATCAGATAAGTAAGGAAGAAATGCTACTACTGTAATAGTAAGTGACATTTGTACAAGAATTGCTAAAAATTTTAGAATTTCAAGAAAAAATTTTGGCGTAAAGAATAAGAAAAATACTAGAGGCTCTATTGCAACTAGCATGGAGGTATTTACAGAAGAAAATGATGTGAAGTACCTTTTGAAATAATAAGAACAAGAAATCAAAGAAACTGAGAAGACCTTAGTGAAGATAATTTCATTAGAAAGTCAAGAATGATGAGAAGTGTTGTTGATAAAACAACTTATTTTAGACGATGTCCAGATTGGCACTGTTGAACATTTTAATTTCATTATCATTATCATTATACAATTTAGATTATTAAAAAGAGACAGGATTTTAGTTTAAGCATTTACTAAGATCCGAAAAAACAGAAGTTAACAACATTTTAGAGAACTTAGAATTAGAAAATGGCACCAAAAGGCTCAAATCGAGATTTGTGCTTATGAAGAAAAATATAGGAAATAGGCCAACATATCTTGCACTTGGAAATCTCTGATTTCACCACAGAACAGAAAATAAGCTGTGATGAACTGATTAGAAGGTAATGATCCTAAGGAAGAGGTCAAGAAACTGAAAAAATAATAAAAATAATGGAAAATTTTGAAATATAAGAAAAAAATAATCAAGTATCATAGTTTAAGAAAGAGATGTAGATGTTTTCTGAAAAATATCTCAAAATTAGAGCAATAAAACTTTGATCTAATAGTAAAACTGGAAGATTTTAATCATAAAGAAAGAAAAAATAGTTGAAAACTAATAAAAAATGCAAAATTAAAATGACCAAAAAGATCAAAGAAATAACTCAATAATAATAGGAGTCAAAATGGATTTTGATCAAGTCTCGATTACCTTACCACTGATTAAATTAATAAATCATTTAATAAGAAGTGTAATGCTGTAGAAATGTAAAACATTTATATCGATAATTTTAGTTATTTTAGAAAGGGTAAAATGTTTATTGAGAAGTGATTAGAAAAGAAAAAACCTCAATATTATATAAAGATTTTATGTCTTTCAAAGGAATTATAAGCAGGAAGAAATGGATATCTAATCCTTGATTAGACTATCAGAAAAGAGTGAAATGGATAGTAGGTGGTCCACATTGGAGCTAAATTGGCCGCTCAGAAATGGGTTGAAATTCTCAGAAAATAGGTAAACCTTTTAAATTTACCTTATCATTATTATAATAATACAAATTAATTTAAATCATTTAACTAAATGATTACTTTCTATAAAAGTTGCCTAATATTATGAAATGCAACATTTATAAAAATATCTAGGTTATTGATATACTTCTATTCAATTTTCCTGCTTCAAGTTGCAACAAACTTAAATTAATTATTATAAATGACTTGTTTATTTTAAATACAGTAAAAGAAGCTAGAAAGATTGAAAAAAGAATATATCTATAGGTAATCTAAATTTAAAAATAATTTTATATTGCTATCAATTAAATTTTCTGAACATTTATCCTTGGATTATTATAGAAGATGAATGTAGAAAAATGCATGTTGATGAAGAAGACTATATAAATAAAGTTTGTGTATCATAGAATTTTTCATTAATTTAATATTTTTGGATAAATGCTATTTTTATATGAAGGTTTTTCGATTTATGAGTTTATGGATTTAACTTTTATATATTTTGATATGTAAAAATCGAAATTATAGAGAATGTAAAAATACGAAAAAAATAACTAATTTATTACTGCTATAAGTTTTTTTAATACCTATATTTCTTTTAACTTAATGTATATTTCCTAAATATATCAAAAAATTAATTATCAATCATAACAAATTTAAGCTTTTTATAAGGCTACTAAACCACATCTTCTATTATTTAATCCTTTTGATTTATCTGAAGATTATTTTTATTCCCTCCTAAAAATAGGTTTTCCTTGCTGGGCTTATATTAATATATTTTAGATAGACACTTTTCTACTAATAACGTTATACGACTTCAAATCTATACTTGATATTAATAACGATAAAAATATTTAAAAGTTTGTTCTAAAATCATTAATTTAAGAAAATCTAAAGTTTCTGCATTAATAATGAATTCTTCAAATATTAAAATATCCTCACTGAATTATAAATAAATATAGCTCTTATTTTTAATCTTTCATCAATGAATCAAATACATTCAATTGAAATTAGTAATACATTCTACTTCTTTCACTTTCGTTAAATAGCACTCTATTTTGAATGCTTTTGTCTAAATTTATTATTATTAATTTAACTAAGAAAGGAGCATAATTTAGCTTACTTCAAATTTTTCTACAGTTGGTTCATTTTATTATTCCCTTTGATATTCTTCATTCCCCATTATCTTAAATACCTTGATAATAAAAATTACAAATTTAGATTCAAATGAAAGGATTCAGATTTTAGATAAGATTAATAGCTCTTAAGGATTGAATATTTTTCTCCTTTTATAAATAAATGAGATAGTAGAAAAAAATGAAAATAATAAAATTCAAGCTTAGAACTCAGTGCAGCTATAAATCCAGGAAGACTACTTGGATTAGTTTTAAAAGCTTAGTAAAGTTGTCTATAGGAAAACTATTTAAAGAAAGTCTCAGTTTATTAGTTAGTTGTTTGTCTGCAATCTTCATAAAATTTAATAATATTCTGTTAATCTAAATCCCTTCTGATAAACTATAAAGCCAATTAAACTTAATAAAGTTATATACGAATCTCTATTTATAAAATTTAAGTGACTTATTAATAAAAAAATACTCATTATAAAGGTTAAAATCAAATTGGGGGAATAAATATTTTATTTGCAGGATTTAGTAAAAAGAAAATTTAACCTTTATTTAAATAAAAATCTAGGATCAAGTTCTTTTATTCTCCAAACTTAGATGAATAAGCATGCCATTTATGAAATTTAAATGATATAAACTTATAAAATGAACATACAGACAATAAATTAACTATTTAAATAAAATAATAAGAAATAAGTTAAAATGATGCCTATATCCACTTTATTTTAATTAGATATATTGTTCTCAATTTATTTAATATTAGAATATCTTGATTCAATGAAAATAATTAAGTTTTATATCATAAACTAACTCCAATGAACTGATTTATTTTCTAATCTTTAATCTATTTTATACTTATTGCTATTTTTCCTTTATTTCATTTATTACTTTTGAAGCAACTAAATTACTAGTTTATTATATTTATTTTAATTTGCTTTTGTTGTTGTGGATAATAGACAATTAATGAAATTTCTCCTTTAAAGATAAATTTATAAATCATCTATTTTAAAAATTATAGATGGAGATTTAAATAGATAAGGATTCCTTTCCTTTGTAATTATTTTACTTACCTAATCCCCAAATTTTACTATTTTATTAGGACTCCACTAAGATTAAGATATTTAGTTATAATTAAAGCTCCTATAAAATGCATTGAACTTCCCTTTTATGCAAAAATTTAATGCAATTCATTTCTTTTTATTTATCTTTGGAAACTTAAAAGAACTTTAGATATATAACTTATATAAAAATACTTTTATCCTTTATTTAAACAATAAATTAATAAAATATATCCTTAAACTAAGTATCTTAACCTATTTACATGTTTAGCATACATTTCTTTTTGTGTGTTTTCTACTTAAGATCTCCCAGTTTATTTATTATTTTTAGTCATATATGGTTTTCTTAGTCACTTCAATATTCTTCCTTTTTATCTTTCTGTTTAATGATTTTTATGCCATTAGGTTTAATTAATTTTTGTTAGATTTTTCTGAAATGAACATGAAATAAATTGTTGATATAAGTGTTTAATTTTTTGTTAAAAGCTTATGCTATCTTTAGAAATATTAGGAATCTAATAAGAGACTAAAGATCTTCTAGAGATATACTGTAATAATAATTAAAGTCATTTTTATTCTTTAGATTTCATAAAGTATAAGCAACTTTAATTATCTTCTACAAACTTTAATTCTCTAAGGCTAATTAAATAACTAAAGATTTTAAATTAAAGTATAACTAAAATCCTTTTCATTAAAGCTATTTTTCCTAATTACTCATTAAAATAAATCTAGTACTAATAAAATTATGTGGATTAATAGCAGCAATAATAAAATTGCAATTTAAGGTTTTATAGCGGGTTTTGGATTTTAAATATATTATATCTTAAAGAAAAGCTAGTATTTAATAGAAGAAATCTTCCTTTCTATTTATATCTTTACGTTTAGAAAATAAGTTGAATTAAATAATCCCATAGCTTTACTTTAAGATCTGAAGCACTGAGAAAATTTATTTCAACTGGATTGACTATGTCAAGATGACTTATAATATGCCTAATGTTCTTTTAAATCCTGCTTATATCACATTAAATGATATTAACCTTGTTTAGTTTCTTCATTAACTTTTAAATAGTAATATAATATTAATAAATTCATAGTAGAGTCTTATCTAAATATGTGAATTGTTAGCCTTTCTAAGAATATTTCATTTATCATTTTCAGTCCTTAATACTTTGCTAGCTTTTAAATTGGAAAGTTTGCCCTATAAATTTTATGAAATGAGCATTATTTAGCCTTATAAATAAACTTGATATATCATTGTCTTTATTTAAACTTTATTTGGAAAAATCTTATTAGTAGCCTTTGTTTTTTCCTGTTAAAAAGAAGCTTATTTTGATTATTTCTAAATAGATTGAAGTTAAATTTTAAAGGCAATAGTGGAATTAAATGCCTTTATATAGTTTCAAAAAAGGATTTATTTCTTCAGAACAAAATTTGAAAAAGTAGAAATTTGAGAAAATATCAGAGTCAAATGTATCTAATATAGGTATTCAAATTTATGATTTGGTAGATAAGCTAGCTTATAATGTTGTTAGAAGTATCTACACTAGCTTATAAACTTTATTAGCTTTAAGATTAAGAAAAGCTTTCTAATCTATTTATCCTAAGAAAAGCTTAAAATATAAGCATATTGCTAGCTTTATTAATATCCGTTAAAGCATCTTATAAAATGATATTTATAGTATTTAGAATAAATCCTTTGCTTATACTCATTGCACCTGGTTTGAAAAGGCAAAGATACCATTCTTAATAAATTATTAAATTACTCTTATTTTCCTAAATTGTAATACATTTGTGTTTTAACCTTAAACTTAAAATCTTATGTTCCATTGATTTATACAAAAGTAGGAAAAATACGAAGCTAGACCTATAATAAAATTAAAAAAGGATTTAAAATTATTAAATCAGCAGATCTAGAAAATATCTATTTAAGATAAAAGTAAAAAGTTATTACTTTTCTTTAATTGAAAGTCTAGATTAAAAACATGCAGGAATAACTTCAAAGACTAATAATTTTCATAGCAAAGATAGTTATCTATTAATAAATACGATATTTCTATAAATCTTAGATTATTTATATTTTAAAACCTTTTAAGAACTTCAAGAAATAAATAAGATATTAATTAGTTTTAAATCATAAGCCTATCTTGATAAAAAAGAAGGTAAGCTCTGAGTAATCATATTTTTATTAAATTGAAAAGGAAGTGAAAGTTCATCTATCTACTAAGCAAAAGTTAGATTGTAAAAGAAAGGAAATTTAAATGATAAATGACTTTATCATAAAGTGATGTAATCATAATCATATAGCCTATAAATAAAAATATTAATAAGTGGCTTTTCATTTTAACCTGCATAAAAACTAATAAAACTTTAAAAGAAATTATTGACCAATCACAATATAAATAATTAATATATTAAAGGTAAAATTCAGAATTTCCTACATATTAATCTAGATCTAACTTATTAAATCAACATAATATGAAATGCTTGCAAAACTTATTTTTGCAGCAAGATCTTAGAGTTATAAGCATAGTAGAATAAATGATTTGCAATATCCACTTCTTGATTTAACATCCTTAAAATTAGCAAGGAATAGTTTTAGTTATAGTAAACTTGTGAAGTTTAACAATTTGAGGTAAATGAAAATCCAAAATGCTTTAAAGTATACATGTTTAGCTTTTTAACTTTCTTATTACCTAAACTCTAAAATAACCAAATATGCAAGTTAATATAGTTATTAGTATAATAGACCAGTTTAATTTCTCTATAATTTATTTAATTTTCAGATATAACTAAATATTTCTTTTTGCTGTTTTTAAAAGTAGACATACTCTAAATAAAATTTTAATTTAAGCTTTAAAGTATTTTATGCTAGTAGGATGTCTCCTTTTTATATTCTTTTAGTCATTTATTATGAAATATATTTCATAGTAAATAATATCAGTGTCTATTAAAATACCTTACTTATATACATCTCAAAATCAAAAAAATTATATTATTATATAATGATTTTTTAACTTTCTTTTCAAAGTTAGTGAAGGTACATTAAATAATCTATTTAAGTCTTTAGTATTGCTAAACCTATTGAAAATCTCTTTCCAGTTTCAATCTAATAAAAGAACAAAAATTCTACTATGGAATTGTAGTTTAATAGATTAATTATTTAAAGAGTTTATTTGTTAGATTATTTGTTTACTTTTATTTAATAGCATTTCAGATAATGATAGTATTTTAATTAAATATAAATCCAAAATTAAAATATTTCCACCAAGTAAATAATTAACAATTTATTAAATCATTCTAAGATAATTTTACAGTTTTGTTGATTTGGTGTTTACTTGCTTCTTTTAATTTATGAGTATTATGATATAGCTCTATTCTTATAACTTTCTTAGATTGCTATTATATTAATATTTTATAGATTATGCTTTTATTACTATATGCTTTAGTTCAAATTATTCAAGGTTTTATAGAAAATATTGAAAAGCTATTAACTTCTTCATCTATATCCGTTAGACCCATATTATTGCTCCTATTTATGCACTTCTAAAATACTAGTCTAAAATAATCTTACACACTGTCTTACGTCACATAAGATCTATTGTCATATTTAATAATTAAGAGCATAATATTAAAAAGACTTTCTAAATTAGTTATTTTTCTTACACTATTCTTTATAAAATAGCCTCTACTCTTTTTTATTTAAACACTAGTTAAATTAAATTCTCTTTTATATATTACTATATTAAAGCATGCTCATTATCAACTTTATTTTATTATGTTTCTTACAGTTCCTTCTCTGAAAGGTAACTATATATTAATATGGTATATGATTAAATATTTGATAATTAGTAATGTATAAAGATAAAAATCACATGCACTGGTAAATTTTAAGTTACCTTCATTATCTAATTTTTTATTTAACTTACCTTATCTCATTATGATGCCATCTTTCTTAATTTAGAGCAATTTCCTTTAATTACTCATAGCTATTTAATTCCTTTATTATATATATTTTTAATTAAATATCCTTAAGTTATGTACTTGTTTAAGATCTTGCAAACTAAGTAGCATGATATTAAAGCTTTTTTATTCCAAATTTGAAAGGCACAGATATAATCACTTATATCAAGATAGTGGTTAAGAAATGATAGGAAAATAAGGAATGTTTGGCAGGTTTTTTATTGAGTTAGAAGATATAAAAATTAAGATATAACAAGTATAATTATTTAGGACAAGCATTTATCATTTCTACAATTAATATTCTCATTTTTCATTTAATTAAATAAAACCAATCACGATTATTAGTTATACAAGGAGCATAAACGTTTAAATAAAGGTTAATGTAAAGGAATTTTTAGTTAATTATTAGTTTAAAATAATTTTTCTAGACTTGGTAGTATAAATATACCAAATATATTGATTTATTTATACTAATAGTTTCATAAGAGCCTTTTACTACTAAGTTCTTTTTAATTAATTAGCTATTTTGTTATATAGCACATTTTCTAATGTAAACAGCTAGCTGGCTATTTTTTAACTATTAAGCCTTTTTGTAAAAATAGACAGAAGGTTGGTAATGAATTAACTAGCATCCCTTTTAAATAAATAAGTTTGATGATGTATTATATGAATTGTTATGTTTGTATATGCATATTAACCCTTTAATTATATAAGAAGACAATTAAAAAACAACCAACCCATCTAATAATAAACTCATTAAAACAGTGAAATAAATAGGGTATAGCTATTCTAATTGAATAATAGGCAATTTTTATTAATAATAATCTACATAATATTTGCTTAAGAAAGAACTCTACGAAATGTTCTCTAAATTTATTCTCATTTCCTGCAATATTTGATCAAGAAAAGAAGATAGTTAAAATTAATGAATCTAATATACTTCTAATGAATTGGATATAAAAGAAATAGATGATTAAATGCGTCCTTTAGTATTTATTATAAAATAATTTTATTCTTTAGCTGAGGTTTTATACAAAGATAAATATTTAAAATACCTCATTATTCTAAGCAAAATTGCAAATCAAATACCTAAATACACTTAAATGTTTGAATTTATTTGGGAGAGAAATCATATAGCAAAGTTTTAGATCTACAGTCTTTTATTCTCTGTCTCTAAAATTCTACTAGTCACTTACAAATACCTAATACCTAAGAAAATTAAAAGCTTGGAGATTTTCTTTAAAATGAGATTTAAATATTAATAGAAATATTGTATAGATAATATAATATCAAAGCGAAATAGATAGAGCTAAAGCATTTCATCATATATAAAGTAAAACGCTATGATAAAACTATCTCAGTTAGGAATCAAACTAATAAGTGAAAATAAGTAAACATGCTTTGATCTTAGTTAATTTACGTTAATTATGTATTTATAATTACGAGTAATTTTATAATTTCTCTTTAAACCTTTTATTTATAATATGGATAAGCTGCTATTAGTTATATTCATGCTAATTTTTGGACTAAGATTGCAAGCCTTTCAAATTATTTGCTTATATGATCAAGAAAATATAGAAGAATTTTCTAAATATACTAGTTAATTTGTGAGGGATTTGAAAGAATGGCAAAATAAAAATTATCCAACTTCTAGCAATTAGATTAGCTTTTAGTTCTAAGAAATAAAGTTAGACTAATTTGTAATGCAGAAGCTCTTAAATTTGACTTAAGAATGAAAAAAATAAAAAATAGACGTGCTGGTAGATATGACAAGCAGTTATCAACTCACTGCATTAATTTCTATTTTTTCTAGCTAGAATTAAATAATTCATTTGGTGGCCAAAGAGCAAAGAAATACCTACAAAGAGTGAAAAAACTATACTTATTTCATTCTCCCGACCAAGGAAGCGCTAACTGAAGTAATAACCCACTTTTTGAGTCAATTCAATTGAAAATCTATGGGTTATTTTATAGACGAATAGACTGAAGATGAAGCTTTTATTATGTAGTAAAAACTCAAAAATATGGATTATTTATGGATGATTCCCAATTTTGCCAGTTAGAATTTGTAATTCAGCTTTATTTCAGAAGAAGCTCAAATAAAAGGCCTTAATAAGTTTTACAGCTCCATCAACTACAACTTTAGAACGTTTATTTAGAACTTTTTTGAAAGGGGATTTAAAATTAAAGCCTTTGTCATGGATTTCAAAAATTCATGGTAAATTTGGGATTTGGTTAGTACTTTTGATTTAAATGGGTTTGTTGGACTAAATTTCGGATCAAAGTTAATAAAAAATGAGATCGAGTATAAATTATACTGCGTTGAACTGTCAATTAAATAAATTTTTAGTGTCTTACAAGAAGAAATTTCTACCAGTAATTAAGAAGGAAGAGTCACTATCAGGAATTTATTCTAAAGCTAGAATCTAGAATTTCTTATATTGAATATTCAGTAAAAAGAAGTAAAAATAATAGGAACATTAAATTTAAGTTCAATTGTTTATTTCGATCAAATAATATGGCCTGATGGAACTACAATAATACCAGATAATAGTTTAATTTAAATTCCTATTAGCATGGTAGCAGATGATAAGAATCCAAACGGCATATATGTTGATTGAGTTACTTATTACTATTAAGGAAGAGATTTAGGAGTTTATTATGTTAATCAGATAAGTAACTTAATGCCCTATTATTAATTAAAGGTTACTAAAATTTATACTGGAGCTGAATACTTTGACTATGAGTATGTTTATAGAGAATGAGAATAGAAGAAGGAAGAATATGGAATACTTCATTTCATGCCAGAAACTAGCGAAAACTCCATTGATCTTTACAGATTTTTCGAGCAGTAGAATTTTGTAATTACATGTATATCTGGAGCCAATTCTGCACCAGAATTATCAGACAAAATAAAATTTCCTTATTATGTAAGAACTCTTTAGTCTGATGCTTACCCTGCAGTTCTAGTGGCATGAACATGTCAAGTTTAAGGTTGGAATAATATTGGTGTAATATATTAAAACAATACATGAGCTAAAGGAGTTTAAGAGTATTTTTTAAAAGAAGCTAATCATTTTAAAATAAACATAGTTAATACCAATAGATTAGTTGGGAACCTTAATATGAAAGATTTAAACGAATCATGGAAATAAGTTATTCAAGAAGTTTATGATAAATCAAGAGTTGTATTAATGATTGTGTATGAGGGTGATGTTTAGATCATTCTTAAGTACTTTTATGAATTAGGAGCAAGAGAAGGAGATTTCGAATTCATTGCTATTTGATGATTAACTTAAAATGTTGTTGAGAAAGGAAATGAAAATAAAAAAGTACAAGCGGTTGTTAAAGGAGCTATTTAATACATGTCAATTGGAGAATTAGGAGAATTTGGCTAGAGTGTGAAATAATTGAGCGAGAGCTATTTAGGAGGGTAATAAATAATGGATAGTGCGTTTCTAGAATTTGATGCTCTTCTTTTAGGAGCTTATGCGTTATAAAACTTAATTAAATCTGGAAAGAATTACACTAAATAAGAGAATATTATAAAAGAAATACGAAATCTTAAATTTATGGGTACTACAGGAAAAGTAAGTATAGATTCATCCTCTAACGATAGATCTGCCATTCCATGAAGTATTCAAAACTACCGTAAAAACGAAAAAGACTAATGAAGTATTTAAAAAATTGGATTCTTCTGCATTACATGTAGTGTAATTTTCAATTTCGAAACTCCTTTTATGTGAGGAGATGGAAGTACTGGATAATTTTACGATAGTTGGCATTTATCTTGTCCTTTTAAGAAAAGAGAAAGATTACAATTTAAAAATGGAAAAATAGTGAATAATTTGGTTTCATTATTAATGTTAGTTTTATTCGTTTTGATCTCATTCTGTGAGATTAAAATAGTTAACAACTATTAAATAGTTAAGTTGAAGGAGGTTTTTGTTATGTCTAGTTGGGACTTCATCTATTTGTTACACCCAGTTTTCTACTTTCTATAGATCATTTCTATTGGTCCTGACATTTCTAGTTATGGTTCTTTTACAAAGTTTATTTTAAGTTGTGCTAAATTAGACTTTGTGAATATTTTTTGAGAATCTCATAATGAGCAATATTTTAATCAAATAGTCGCTTGTGTTATAGCTATGTCTTGGTTGCTGTGCTTTATTAGCATTTATCTGAAACTTGAATTTTCTAAAATGGGCATCTTTTGGTTATTAGGTCGTCTCTCTTATTATATTGGGCCTTTTTTAGCAAATGCTTTCTTTCTTCCTTTAAACTGAAATTTTATTGATGTATTTGCATGTGTTGAAGGAATAGATAAAGACTAAAGTGGGACTCTAGAGTTTCATGAATCATTTTACTACAAGGATTGCTATTGAAAATGCTGGCAGGGAGTCCATCTTATTTTAGTAATCGCATGTTCAGTTTGCTTCAGTTTCTATACAATATTTGGAACTTAGACAGTATTAATATGGTAAGAGCTATATGGATATATAGTGAAAGTTAAGTATGAAAAGAATTATATAATCATTTATCGAGTTTTCCTTTTAATCCTCATTATAATAAATGTAATATTTGAGAGAGAGTACAAAATTATACACGCTCTTCTTTACCTTTTAGTTTTGATTGCTTTATTTGTTTATACCTAAAAAGTAAAGCCCTGCAATTATTCCAAGATAAACACTTGACTACTTATAGTCCTTATGTGTAACTTAACACATGCTTTCATCTAATTATTTAGAGTTTCAATGCTTCCTTTAAATATCAATGATCGAATTTTCAAATTTTTATTTCTATCCTTGAGCGCAGTTTTGCTAATATTAGGGTTTAGGCTATAAAGGAAGAGTAAAACATTGATAACTATTTTCGAGCTAGATGAGACATACCTATTTAGATGAGCTTTTCAATTCAAGCAAAATGAAGGAATAATATAGCAGTACGTTTAAAACTAGTTAATTTTCCTTAATTTCAGAAATTACCTAGCATAAAAATAGCTCAGTGATGATAATTTCTTACTAGAGCCTAAATATTTTACTCTTAGGTTCTATTTATAACATAATGTTCTTAATAATCAGCATAATTAATTTTAGTACTATCTTCAAGATAGTTTAGACCCTTCTCCTTTATAAGATCATTTCAAGGAAGCAACATAAATGTAGATAATTACCCAAGAAGATAGCTAAGAGCATAATTTCCATAATAAACTTTTTTCTTCTCCTTCTTTAACCTAGAATATTCAAGCCAACGACGAAAACTCACAGCTCTAGAAGTATTTTCAAGATTATAAAACAATAAAAGTTGCAAACTACTAAAATTTATAAAAGAAAGAGGAAAATCAGAGTTAGAATGAAATGAAGATTAGTGAGCATATTGACTAAGGATCAGTGAATTATAGTTTCAATTAACAATTTGACTCTCTTTAAATATTAAAGTTTAGATATATAAAAAATCTATATCAGTGTTGCTTTAATAATCAATTAAAATGCTAAGATAATTTTAAACCACTATATATTTTAAAAAAAATATAGCTGCTTTAAAGATTTCTTGCTTTTTTAAATTAAATCCAAGCGGTATATTGCATAAACTGCAAGTATCTAGGTAATTAGAAAGCTAATGCTTCTATTAAAATATTTTAAATATCTAGATAAAATGATTCTTATAATCTCAACGACAGACACGAAGTCACAAGATATAATAGATAAAACGAGAGGGTATATAAAGGTCAAATTAAGGGTTTGTAAGTATCTTTTTTATTGTTTTATTTCTTAGATTTATACATATTTAGAAATAATTTTTTATTTGCGATCAATGCTTTTTTCTTTCTTCTTTTATATTAGATCAAGACTGCGGATGTATTTTCTTAATATTACTATTTATTAGGATGCTAATGACAAGAAAATTGAAAAATTTCAATTTTAAAAAGATTTTCCAATTCAGTTATAGAAGCTAAAATATCTCATTAATTTAATTACTATTCTTCATCTCTACCAGTTCAAGGCCTTTTAAATAAGTTTAAATATTGTTTTCAAGATATTAAACTATTAATTCCTTGTGATTTTAGCAAATTGCATTATAAATTATCAATAATCAGTTTGTAAATGCTCTATACGATTCATCTATTTCTGTACTTATGATTGAAAGCTCTCTGTAATCTATTTTAAACATTTAGCTAACTAAAATTTTGAATTTTTATTTTTAGGATTTATTTTTAATAACTTTGCAGTCTATGATTCAGAGAGATTTAATATAAGTATTCAAAGTAAAATTTTTAATTTAAATGCAATTGAGGAAAAAGTTAAAAATACAAGTCTTGGCATATAAAGAGAAATACAGTCAAATATCTTGATAATCCACTGCTTTAGAAAACAAAATCTGAGAAAACATTTTCTTAGTTAGTCTAATGTCTATTTTAAAATTTAAAGGCAATTAAAAGTAAACAAAATCCAGATTTTTTTGTGTTTTCATCCCAGAAAAAGTTATGGTTTCTACGTATGAAGGCAAAAAAAGTTTCTCTCGATTTGCATACTAATGAATAAAGAAAACTTTGATGCAATTAAATTGTTTTACGCGATTAAATACCATAAACAACAAATATATCCATTTTGAATCTTTATAGAAAGAGTATCTAATTAAGTGAAAATAAAGGTTTACATTGTATCTAATAAATCAGCATTTTAGTATATTTGAAGTTATGTGTAATGGAAATCTAAGAAAAAAAGAGATATCCATATTTCTAAAGTTATTAAGTTCTACCATGTTAAAATAGATTTAGTTGAAATTTTAATTCCTTTTTTCATTCTTTTTATCCACAAAAAAGAAAAACTATATCAGGAGTTTGCATTATAGCTAAGTAGCTTCAAATGAGAGATTTAAATTTAAGCCTCATTAACGTTTGAAAAATAAGTTAAAAACTAAAAGCCATATAAAAAACTAAATATAATTAAGGTTCCCAAAGTAATTTTATCACTATAAATTAACAAAAGTGCGATCGTATTACTAGATTATCTATATTATTTTAAATAAGTTATGTAGTATAGTTACATAAGCAAATTTATAATTCTGCTAGAGTTATTTCATATCTAAATGACTATATATTTTTAGCTCTTTAAGTTAAATCGATAAAATTAAAGGAATCTATTTATAAGTAAATTTTCTAGATGCAGTCAGAATTAATTGTCATTAAATTTGTCTTAAATCTAAATTAAGAGGCTTAAATTATACATTGGTATTTTTAGCTTATTAGTCACTTCTATGAAGTAATTAATAAGGCACTTATATAAAAATTTAGATCTAAGAAATAAATAGCCACAGGAATAAAATCTGAAAGGTATGCATTCTTTTACTTCTATATCAGATTAATTAAGAAGAGTTTAGCATAAGATACCTAATTTCTAGATTAAAGCTTATGACATTTTTCAAATTGAATGACTTTAAGATTTTATCTCTCATCTGTTAAATAAACTAAAATTATAAATAGAGTGTAAAGTTAGATAAAGACTTATAAAATAGCGTATATAAAAGAATTAGGGAATAAAAGTTAGAAAATATATTTATTAAAAATATAAGAATCAAGGATAAAAACGCTTAATTAAAATCTTAAATAATTCTAAGGTTTAAAAATAACAATTAAGGTTATTATTATAGATTCAACTAGAATTATATAATTCCTCTATTTAATTTCAATCTTTCTAAAAAGAATATCAACTAATAAATTTAAATGATAAGGATAATTTAAAAATGCTTATGGATAAATAACAGACAAAATTTCAGGAATTGAAAGTGTTATTTGATGTAAAATAGTAAGAAAAAAGAATATTTGTTATTGATCCCTAGCTATTCAAATTAAAGCAAATAATATTTCATAAAAGGGGAAATAAATCCAAATCAATAACTTATTCCAGATCCTAAGCATAACTTTAATTATTTTTATTAACATAAAGAAAAGAATATTAAGATTATAACCTTTACTAAGAAATTAAAAAAGCCTTGCCAAATTTAAGGATAAGGAGAACCTTTTGATTTATAAAAGTAATTTGAGATTATTTTTGGAGTTTAGTTATTATGAATCTAAAAAGCTATAAGTTTTACGTATGATCTTGTAATTTCTCCTACTTCGCTTAGTTATTAAGCTTATTTCTGCTTGTATAAAGCATGAAAACTAATAACTTTCGCATTATTTTTTAGCTTCTATTTATTAGTTCTAAAAATTTTTTTAATTAAGTTAAAGCAAAAGGATTAGTGAATTAGATTTAAACTAATGCTAAAGCAAAAAAATTTTGCTTGAAAGACCAAAATTAATTTTGATAAGGACTTGATATGGAGTGATAATATTAGGATTCAAATGTAAAAAATCTAATTGAGACAATTTAAAGCATCAAGTAAAAGATTCAAAGCATAAATGATATGAAGTTAAAAAAGGGACTGTTTAATAAATGTTAGAGGCGATAGAAAGACTTAAAATCATATAATTAATAATTACTAAAATAAATTAATTTAAGAACATACAATTTTTCATAGATATACCTCTAGTAACTACTTCATAAATATAAATAAATTTCATTATACCTTTATTTCCTTAAATTCTCTAACTAAGTTATTCTAATTTTAATTTTAAATGAATGATCATAATAAAATCATAGCAATGTAAATAGGTGTAAATACTCTAATCCTATATTTCTATAAATTTTATTAAATTAAAATCTATTTAAATTTTAGAGTTTGTCATGATAATTAAGAATTACTTATACGACTCAATGATATAGTAAGCTTATCACCTATTAATTTATCTATAATACTGTTAATATCAATACCTTCTGCTAATTCAATTTAGTTTAGATAACTATGAAATATATTTCAAGAGATAAACCATCTTACTATTATATATCTAGTTTAAATTGTTGTTTGTGATCAAACTTTTCTAATAGCTAGAATGAATAACCTTTAATTCTAAAAGGGATTTTATCAAGAATAAATTCAATTTTTACTTTTAGTACATAGGATTTAAAAGGAAAATACATATTGTGAGAACTTTCTAAAGTCTATATTCAGGAAAATAATAATAAACTTGGAAATTAATTTATAAAATACTTTCAAAAATAGAACTACTAATCAACTTAAGGCATAAAAGGAAATGATTTAAGAAATATTTTAGCAGGCTTTAGAAAAAAATGTGATATTTTAATTTTTAAAAATCATAAATAATAAAAATAAAAATTTAACTTATTAAAGCAATCAAAATTGAAAAGCTAGTAACTAGTGTTTCTGCTTCTCTCAGTTATTCTATTAGCATAATGAAAAATATAAGAATTACTAAAAATAGAAAAGCTTCATTACTTAGTTTAAGGAGGAATATATTCCAATCGATAAAAGGTTGAAAATTTTATTTTAAAAAGAATATAAATAAATTTAAATAATTAAAATTTATATAAATAAAGATAAAATAACCCTTTAGATCTAACTTTATATAGCTTTATCGAATATTTTATATTTAATATTTAAAATACTTGTTCAGATGCATTGAGAAATATATTTAATTAATATATTTCGGAATTAAAGAATGACAAGATTAAAAATAAAGAAAAATATAGAAAGAAAAAAGAAAATTGAAATAGTTGTGATTAGCTGAGTATCAACAATATGAAGATTAAGAAAATTAATGTTTAGAAAACTTTAGAAGGATATGCATTAGAGAAATATTTGATTTTGCTTCTTTTAAAATTATAAGATTATTATCTACCTCCAATCTTCTAGCTTCAAAATCAACTTAAATATGTGTTTTTTAATATTTTTATTAACCCTAAAATTTTATCATATATAACTATTTTTAAATAGCTTCAAGGATTTTCATATGATAATTACTCAGAAGTTATATTAAAAAAAATTTAAATAATTAAAAGTTAATATTTTATAAGATTTGTGTAGTTATAATGCTTTATTAATATAATTAAATAAATAAATTCTTTAGCTTTAGGTAGAAAATTAGAAAAAATGTATCATAAAGAAAATACAAAATAAATAAACAAAAATTTCTATTTATGCTGTAGAGCAAAAGATTTATGATAGACTTATTTAAATTACTCCTAAGATTATATAAAAGAGCTATAATTTATCCTTATGCCTATTTAAATTTAATATTTTAAGAGCATTCATAGAATCATTAAGTTTCTTTAGTAAATTTTTTAAATTTTAATTTGCTAACAAAAATGAAACTTTTTCACACCAGATTTTAGTAAAAAGCAAACTGAATCTAAATCCAACTTTCGTTTTCATTAAAAGGAAAAAATTAAAAAGAACCTTCTTAAATTTGATGAATATTCAAGCGCGAAAATAAAGATAGGCAAGAAATATCTTCTCAGTATGCCTTTATTAAATTATTTGAAATTAAAAGAAAATAATTTAAAGCTGTTTAAATTTTATGAGGTTTAGAAGGTCAGATAATTAACAAAATTAGAGATATATTTAATTGATAAATGCCTTTAAAAGTACTAGCAAAAAAAAGATAGAAAATTAAAATAAAAAATTTGACCTTCAGAGCAAATTCCTTAATATTTGTAGATTTATAGAAATCCATAAATTTAGATTTGTGTTAATAAAATTTAAAAAACTAAAGCAGCTTTTGTAATACGATAAATCTAAGTTTCAGCTAATTTTAAAAGAAGAATTCGGTATTAATTTTATAATTTATCAAACCTCCAAGTAAATCAAGATAAACTATAAGCAAATTTTTAATTCTTCGTATGATAAATTTTTAGAAAGATAATAAACACTAATTAAAGCAAAAAACCTAAAATTAAATTTACTCTTATGCCTAACTTTTAACCACAAAAAAATAACTTTATTTTTATCAATAAATTTGATTTAACTAAGGTAAATAATTTTAAATTATTTCATCTATCTTAAGCTTATTTGGAAGAAAATAAAATTAAATATTTTTATTAGATTCTTAAAAAAGCATTAATTATATCTTCATGTCAACTTAAAAATAGTTTTTAATTTAATTTTTTCTATCCTCTTCCCTTATTAAATTTAATTTATTAGCATAAAAATTTTAAAGAAATTTAAAAGAATTATTTTTTATATTTTTATTCGTTAAAGCATTAAGAGAATTTTTTATTATAATTTAGCTATTTAGATAAATGAATTTGCTTTAAAGTGTTTGGTTATTCAGTGATTTATACTAAGCTTTTTATTCTATTTTATTTTTAAATTGAATAGATAACCTTAATCCATATACTTTACATTTTTTATCCTTACTCTCTATGTATTTTTCTTTTTCTGAATTAAGTTTTACAAACTGATTACAAAAGTCCTTGCATTCTAAAACTTAATGTTTAAGATTAGCAAGAGGTTAAACTCATTAATATTAGCGCGCATAAGTTTTACTAATGAAAAATTATCCAAATGAATTAATAGTAGTATTAGTAAAAATCATTTAGATTTGAATTCACTAGACATATACTAAAGCCAAAATAAACTTATCAAATGTTATTTTTTTTTTCTAAAATGTTAAGCTTCTTCTTTGATATCCTTCCTTATAAAATATAAATCCGTTTTAAAAATGTATTCTAACTCTTTCGTATATGATCTTTCTTTTTAACTCATTTCTAATATTCAAATTCTAATCCAAATTTTCAAATTAATAGTATTTTTAATTTTAACTAATGTAAAGCTCAATACCAAACACCAAATAATTGAGGATATATTTTTAAATATTAAGTAAGTTAATAATTGAGCACTTATATAAAGCAGTCGCTAAATGAATAAATAAATAACCTATTTATGCCAAAGCGCTTTTAATTAATTGAGCTCTATCTACTTAATTATATTCTCAGAATTCTCTTAATATGATTACGAGTGCCTGTATATAAATATATAAGTATTAGTTTATATTTTAGAGTCTTTAATTCTTAACTTTCTATAACTACGCTAAATCTAAAAAGAAAGCTAAAGGTAGTAAATATAATTACCTAATTCAGAAACGAGAAAATAAATTATTAAGGAATATATTTGAGTAAGTGTAAAAAGCAAACTGTATTCAGATACTAGAATCAGCTAGACTAATAATTAATTATGGTTTTTAATATTTATACTGAACTTATTTATATAAATTCGAGCGTTGCTATTTCAAATTAAATTCTAGGAATAGGAGAACTAAGTACATTTTGGAAACAATTTTTCTTAGTTTTCTAAAAATGAAGAAGCAAATTTAACGAAAATAATAAATTAAGCTTGCTCTTCATTATAACTTTTGTACTAGCAGTATACTCAAATATAATAATATAAAAGTATTAAGAAAAAGTTTTTTATATGGTTTTAAAATTATTACATCTTTGCTAAGCTTGCATGAATTAAGCTTCAAATTTTTGTTTTAAATACATAATCACTATATAAAATTCTGGAATCTTCAGCTTTAAATTCTTTTGTTCTGTATTAACGAAACCATAAATATAAAACTTAAAATAGACCCTCTAATTGTATTTAAATTAATAAAGATGGAGAGATCTTGGAAGAAAGACTTCATAGTACAATGTCATTGGCTTGATTTTCTTTATTAAACCTTTAAACTTTGGAACGCTTAACTAGCACCATAATAATAAAAAATTATTAGAGGGACCAAAAATCTATGAAGCGAGGCTATTCTTTAAGTCTAGAACTTTTAAGAATACCCTAATAGGTCTGATAGACATAATAGACTAGATTTAAAAAATTCCTATAACATACTAAATAACTCTTAGTAGTATAAAAAACTGGATTAAGCTAGATTGGATAGTTCATTAAGTCATCAAATCCCATATAAAATGCTATGAATTTTAATTTTAGCCCTTTAAATTCCAGTTATCTAATCTCAAAATTATATATAGCTTACTTCAGAAATTTCAGTTTTAGAATTAAATAAAAGCAATGTAACTACAAATTTTACATCACATAGATACGATAAAAGCTAATCCGATATTTCTTATTCAACAATTGCTTGAATAAAGCCTACATTGTGTATAAAAAAGCACTATAACTATCTAACTATATAAACAGATTCAAATTATGATGTTTTATTCATTAATATTACTTAAAACTAATCTATTTTTGCTTCATTATACACAAAAAAAAATTGATAAGAAGATTGAATTGATGTTTATGTTGGCTCAGAATGTAATTAATGAATTTTTATGGGCCTAACTTATAGCTCAGTAGATTTAAATGGTTCACCTAATAATAACTTTATTGTATGTGGAGCAGCTCCGAACTTGCAATGAGATTTTTTTAATTGCTTATCTAAAGACACAAATGTAATTTACAAAGTTTAAGATAGTATAATATTAGGATGTGGATTTGATGATATCTATTATTGAGGATTTTTATATGATGTTCGATTTTATACTAGAAATGCATAATTTACAATCTCATAATTTTAAGATGTTTATTGAGGTGGGTATCTTTCACAGTAGTGCGTTACTTGCTCTATTCCAGAGGTTACTCAGTATAATTAGCCACTTTGTAATCAATGTAATACCTCATTAGTTAGTTGCCTTCAATGTGCAGAATAACTTTATATTTCGAACGGAAGTTCAACTAATTAATGTCCTAGTCACTAATTTAGTAATAAAAACAGAATTTGCAAAGAATGCTCTGATAACTGTGCAGAATGTGAACATGATTAATCAAATTGCACATAGTGCTACTAGTATTAATCAATTACAACTAATCAAACATGCTAATGATGCAATTCAACTTTTGAAGATTGCATCTCTTGCGATTTGGTGCTTTTTACTTGTAAATAATGCCTTTTTCCAAAAGTATGAAAAAATAATTAATGCTAATTGTGCAAAAGCTATGAATTTAACAGCAATGGAGTTTGCCAATTTTGCAATACGATTATTCCTTATTGTATTGAATGTGATGACATTGGAAGTAAATGTACCTAGTGCTAAGCAGGATTCGATTTGCTAAATGATAAATGCTTTTATTGCAATTGAAACGAAGAATTTTATTATCAAGGAAAGTGCTAAGCTTGTAATCATTCGCTTCCAAATTGCTTAGAATGTGATAAAACTGGAAGCTTATGCTATAAGTGTGCAAGCTAATTTTTTCCAGATTAGTATTGCAAACCATGTAATTAGTCTATTCCCTTTTGTTAAAAATGCTCATAATATCCTTAGTGTGACACTTGCTAGCCTGACTTTTTACTTATCCAAAATTAATGTATAAGAAATTGCTAAGAGAGCTTTTATGCAACAGGGTTTGGAAATTGTGCAAGTTGTAGTTAAAGTATATTAAACTGTAAACTGTGCAACAGATTCACAGGAAAAGAATGCTATTCTTGTGAAGATCAATATGCATTATATGAAAATTAGTGCATAAGATGTTCTAATATTGATGACCATTGTACTAAATGTGCACTAGAAATATGCCTTCAATGTGAAGGCAATTATGAACTTTAAGATTAAAAATGCGTTTTAGCTTAGTGCCCTAGTGGATTTGTAAAAGTAAATGAAAAATGCGTTTTAGCTTAGTGCCCTAGTGGATTTGTAAAAGTAAATGAAAAATGCATCCCTTGCATATAGTAAATTTAAAATTGTGCCTAATGCTAAAGCCCTACATATTGCTCACAATGCTAGGAAAATTTTTACTGAGATCAAGCATCTAGATAATGTGTTTAGATTAATAATACAGAGCCAGATTGCAGCTAATGTAATTAAAGTCTTTGTAGCGTATGTGAGGAATAATTATCTTAATAAAGCAACGAAGATGAAGATCTTTAAAAACTATGCACAAGATGCAAGCCTTGCTTAAAGTGCGAATGCAATATTTAAAACTGCATTAAATGCGTTAATTAATCTTGCCTAATCTGTAATGATTAGTTTATACTTTGGAATGATTAATGCATATAACAACAAAATAAAAACGAAATTGATAGTTAGAGCCAATCAAATATTAAGATTTATATTAAAGTAGAGGATTTTAATATATCAGAGACTGAAAAGAATATAATATAAGTATCTTCTAATTTAGTTTCGTAATATTAATCAACTGGATTAGTTATTGCCGTGACAACTGCTGTTGCCTCTTCAAATCCGACTCCTTACTGAATGTTTTTTATACTATTATGCAAATAGCAAATGATTATGCTTAATTCTTTTATCAATATTAGAAGACCAAGCAATTTAAATGCTTACTACTTTGAAAATTATGACAATTTCCTTCCTTTTGGAATAAACGTGCAGACTATTGAATCTTGACATATAATGGAAATGGATAAATGAAACTTAAAGCTTATTGGCTTCTCAAGTTATGCTTTCATAGTAAATGCCTTTTGATCTATTATAATAATTACAGGTCTAATTATCTTAGACTTTTTCATCCTTTATCTCAATAAAAAGGATAAGTATAAAGCAATAACCTTAAAAATTCTCAGATGAACACACTATACAGTTCTTTTATCATTCATTTAGACTTAAAGCTTAAATCTTTTTATAAGTTCCTTTTTAAATATCTATAATCTATCATTCAATGATGCAGAGTAATCCATCAACTCCATCTTCTCATTATCTTTTTTGGTAAGTATTTTATTTAGATTTTCTATGTGTGCGTGCTTTTTAAAATCTTTTAAGCAATTATAAGATGAAGAAAGTCTGTTAATCCCTAGAACTAGAACAGTAATAAAGAACTTTGGTAAACATTTGAGTTCAAATTTAGAATAATTATAGAGGAAATGAAATTAGGTTTTGGGGTTTTCTATTTTCCTTTTTTCATCTGTAGGAGAATATTTTTAGCCTTTTTTCTTATAATTCTAATGGAATTTCCTAAAGTTTAGATATCATTCATAGCCCTATCTTGCATAGCGCAAACTGCGTTCGTTTTGAAAGTGAAACCATTTTAAAGCAAAGTGGCAAATGTTTCAGAAGTTTGTGTAGAAGTATTACTTCTTTTTATCTATCTAACCAATTTTAGTTTTATTGACCTGGATAAAGAAAGCTCACATAACTATGAAAAAAGAGTTGACAACTTAGGCTTTGCGATAATAATCCTTTCCACTCTGCTTACTCTTTTGGGATTTTCAATAATAATTATCAATTCAGGATTCACCCTTTACACTAAAGGAAAATAATGAATGCAAAGAAGAAGATTAAATCAAATGTAATTATCAAACTATTAAACTAACTTAAGACCAGTGGAGTTCTAGTCAACTTCTTAAACAACTGATAGAATATTTTAAGGCAATAAAAGAGTGGAAATCGAAATTGATAACTAAAGTATTGCAGAAATATCCAATAATCCCTCAATGGATAAAGCTAGTAATTTGAGAGTCAAAATTGAAGAATTAAATTGATAGCCTGTAGAGCAATTCATTTTAAATTTGTCTATTTTTTCATAATTTTCTTAATTATACTTACTAAAAATAAGCTCCATTGAAATATATCTAATGAAATAAACTTTATAAATGATAATCCAATATTGTCATGTAATTTTCATATACATCTAAGAAATAAAAAGCCTAACTTTACTTTACAACTTAATTAAAATGTTTTGAGTACTTTTGCAATAGAAATAATTTCACCAGCTTATATACTTATACTAAAGTTCTTCTTAATGCAAATTAAGAAAAAAAAGCATGAGCATTATATCTTTCATTTTGAATTGATTCTTAAGGATTGCTTTCAAGATTATTTTATCTATTAATACACAATTGCTAATAAAGAAGCTTGCTTTATCTTTAAAATATTTAGTACCTAAGATTTCATCCTAAATAATTCTTCTAATTTTATCTAAAATTAAAAAAATTGGATATATTATGTATTTTTTAGCTGAGATATAAGGTAAATTTCAAGAAGGTAAATTAAAGGTATGATTATAACTTAAATTTTATAAAAGTTAATTTTCTTTTGTTAGCACAAATAAAAAAATTCTCTTTAAAATTTGTTCAGAATAATTCTTTTTATACTTTGCGAGACTTGCTTCAAATTAAGAGCGCTATTGATTTATAATATCCTTAAAATATGAGATTAGGAGATAGCGTAGAAATAAAATTTAAGTTAAAAGCGAAATATTTACCAGCTAGATTATCTTTATTGCTTAAGTTAATAAATTAAAGCTTTGCCCCAACTTTATTCTGAAGCTATTTAAGAAAATAAATATGCTATAAGCATTTTTCGTATTGAACCTGTATATATTGCCTCCTTGCTATAAAATGTATTAGTAATAACTTGAATACTTTAGCCTGTCAAATTATATAAGCAGGAATTTAAGTTTTCTTTTAAAATCCTTAAACAAACTAGCAAGGCTTTTAATATTTGTTGACTTATATAGTTTGATATTTAAATTTACCAGATCTCAGAATTTAGCTTATTTAATAGTTTTTAAGATTTCGATAGTTTCATTGAATTTCTTGATCAACTAAAAAGTAAACAATTTCATTTAAGTTAGAAATAACTTTGAGTGCAATATAGATAAAGGATTAAAGTCTATTTTACAAGGATAATATTAGCTTAATTATTTAAGAAGGTAATTTATATTCTCAACTTAAAATAGTTCTTTTAGTATTTATTTAATTAGTTAGAGTACTTATAATTAGAAAATATATCTTCCAAGTGATCTACCTATTCTATTTTATACCTGCTAAATTTATTTCCTCTTTAACTTTATTCCTCGATAAAAAATATTATTATTCATCTTTTTCATGCAAAGCTTATATTAAAAAAATTACCTTTATCTCACATATCGAAGTAAATACTTAAATCCCTATAATTTAAATTAACCTACACGATAAATAAGCAATAAAGTGAGATTAAGCAAACCCTTATAAGAAGTTTAAGCCTTAAAATAGATTTGGATATCATAAACAGAATTTTAAAATAATCTAAATAATTTAACTATGAAATTTTAAATTTGCATTCTTTCTATTCTAATAAGGTTATTTTATCTTATCTTTAGCATTACTATTTGAATAGTTATAAAACAATAATTTAAGAGAAAATCATTTAGAAATCCTAACTTTTTTGCTTCAAAGCTTGAATGTTTTGGGATAGATAGTGCTAGTTCTAAGAATCTAGGTAATAAATTTTTAAATAGTCTAATACTTCAAACTTTAATAGCTTTTTCATTCTCTTCCTGAATTCTAC
This sequence comes from Loxodes magnus, assembly GCA_946699065.1. NCBI lineage: Eukaryota > Ciliophora > Karyorelictea > Loxodida > Loxodidae > Loxodes > Loxodes magnus. The sequence goes on from CAMPDV010000222.1 coordinate 187,044, forward strand.
TATACACTTCAGAGAGAATAAAATTGAGTTCTAATTAGCATTTAAAGTTCTTGAATCACAAGATAATTATCAAAACTTATAAAAGCATCTTATCTAATTTTAAATAAATGAGATATAGTTAACTCTTTAAATAACTTCATCTATTTAATAATTAAGTTTAGTCTTTAATGATTTCTTAGACTAACTTAATAATTAATTCTAAGATTTTAGACTGAAAAGTTAAAATAAGCTATAAATCATTGAAATGAATAACGTTCCTACACCTGATTAAGCGTTATATGGATTGTAGTTGATTTTATAAGCATTTAGCTGTATTTTATCCTTTATTTATATCTTAAATTTTAAATTTTGAGATATTTTCTTATTATATTGCTTATGAAGTTTTCAAATTGTTTTCAAATCCAAAACTAATTATACACTTGTATATCTTTTTAAAGGCCTAAAGAGAAAATTTTATTACTAATTAAAAAGCACTAAAGCCAGAAAACCCAAATGATTTACTAAATTCATACTTGTTGCTTTCAAAAATTTTGGCTAAATAAATTTAATATCAATCTCAGTTTCTGCTTTCCATTTAAATAGCCCTACAAAGTATCAACCTAAAAAGATAGAGACAAATATCTTATTTTAAGCTATATAGCTTGCTCTATCTTATTACTTTCTTTTAATACCTCTATTGACTATAACTTTATTAACATTCCTTACTGAAATCAACTAAAAGTACAAGCTGGCTAAAGATAAATTTCCTTTTTAGTACTTTAATGCCTGAAATCCAAATTAGCTATATTATGAACTATAATGTAAAAGAGATTTTTTTAAATAAGATATAAATAGCATTGATAACTGGAATGTTAGATGTGCTTATAAGAATAAAAGTGCTTGAGTATCTTCTAGTTTCTAAATTATTAATATTCCTAGCTTTATACATAATTATTTACATTCTGTTCTAATATACACGCTATTAAAAAATAAAAAACACAATTATAGGTAAAAAGAGCATTCCTTATTTTATTTAAGCATAATAAAGAGTAATTGATGAAGATAATTTCAAATAATTATGATCAATCTATTTTTGAATATGCTAAGTTTTATATACCTATATAAAGGATTTTGAAATAAGCAAGACTGAAACAAAGTTATAATAATAGTTTTCTTAATGAGTTGAATTTATTATAAATTATATGAATCAGGTATTTCAGCCTGCCTTTTTAGATAATTAGTTATAAAGAAAAGAAATTGGCTTGCTTTTAGTCTTAAGTTATAAAATCTCTAATAAAATCGAAATTTTATTATCAAATTTTAAATAATTTAGCATATATCTAAACTTTTAGCTATTTTGAGAAGCCAGATATACGACTTATATCTAAAGTGCTCTTAAGCAACTTTAATACGCAAGATTAAAACAAAATCCTTTTTGCGAAAAGGAATATACTAGGAAGTTGCTAAAGTTGTATTAAAATCTAGATTTAGGCTCATTAATAGGTTCAAAGAGGTTGAGATAAGCTTTATTATTTAATAGTTAAAATTAGTTAATAATTGAAAAATAATTTATTTATCATTTTAAACCCAGCTCTGAGTATCTCTACATAAGATAAGCTTTTATTATTTTAAATTAGTTATATTTGTTTAATTACATTGATATATAGCATGAGAATATAGCACAATTTATCTAAAAATAACTAGCTATCATTTTAATTCCTTATATAGTTCCCTCTTAGCTAGAGCATTAAATGAGTACTCTTTAAGTATTGTTCCTTCATGTATTTAAAATAGATTATAAATTCTAAGAATACTCCTATTAATTTTATAACACAAAAACGAGATTTAGAAATTAGTCAACTATACTGCTAAAGCTTAAAAGATATTTTGAGAAAGATTCTTTTTTAGGTTTCAATTAAGATTGAGATTTCTTGATTAGTGATTTAGACTCCTTTCAAGTGCATATTGAAATATTAAAATTATCACACATGAAAATAAATTTTTATATGCATAGACTAAAAGCAGATATATTGGAATTATGCAAACCATAAAACATAACACATTTAGTTTCTTAGAAATGTTTCCACTTTTTAAATATAAATAAATCAGTTTCTTGATAGAAGCTCTAATAAAAAAGTTAATTTAGATTAATTTTTCCTTGATAGCTAGTTAACTTTATTTTATATCTGGTTCACTAGAATTTACCTATCTTTATTATTGCTGCTTAAAGAGAATCCAAGCTATAACTAGTTCAACACTTTTTGGGAAATTTTAGTTGACTTATTGGTATTAATACGGTTACATTTAAATAAAACTTAATTACCATCAAAGAAATAAAGCAATATAAGCACTAATTTTATTAAGTTAAGGATATAAGCAAAGTGTATTGAAAGAATACCTTTGTAGTTGAAAATGTGTTTAATAAAGAAAATTTAAATTTATTAGTTCTAACATTCTACAAAATTACACTAAAATAACTAATGTAATAAAAAAGAAAGATGAATTAAGTAATGAAAGAACAAAAATTTGGTTTAACTAATAAAGATTAATCATAAAATTCAATTGGTATAAGCCTGCTTAATACTGAAGTTAATTTGGAATTAATAATAACTGAATAATGTTTTAATGAATCTTTTAACTATTTTTCTTAGAAAATTAATTTTTATTGGTCTTTAAATTTGATTTTGCCTTCATTGCATTAATGATATAAGTAGATTATTATTTTTTAGATTCTGGTAATAAAGTTCGAAATAATATAAATTAAGCAATAAATGTATTTGAATAGCTCAATTCTCACTAATCTAGTATAAAAGTTCTAAACTGAGATACATTGATATTTCCTTTTTGGTCAAACTTCAATTCATTTAGCATTTCTTCTATATTTTTGTCGCTTAATTTTCCACTAAAAAAGTTCTAGAAAGCTTTTTAGTTTATTTGTCCAGTTTTATCTTAATCTAATTTTTATACTACCAGATCAAGTTTTTTATCCTCTATAAGCACTTTTTACCATGGCAAGCATGCTACCAAAAAGTTCTCTCATTCTAAGAATCCACTACCATTAATATCCAAAGACTTAAATATTTATACAACTTCTTATCTCTTTAGCTGCTAATTATATACTTTTTTAAAAGATTTCACCATATCCTTCTCTGAAATTTTACCATCTTAGTCGATATCAAGCGATAAATATATATCTTTAATTGGCTAAATTTCTGAAGGATCAATAAGCTATGAAACAATATATTAATAAACTGCTATTTTTACCCTCTTGCTTAAAGAAAAGAAAAGCATTCTCTCTAAGTATTCTTCTAAATATATTGTTTTTGTCGATTATAAATCGCTAAATCATTCATGTTTGAGGCATTTTTTCGTACTTGGTCTCTTCTCTTATTAAATTTGCAACATCTGTTGTATTAAATTTTTTGCTTGTTCTGATATTTGACTTCATTTTTCTGATATAAACTTAACTTAAAACTTCTAAATATCAGGCTTCTTATTATCTTTATTATTAATGTTGTTTGCTCTACTTATATATCCATTATGTTGTATTTTTGAAAAGGAAACATCCCTGATAAGAGAGTATACATTATTACTCCACAACTTCATATATCACTTTTGCTTGAATACTAGCCCATACAGCTTTCAGGAGATAAATAAAAGATAGAGCCAATTATTTAATTGTCTTCGATCTATTTTTCATTTATAGATACCCCAAAATCAATTATCTTAACTTATACCTTTTCTGAACTATCTATATCATTACATATTATATTATCAAGCTTAAGATCTCTATGTAAAATGCCATTCGTATGACAGTATGATATTCCCTAAAACACTTATTTCATTATTTCTTTAACGATAATCTCATCTATGAAGTCTTTTTTTCCAAGTATTTAAGCTAAGTTTTTTCCTTTAATATACTCAGTAACTAATTTAGTATACTTTGATTCAATGTAGATTTCATATAGCTTGACAATATGAGGATGATTCTAAAGATAAAAACATACCATTTATTTTAGTATTTATACCTCACCTTAAGATAAATTTTTGAACTTCTCTGAGTTTATAATCTTCACTGCGTAATGCTTCTTATTTATTTTGTTCTCTGCTATGAAAACTTAGCCAAACCCACCTTTTCCTATTTAGTCTTAAATAGTGTAATTTTCTGAAAAAGTTGTTTTATTTTCAGGAACGAATAAAGAACGATCAATTAGGATATTTTAAGTATGAGGTGATTTTTGAGTCTAGGCAATTTTAAAAAGTGGAGAAGAGCCAGAGCTCAAATCTAGCTCTATTTAATCGCTAGATTTCCTATTACTACATTATATATTCCTGAGCTATTTTTTATCAAATACAGATTCATAATCATAATTTCACTTCTAAATAGAATAAGTTTTCTTATGCTTATTGCCTATACTTTAAAGCTGATTAGAACTTTTAAATAACTAAATTTCCATTACATCGAAATTTTAAGTTTACTAAGCAAATTAACTATTTTTCATCTCTACTTAGGATTATTTTTCTTAAGGCTAATTTTTCTATAAATTTTCTTAGATAATAGGTGAGTTCAAGCAGCCAGACAAGTTGGTTTTAATGAATTAAGAACATTTACCATTCCCCATTTAAACTATATTATTAAACCTAGCAATTCATAAAATAAAATGAAAAGCTTTTCTTAATTCTCCTTTAATTCAATGATTGAAAACAGTTAGTTATTTTTTAATTATTTGAAGAGAATCTTTTATGAGTAAATATAACTATAAATAATTAGTACCTTCAAAGGAAAATGACAGAAAAACCTTTTCAATCTAGAAATAATTTACTAGATTTATTCTTAATCATATAATCTGTGCCATCTCTTTAAAATCAAGCTTCGCTTTGCTTAATTCACTTAGCTTTATTTCTATACGCTCCCTGACTTTCTATATTTATTTCGTTTCTAAGAATAAAAAAATATCATATCGTATATTAAAATACCTTATTATAATTATTTCTCCTAGCTTTTAATTATGCTTATTTAAAGTGTTTAACTGCTAAAATGATTGCTAAAATTTAAATAATTTGAAACTTTCTAATGTTTAGTCAGAATTCATAGTACTTGCTATTCTTTTCAAACAAATAGGTATTAAAATTTATTTAATTGTTAATTACACTTAATTATTAAGCACTAAATTTATAAACCTCTTCATTTATTATTTTGATTAAATGTAACAATATACAATGAAATAACTCTATGCCTTTTATGTGCCTAATATACATTCTTCAAATTACTATTTTGCTGAGAAATTTGAAGTTAAACTTAAATTAGCTGTTCTCATACTGATTTTCTATAAGCTTATATGAAATAAGTTCTTATGCTTGATGCACTTGGATTAGTTAGATATATTTGAAATAAATTTGGTTTTGAGGGTATTAAATCTTGTTCTGAACATGAAAGTCATTTAAAAATATAAAAATTTATACTTTTAACCTTTTTACTTAAATAAAGTTAAGTTATATAGAGTAGAAATCTCTAAATGATAGTATAAGTTAAATCTAATTTAATCTTAGCGATTATGCTTTTATTTAGATTTAACTTTATGAAGATTAGTCATTTCATATTTCTCATTTATTAGATTTAGTTCTCTATAATATCGCATTTTACCAGTTTGTATGAAACCATTTAAGGATTATTGTTACAAAAGGATTTTCTACTTGATTTAAATTAAATTAAGCTAATAACTTAACTTCTATTATTAATTAATTATAATGTAAAGTTAATAAATCTAAGGAAATTATATGGATGTAAAGGAAGTTGGCATCAATAAATAACTTATTTATTAATTTTAGTCTTTTACAGAATAATTTAAATCCTCAAATATTCTAGCTTTAGAAAATAATTGAGAAAGCAATCTATTAATCCCACTTTTTAGACTAATGAATTAGTAGAAGTTATAAGTTATTTTATTTTGCTGTCTTTTCGTATGAAAAGCTTTCAGGATACTATAATTTTTTATTATTGAGTAATCTATTTTATGTAATACATTAATTATAAAAAAAATCCTTTTTCTTGCTTTTATTTTCTTAATTACTCCTTAATTAGCCTCATAACTTTAGTTAGGCATACTCTTCTAATTTAACTTCATTTAATATAATTTTTCCACTACTTATACTTAATTTCTTTTTATTAATTTAGAATCTTTTTAGTAAGTCTTTTGCTATATTAGTTATTTCTTTATTTCAAGACTCAATTAAAATTGCTGCTGCTATTAGGAATAATAATTAGAGCTTTTAAAAATGCCTTGATATTTATAAATTAAGTTAGTCTTAGCTAGAAAAAGACTTTAAGCTTAATTTGAGTAAATATATTAGATTCTTTCCTTACTCTTATTATTAAAATAGGCCTCTTTTAGAAATAGCACAGACATCATAAACCCTCTTGTTCTTAAACAATAGTTTATTAGATATTATATCTCTCATCTTTAATACTTACAAGTAGCTTCATATTAAAAGTTAACTCTACAAGTTAAAATAATCTACTAATAATTATCATAGTAAAGCTTGAAAAAAGCAATGAGTATTAAATAACTTTAGCTGTCTTTATAATATTTTAAATGAAGAACCCTAACATACCGAAGTTGTACTAAGCAATAATAAAACATATTAATTAAATAATTATAGCTTTGGGCCTTTTAAATGCTAAGTGTATATTAAAGTTGTTTATTTAGATATATTAAAATCGTTTTATATTATACTAGTTATATTTATATAGATTCTGAATAACTTTAAAATGTAAAATATAAAAAGGAAAAGTTAGATATTTAATAAACTAAGGAAAACATGCATTAGCCTAACTATAATTCATAAATAACTTTTAATCCTCTAAGAATTATTAATTATCTTCAACAAGCTTTAACTTTTTGTTTCTGTATCTTTTTAATCAACATTTGTTATGACTTTTATTCTTGTTTTGTGATTTACTTTTGAAAGATTTGGGGTATTGAATTTATATGTCCATCTTATAAGTGAATTAGATAATTGAGTTTCTGTTTATAACTTAATATTATAGTTATTATTACAATATTTCTATATTCACTATGTTCTTTTGTTTAAATCTAAAGTAGATGTAATAAGTAGAACTTTAATAGAATAAAGCTTTTTTCTGATGTAATAATTATAGTCAAGTTTTATAATTTAAAAGGGAAACTTTTATTGTTACTTTAGACATGATAAATCAGGTAAAGCTTTATGGGATTTGTAGACATACACACTAAGAATTATTTAATAAACTACTCAAATATCTTTTATTAGATAAGCTATTTATTATATAATTATTTATTAAATAGTTGTTCAAAGGTGAGCAACAAGGTTATCTTCATCATAGGTTGGGGAAGTTAAGTACCCATAATCGACTTTATGTCTTCCTCTGCTTTGGTTTGGCCTCGAGACATAAGATTCTTAGACCTTAGGCACTGGCTTAGTTTAGATTTAATTCTGGAACGAAAAAGAAATAATATTGCAAGCTTCATCAGAGGTGGGGAATTTAAGTACCCATAATTGACACATGTCGTCCTCTGCTTTGGTGATGCAACGAGACACAATCCTGCCATGGTCCTTGGACCTCCAACAAGTAGAAAAGATTACGAGTATTCTTAAATTATATCAGTATTGAGCATTTTTATCGGTACTGGATAATTATACCAGTATTGAACAAGGTCTACCAGTATCTGATAATTTTATCAGTAACAAACATTCTTGTCAGTATGAAACATTTTTTTTAAAGAGCTGCGTACCAATGAGAGTGCTCTATAATCAAATTTATTTATTATTTATTAGATTCTTATAATAGTGAAAATTGCTTTTTATATTTGAATTTTAAATTTAAATATAAGTTCATTTAATATAATTAAAGAATATAAGCACTTCTAATTATAGAACTAGGAAAGATAATTGAAGAATGAGTTATACTAATATTACCATTTTTCATACTTAATAACCTCTGAATTTTAAAGCAATAATATACCACTTCAAAAAATGCTTTATAGTTCAAATTTTATTTTTTGTTGTTTCGAAAATAAAAAAGTTAATGTTTTTAGAATTTTTGAGTATTTGAAAATTGAAAAGGCGGTATAAATTAATTTTTGATAAAAGAAGATTTAAATGTCTTTTATATTATACTAAAGAATAATCTTATTTGTTCATAAGATACTTAGTTAAGTCATCTTATTATATTTTTAAATGCTTAAAAAGGAAATAAATTAGGTTCTCTGATTTCTGATATTATGCATTGAGTTTATTTAAAAAAGGGCTGCTACGGGAATTGAACCCGTGACCTCTCGCACCCAAAGCGAGAATCATACCACTAGACCAAGCAGCCTACTTAGAGATTTAGTAAAATATCTATTAAATATTCTTAACTCTCTATAAGCTTCCTTATCATTAAATCTTTCCTCTCACTAATTTCATATATCAGCTTTTTCAAAAGATCACTCAGTCGTCTGGAAACATAAATATGGGGTTTTTCTTAAATTAAAATATTAGATCTTACAGTAGTTAAGGATAAGGAACTATCTAACTTTATTCAAATATTTAGTCTAATTACATACTTATAAAGCATCTATATGCATATTAACAAATTTATATATAAGCATGCTTCAATATCTTTTATAGCAAAATATAAAAGCTATTGCAATTATGCTATCATTTCCACCTTTTCCTTATCATAGTTATTTCACTTCTTCATCTATAAAGATACTTTAATCCTAATAACTAAGATTATCAGATAAGCTTTGTTTAAAATTGATTGAAAGTTAGAAAAATGTAACAAATTATAGAAGAAAAAATTGAGAATGATTAATTGAATAAAACTAGTTACGAGAATGATTAGCTTTCAACTATTTAATATAATTAAAGATAAAAACATCTACTAAGATTATAATTTGGTATAACTAGATGCAATATTCTATTTATTCAACATTTCATTATTTTATTTTTGTTTATCCAATTAGCTTAAATCAATTGATTACCTTTATTTATAAATTTCTTTGTTATTTTAATTTAGGAGAAATAATTAATAATAAATGCTATTTTTAATTTACTAAAGGAAGCTTAGCATAATTTATAGCGTTGTATAATGCTAGCAATTTATCTTTAACGAAACATTTGATGAATGATAGAAATTAAAGTTAAAGCTCCTCTTATCTAAAGATATTTCATTATTATTCCATTACAATTCGAATCTTTCTTTTATAATTTTTAGTTGTAGTAATCATTTTAAACCCAGCAAATACTAAAAATAATATATATACTTAAATAAAGCACATCTTGCTTTATTTTAATTTATAATTTCATTTATTTAGGATTAAAATCTACTTCAATGATGAATTTTAGGATTAAATTAGTTTCTCTTTATCTTAAATTTATAAATTTCATCATTAGCTAATAAAACGCAAGAGAATTGTATTTAAAGAAGATCAAAAGCTCTGTTTATTTACCTTTCTCATGAGCTTTATACATCAATAATTAAATAGCTTTAATAAGTTTATATATTGCTATTTTTACTAGCAAGAGAACTTCTCCTTTTGGTTTGCTTATATATCCAGCTTTCAGTCTTTTATTTATTTGAAAACTAAACTAGGATCACCTTCTTAAAATGAGAATACAGATATCTAAGTAAACTTAATAATCTTAGTAATTTCTAATATTATTATAAGATAATATAGATAGTAAATAGACCTATAAGCTAGAATATTTATAAAGGAAGATTCTTTAACTTAAATTAGAATAAAAGTTAAACTATTTCTAATAGACAACCTAAATAACTAATAAACTCTTAAGCTATATATAAACCATTTAAGTAGTACCAATTATTTAAGCTTTCCTCTAGTTAAAGTTAACTTTTATCATAACAAAATAACTAATTATCTAGCAACTACTAACTTCTAGGTAAATAAATGCATTAGTTTTAAAATTAAGTATTAAAATCTAAACTTATAACAGCATGGAAAATTCCTAATCTACCTTTGCTTATAGCCAAATCTTTAACTAAAAATTAGATTCAACTTAACTTATTGAGAATTTATAACCTGCACTCTTAAATTAGATGCTTTAATTTCTGGCTTTAAATTAATTGTAAATTTATTTAATTAAGCTAAAGATAATTTTTAATTAAAAATTATTATATAATTTCAAAGAAAAAAGTAAAAACTTCAAGTAAGGAAGTTCTTGTAAGAATGGCTTACTTATTAGCTCTAGAAATTAGCAAATTAGAAATGTAAATAGAGATCACAGTCACTTTTATGATGTCTAGCTTTATTAATTCTACAAGATGAATATCTGGATAAAAGATTTAATTTGCATATATTTCGAAATTAAGCAAAAAATAGAAAAAAGTTGATATTCATAGATTGAATCTTTTTTCTATTATTAAAGCTTAAGATAGGAAAGCTTAAAAGTAGATCCTATTTCTTCAAATTTATTAGGAAATAGCTTCTACCGCTTTACCTATAGAGGTATTTTGAAAGATCTTGGATCTATTATTTAAATGGGATGCATGTAATAAGAATTAATTATGCTATAAGGATTTCAATGACAAACATTAGAAGTAGATTTACTAGTTTAATGTATAAAATTACAAATCATAATAAAATGTAATGGGATTGCATATATTTGTCTAGCGAGAGGTTCAACTACAAAATGAGCTTTTGTGCATAAAAAATCTTATTAGTATATATTAGCTTTCATGTAGAGAAAGTTCTATATAGTTTGTCTTGCTAAGGTTCAAGGAATCATTGTAAATTTAAATAACGTGTTTATAAAATTGAATATGGCATCTTTTCATTGAAGATAAAGAAGAAAGAAAATAATAATGTTAGAGTTTAAAGTATTCGTAATGTACAAGAATTATTATTTGAGGCTTATCTAGCTTTTTTATAATCTTAAGACTTAAAAAGTGAAATCATTTTAAAGGTATCATTGAATCTCTATCAATTCTAGCTTCAAACTATTTAGATTTTTAAAATAAGAGTGTGGCTTATTTTAATGGGAATACTTTTATAATTATTAAATCTTTTAAAGGAAAATAATAGTTAGACTTAATTTAATTTTACAAATGGAAGGTGGCTAAAGAATTATTATCTGCTTTTCTTTAAATCTATGTTTGCTAAAATTTGTTGAGCATAGTATTACGCAATAATAACGGACTTCTATTAAGAGTAAACCATAGACATAGATTTAGATATAGTGCTTTTTTTTACAAGATATTTCATATAATAACTAAGAAAGCTCTTAATCGTTTTCCTTAACCTTTTGGATATGAAATGATTGCCCTTATTAGAATAAACGGTTTTTTGGATCAATTATAGAAAATTTAAATAAAGCTATAGAAATATGGTTTCAGAAGAAGGAAAACTACGAGCAAGTACTAATTTTTTGTAATGACAACTATAATTGATTACTCTGAATGCGAGCAATTAATATGGATAAAGCCTGTAAATAATGGATTTTTATAGGATTAAAGTTTTAAGAGACAAGTGATAAAAAAGGAAAAGCTACTCTATGCTTAAATTAGTTTTTGCTTTAAGGTCCCACACTTACTTGTCTATAACCTTAAGCTTTAAGCGTTTATTACTTATCACTTCTTTAAGAAACTAGTTACATTTACTTAGGAGAATGAACAGAAGAAAATATGAGTAGTAAGTGTCTGTAAGTTCTATTTTGGCATTACAATTCTCAAAGCATATCAAGAAATTTTAAGAGGTATTATAAATTATTCCATGCGTTCAATTCTGCGATGACTACTGCATTGGATTTTTAGTAAAAGATTGCTAAGACTATCAACACTATGACTTAATAGAAAATTTCACTCCTTTTTTAGTAGAAGACTAAAGCTTGGGTGAGATACAAATGTTTGATTAAAAGAATAACAATAATCTTACCTCATCCTTAGATTCTTTCAGTTTTTCAATGTGAATTTTAAATTATTACCAGAATTAAGGTTCCTAAACAGTTAGAAATTTCGGATAGAATTACTTGGACTTTAGCACAAATATAAATACATAGGATAATACTTACTAATTATATCTTTTATGATACTTATGATGTGATTATCCTAAGCCTGAGCTATGGACTTCATAAACATGAATAGGCTGCTAAAGCTGAATTTTTATAGGATTTTTATGATACGCATAATCTTAAGTATTTAGTTCAACAATTATTGTTCCATATTAAGATGATTACATTATTAATAACTATCACGATGTTTTTCCAGAATTCAACAATAATGATAGCTTTGCTTAAAAAATTGGAGAGTCTTAATATACACAACAGTTCTAGGGACTAATATTGCAGGTGCAGTTTTATATTTTGGATTATTTGCTAGAATCAGAAGATTTTTACAATATTTCTAATTTTCATAACCCATGCTAGCAGGATAATTCATGTGATGAATGTCCTTCTCTTTTAATTGGAAGCTGCAATATTTAGCAATATATTGAACTACCTTTGAAAGCTTAAAAACATACAGAACTAAAAGTTAATCATTTTAGTTTCTCAGGGTATGATCCTTAGAAATTTTCATCAGAAAGATGATCTCCAAGTTCTGAATTTAAAACTATGGAAATAATGATTTTATAGGTCTTTATTTGGACGGCATATAAATAGACAATTTCATTAATTATGACTCAAGTCTTGACAAGCAGACTATAGAGGTGTGATATGAAGATAGTAATGATGATATTTCCTTGATTATTAAGGCAGCAAAAATCATTAATATTTTGTTGGATTTACTTTCAGTTCTGTAGATATACTTTATAGCTGCTTCACTGAAAAATTAGTCCTCTACATCTGTAGTGCTAAGAAGATTAATTTCAATTTCATAGCTAACTTATACTAATTCAATCGTTTGATGGGAATAGTAATCAGATTTTGAGTTATAGGGTTAAGTATTATGGCCTAGATTTTATACGTATAATTCACTTATTAACGAACAAAATTAGATTGATATCATATCGAATGGCACTTGTTCTAGTTAAGGTACTAAGAAATGCACTTCTCCTGATATTAAAGGGAACTAATTTAAAGCTTCTTTAAACATTACTAAAAGTCAAACAGAATATAAAAGAAGTGACTCAAATAAAGCTGTTTCATATACTTTCTAAGATTTATATTATAATCTCTCAAAATATTCCTCTTAAAGTTATAATGTTTCACTATGATTCCAAAACCAAGATGTAAGCTTTAGATAGTTGCCGAGCTACAAGCAAAGAAAATTTCAAGTATAGTAGTGAAAGGTAATAGGTTAAATAAACAAATCATATTAAAAATCCTTATAAATACAGATAAAATAAATAAGCCTGCAGAATTCAGTGGTTTAAGTATCTTTATTATACTTAGAAATTAATTTCATTCACTAAATTACAATTTCTAAGTTTAGCTGCATTTTTTAACGTTAAACGCAGATAATTTAAATCAATAAATATCAATTTGCATTTAGGAACACTCATATTCCATTTCGCTACAATGCCAAGATTTTAATGACTAATTTATGTAATTCGACAAAACTAGCATAGTGATCTTAGGTAGCAATAGTTAGGAAAACTTTATAGGGAATATTTATGGATTTTAATTTTTTACTTTTGATACCTTTTTACAAGAATCAGAATCTTAGATAATATTCGAATAAAATGATTTTACGCTTTTTTGCTTGCAAAAAACATGTACTAGTCCAAATATCTTAACTTGGATTTTAATTATAACTTGCCATCCAATCTGCTAAACGTTCTATGGAAGTAACCTTAATAATTGCTTAAGCTGTCATTTAGGATTTTATCTGAACTAAGGAACTTTCACCTGCGAAAAGTGCTCCAACAAAATTTCAAATTGTGAAGACTATACAACTTAGAATAGCAATGTCTTTTGCAATAAATGTCAATAAGGAGCTCTTTTGAATCAAAGTATAAATGAAAGAATTCCTAGCTAATCTTTGATAAATTAGTACAATTAATTTAGCTTAGCAAGTAAAAGATCAGACATAAATGTAGTTTTTGTGAAAATAACTTCTACTTATCAATAAATAAAATGCAATTGCAAATAGTAACACTGCAAAATATGCGATTAATCAGGATACATAAGCTAGAAGTGTGAAGATAGTTATTATTTAGATGAATAATATTAAAGATGTGAATCATGAGAAAAATAGATGCAAAATACAATAAATGTGTTAACCAATAGAAGTGCTTGCATTGTATAAGTCTTTATAAGCTTTCAGGTAACAAGTATCTAGAAAATTTCCCGTATGATTAGCAAGATTTCGATAAAGATTTTATTTGCTAGTCTTGCTAAAATAGAATTCCTTTTGTTTAGAATGTGATGAAAAGGGATCGAAATGCATTGATGAAATGATAAATAAGAACAACATTTGTTTTAAGTGTAAAGATTAATATCCAAACTGGCTTCTATGCGACAAAGGAAAATGCATCATATGAGATAACTCGCTAATCTTATATTAAAATTAGTATCTGAAAAAATTCCCTGCTTAAACTTTTTAATATAAGAATTCTTGTATGAATTGCAATTTAAATATACCAAATTGTGAATAGCGCGACAATAAAAAATATTTCAAATGTAGTGAAGGATATATCCTAAAAGATAATAAATGCTTATAATGTGCTACTTTATTCGATAATTGTGAATTTTGTTCAGAATAATCATGCTAAAAATGTGCTGTTCCTTTTTATTTGATTTACATGAATAAAAAGTGTGGATTAAAATGTCAAAGCTACCAACAAGATTATGATAACGATAGTTATTGTATGCCTTGCAATTAAAGTATTCCTTAATGCTAGAAATGCGCTACTAATACAAATACATGCTTGAATTGCTCTTAGATTACAAACTATTTAAGTAGAATAGGTTTTGCATTTTAACTTAAGAGTTAATTATGGAAGAACAATAGGGATAAAATGGACCTACCTAACTCTATCAATGACTTAAACTTAACATAAAACGAAAAAAATTAATTTTAACTACCGAATATTCTCGTTCTGCAATAATTCCTGCAACTATAATAGCAGGTGCCATTGCTTTAGTAGTTAATTCCGGATCAGCGTCCACATGCTGATAATTTTTAATAGCTTACCATTTAGACGAGAAGATTGTATATACAGGAAAGATTTCAGTCATGATGCCAAAAATATTCTAAGCCTTATATTAAGTAAATATAGATTTCTAATAGCTAGCTTTAAATTAGATAGGCCTTAATTTAAACTCAAGTAAGCCTTTATAAGCAAAAATTTGATATAATTTACAAATAAAGGAACTAATTCTTCTACTTTCTTAGCCAATTGATTCAAATAAAGTTTTGATATTTTAGTATGTTGCTTCTCGTTTTTAATAGTTTGGAAAACTAAAGATCTTTAAAATCACTTTGGCCAATATATGTTGAAGAATTATTAAAAATACTGATATTCTACGTTATTAGACTTATTCTTAACATTTCATTAGGCCTAATGATTTGAGCTTTGATTTAAATACGATTTACAGCAAATGATGTCGCTTATGTAGGATTTAACTCAGTATTTTCTTATTTATCTTAGTAAGTTATAATTCAGATTCTTATGCTTTGCTTCTAGTGCTTAATTTTTCAAAAAATAAGAAAATATTAGCTCTACTTGGTACAAATAGTTCCTGATGAAGCTAATTAGTCTTAAAATACTCTCTTTAGACTCTGAATTAAGTATAATAGCTTATTAACTGAACTGAAAGAGACTAAAAGTTCGTTTTGCTTTTAGATTTATAGTATATTTTTAGCTAGAAGATAATACAAGCATTTATCATAATAATTAGATAGGAATAACCTGAATTCTAAATTTCCTCAAGTTCAATTCTATCATTTGCTTTTCTAATCTATTTGATCATATTCATGCCATTAAGAGATAAACTTGAACTTAGTGTGCTAATTATAAATGAGGTATGAGATTTAGCTTTGTTTATGCACATTTTTTATATGTAGATTTAGACCCTTAAAGGTACAACGAATTTGCGTTTGTGATGGTTTTGATTACAGTTCTACTTGTTGTTGGAAATTATTTGGTTGTTTTATCCATTATTTTTTATAGATTTTACATATTTATAAAGGAAATAAAATTTCAGAGAAGACTTAGAAAATAAAAGGATAAAAAGGCAGACAATTATAAAGAAGATTTATTTTATAAAGTTAAAAGCGTGTAAGAAATTTTGAAGATTTAAGATATAAATGAAATAAATAAAACTGCGTTTGATCTTCACAATGATGACACCTTGATATACAATAAAGAGAGTCTAAATTTAGCAGATGAAAAGAAAAACGAGATTACTATTTTCGAGTTATAAAAGCTAGGAAATTCTAAAAGCTAGAAAGTTATAGATGAGAAAATGGAATCCTAGAATAAAGAAGTAGAAGTATGAAAATCCAGGAAAAATACATTAAAACATATATTTCCTTAATCAATTTTAATTATTCTATCTTTGCTCTTAATTTTAAACTAATATTGATATAAGTTATCTGACTTTAACCTTGCTTTAATTATAGCTTTGGATGATCATTAGTCTATTAATTATGAGTTGCTAGTGATTTTATTTAATTATGAGATTAATTATTCATTGCTAATTAGCTCAATAACTAGCCGTTTTATTTGGTTATATAGTTAGCAAATGGCTAACTTTTAGATTCCATACCGATAAATGCAACTAAAACAAGAAATTAATTAAAATATTGAATTATGCTTGCCTTTCGTATATAAAGCTTAGCGTTTATATGATAAGCAATATCTCTTATTTTATTAAGTTTGATATTTAAATAAATTTTGTAATCTATAAACTCAAAAGATGAAATTGATTAAATAAAAAAGCTATCCATACCCACTTCTCTTTTATAATAGATTAGTCAGATTCACTAAATTCCTTATTTAACTTTTAATTTAAATCTCATGTATTTATTTATGGACTTTGTTTCTATTTTGTGAGAAAGCATTAAAATTAAAGTGAATTAAGCAATTTTATTCCTTCCTGCTTTAATATCCGAATAATTCATTGATAAGATATTCCTAAGTTCTTTATTTTGGCAGATTGTCAGGAAATTTAAATATCTCTACTTCAAGGGATTTTTATAACTATTCCACCTTAGAAATTAAAGAATAAATGGGATGAATTTCCTGCTTTTAGTCTATTAGTAATAGGATTAAAAAGCACTTTAGTATAAAGTTTTAATTATTATCTTCTTAAGTATAACTAAGAGGGTAAAGCATAAATCGCTATTTCGTAAAGAAATAACACAAGCCTTATATTGTAATCTCATCTATTTAGCTAGACTATGCTAAGATAAAATCCTTACATTAATAATTCTAGTTCTATTTAAGTATGCTATTCACTTTAAATAAAGAAATATGGAAAAATAGGCTATTAAAGTTATAATAATTAGCTTACTATCTAACTAGTAAAAAGCTTAAAAGCATTAATAGTTCTTTGTACAATATCAAATTATAAGATTTAAATCAGATAGCTATTCAACTAATCTATTAATAATTCTCCTATAAATTATAGGTAAGATTATCAAAAGAAAGTTGCGATAAAGGAAATAGCTTAACCTTAGCTAATTTTAACTCAAAGATATATTATAAAAGTATTTTTTGTAAATATTAGCAATTTATAAAATTTAAATCGTTCTAGCAAACTAAACATCTAAAGTTAAAGCAATAAGTGACCATAGAAGTAAAAGTTACCAAAATGCTTATACTTTGATTCTAATACAACTTTTTATTGAGAATTTAGCTAATTTTTAGGAAATATAAAATACATTTTCAATAAATAAGGTGAATTTTTTAAGTGAAAGAATAATAATAAAGCTATACATTTACTTATATATTAATAGATGAAGAAATTCTTAATTTTACTTTTTAAAGAAAATAATAAAAAAGACCTAGATATTATGGAGATATATTGAATAAAAAAGAGAAGAAAATAATTCGTAAAGGTTTTCTTACTCCCAAAAAGTAGGAATAAGCGATATCTTATAATCTCCAGGACTAAAAAAAGCCAGAAAGATGTTTTCCCACATGATCCAAATCCTCATCTGAAAAGAGTTTTGGAAATGAGCAAAAATATCTTCATTTTAAATTTTTGATTTCTCCTCTGAACAACAATTAAGCTATGATTAGCTCATAAAAGTGATGATGGATCTCTAGAAAGAGGTCAAGAAGATAAGAAAGATAAAAAATGCCTATGAAAAAACTTGAATTAACAGAGAACATAGAATCAAGACTCAAGACTAACTAAGAAAGAGATCCAAATTTATTTTTAAAATATTTTAAACTGGAGTATTTAAATTTAGATTTAATAGAAGGAACAGACAGAACATGCAAATATAGTTGAAAAAATTGTTGAAAACAAGCTAAAATTGCAATTATTACTCTAAAATGTCTAATGAAAAGAAAAGGAAATCGGAAAATGGAACTAGAAAAAGATAATCCTTTATATATCTATATACCTGAAGATACTAACTAAGCCAACTGTGAAGAAATTCTACTGTTGTAGGAGCAAAAACATTTATATCACAAGTATTGATCATTTCAAAAAAGATAAAATCATATTAGCAAGATAAATATTGACAAGAAAGAAAACATAATAATTTATAAAGGTATTCTGAATATTTAAAGAAAGACATATAAGATAAAATTAAGATATAATACAGAATATATACAGCAGAGAAGAGTGTAATGGAGTAGAGAGAATTATTCCAATCGGGAAGGGAAGTCAGATACTCTGAAATGGGTTGAAATTTCCGGAAAAAGAGCAAAAATCTTAAGAATTCAGCCCAGTTTTATAATAATTAGTAAGAATCATAAACTTAGACAGAAATTCTTAGTCTTATACCTTCAATTTAACTATTCTAATTATTTGCATAAAACAATATTTTGAATACAACTAAAATCTATTAATTATCTTAGATCATGCTCCAAATGATATTTAAGCAAGTTCTATTGTAAATAATTATAATTTCTTACTCTTTTTAATAAATAATCATCTTTCTACTATTATTTTGCTATTTATATAAGTAGAAATGTATACAATATAAGAAAGATAGTAATATATTTGTAATAATTAAATTAGCTAAAGGAAATAGAATAGATAGAACAAAAGGATTTCTAGCTTTTATATAATAACTAGAAGGTTTATTTCTATTACCTCAGATTTACATAGTAATCTAATTAAAGAGGCTGAACAATATATATTGTCTTTGGAATCAAAAAAAATCGGTTTGATGGGAATTAAGCTTAAGATTGATTTACTAGTAAAGGTTAAAGGACATTCTATGCCTATTTGATTAAATCTTACTAGAGTTTTAGCAAAACGAAGATTTCATAAATTAAGGTTCAAATAGGTAATTCAATTAGCATGTGATAAATTAAATTACAGTCAGTATTGATAAGAAGGAATTAAGACTTAAATTAATATCTTTTAGCTAATTACTAGCAGCATCTATAAAATTAGGTAGCTCAAGAAAAATAAGCACTAAAAGTTATATAGAAGTTAATAAGATCTAAAGATAATGAAGATACAATCATTTAAGTATTTAAAGAGACCCATTAATTTTTGGAGCTTAATATATGGATGCTTGTAGAACTTAAAGATAAATCATTTTTATTAAGGTTTTTAAAATCCTCTTACTTGATGTAATTATAAAATAAAGTTCCAAAGTAGTTAAAAAAGCATTACTAAATATACTCTTAAAAGAATTTTCCTTTTATATGAACTTTATTTAATAGCCTATCTTTCCCTTTAACAACTTGAAGGAGCTCCGAAATAAAACTATAAACAATGATTTAAAATATTTTAGCTTTATTTATATTTGATTTGAATATGACCAATTACTTATCTCTCAATCTGTTAAATTAAATAATATTAAAACCTGCCAAAACTAAATTTATTTAAAAAGCAAGTAAACTATAAAAGCTATATATGAAGTTATATTTCTATCATTTAGAAAATAAATATAAGATAAATGTTCTTGAAGGTATTAAATCAGTTGGAATATCTGAAAAGAGCAAACATAAAGGAAATAAAATAAGTTGTCTATATAAGAAATTAAAAAAGCTAAGAATAAATTATAATATACTAGCTTATAAACTTATGATATTCATTTAATCTTTTCAGAATACTTTTACCCATTAATTTTGCTCTATTTACTACTCCCTCTCTAACTAAATACACCCACTTTATATAAGTTGCTGGCAATTAAATATTAAAAATTTTTCTAGATCTTAATTAAATACAATGGCTTCTAGTTAAATTTTGCTTAAGTTAAATAAAAATAAATAAGGGTTTCTAACTAATTTAGGTATATAAAAAGTTTCCTTAATTGTAGAATTTCAAAATAGCCAAGTATTTAATGTAAGAAATAAAAAAATAGATTGCTTTTGATCCTCTTCCTTACCTTGCTTCTTTCAAGGTTTAAGATTTTAAAATATCAAAGTTGTAGGAAATTCACTACAATTTTTATATTAAATTAGATGGCTTTAAAAAATTGATATAGAAATATCGTATCGGTCTATTGCAGCGGCTATAATGAAATTTTTTTAATTTAAGTTTAAGAAAATCCATTATGATGTAGGAGTTATCAATCTCAAAAGACAAAAATCAAAGAATGCTTTACTATGATAGATATTACTAAGTATTATCAAATCACTTCGTTGATTCACTTTTTCTATCTAAAACTAAACTAATTATTTAGTTCCAAAGGAAATATTCTTTCAGCTGTGGGATTTAGTAATTTCACTTACTTTTTTTGCAAAGGTTGAAACTCCGAATATTAAATCATTGAGATAATTTTCTATTGGTTACTATTAATGTCCCATGGTTGAAATTTACAAAATCATATAAATAAAGATGTAAATTAGATGTCTTTTAAGATTCTTACTCTGAGTTGATATCTACTAATTAAAAATAAAAAGGAACAAAATAATAAAATATCTACTAGAAAGATAATTATGAATCAGAAAGTTCTTTTTATCGCTCTCACAACCACCTAATCTTATAACTATATACCAATATGCCCAATTAGCTTGCTTTTAGACTATTTATTAGAGATTAAATAACTGCATTATTTCTATAGTATTAGTCAGAAATTGCTTTAGAGCAAACTCTTGGTCTTTATTACAAAATTTATATCTAACTTTCTTTTCCTTAAACCATTTTTCCTAATTTATTTAAAATTTTAAGGATTTGAAGATAAAAATAATATCTTTAATATATAGGAACATCATACAGAAGTTTAAAAGCAGCTATGCTTATAAATAAATGCTAAATCTTATAGATATGAAGTTAATTTCTGTTTAATGGGTAAAATAACAAATAGTAAGTTGAATAGGCTTAAAATTTTAAATTTAGAAATAAGTATCTCAATCTTAAAGGAATTAATTAGGATTATGAATACATTTAAGCACTTTCTTTCTTAATTTATTCTACTCCCATTTTTTAAAACTAGCAATAAAAATGAGGTTTGCTATAAACTCAAACATGAATTCTAATTAAATAATCAAAAACTTAATAGTGCTAAGCCAAATACCAGGCTATATTAAATGTATATAATTTAGTAGCTCTTAAAAATACATACTTAAGTTTGAGGATTTATTTAAAGACCTAAGAAAATATTCCTTCAATTAATTGATAAAGTTCTTTTCCTTGCAATCTATTTATTATTTTCCCTCTAATGAAACAAAATAATTTTTATCATCAAAATAAAAAAGGGTAGGTATGATATATCTAGAATATACAATGAAAGTTAGTTTTATAATTGAATATTTAAAGTTAATTATAGATTTAATTCATAAAATAATTAAAAATTAAAGCTTAATTATAATCTTCTAGATTTATATATCAGCAAAAATTATTTTTGCAAGCAAAATAAAATTAAAATTATTCAAAATTGTAAGAATAAAGCAAGATTTAGAAAAAATAGAAAAGGATAGAGAAAAGTTTTGTTTAATGATTTATTCAACAGAATCAAGTAAATGAAACAACTTTATAAAATAATTTAAGATCAAAATAAATAGACTCTAAGGCTTTCATCCTTACTCTTAAAAATTCGATTTTAGTATTAATAGAGTATAGCAATATTTAATCCTCCCATCAAAATTGTTTCTAGATACTCTAAAGCTTTTATAGTAAATCCTTAAAAATTATATAGAATTTAAAACTACATCATTAGTTTTTTAGCTAGCTTATATCTATCAATTTAATTATACTTTATATTTATATCCCTTATATATAAACATTTAAATACATTAGAGATAAGAAAGTTATATATAGCTTCAGAACTAATTAAGCCAACCTAATGTAAACTAGAAAATCAATTTAAAAAATTGAAAAATTGATAGTAGATTCAGTAAGTAAACAAAATAAAAGCAACCTAGCTAAGACAAAATCAAAGATAATGCAAGCAAACTTTCGTGTTTTCACAATTTAAATTAGAATAGAAATTAATCTTAATAATCTATTTCAGAAGAAATAATTTAGAAAGAATGCATATCATTCTCTTAAAGAAAATTTTAAAATATTTTAAAGTGATAAGACAAATAGCTAGCAATTAGAAAGCTAATTGTAGATAAATACATTTATGATAAATTCCTATAAATGTAAGTTATAAAATGTAATAATATTATGCTCTTTAGAAAATCCTTTGCTTGGAGATTATTTTAGTTTTGCTCAAAGGACTTTGGCGAGATAATATATTTTAAATTTATTCTGATTTTTTAATATCTCTTTCTATCTGACTCGTATGAGAATTAGTTGATACAATTACTATAGACATGTTAATAAAGTCTCCCTCTAAGTAATTTCATTTTATGAAGAATTATTAGCAAGATAAAAATACAGCATTACTAGAATTAGCTAAAGCACCACAAAGCAATAAATTGAGAACTATTAAAGAGGAATTTTAGATATGATTATAACTACCAAAGCATTTAATACTTGATATATTCTCATTATGTTTTAGAATATAAAGCTAGTTACTAAAATTTATTCTAAATAGATATTTTATAAATTTTTAATAAGCTTAAGCTTTAAATTTAAATATATAGGTGAAATTAGTATAAGATGGAATTAAATAAGTCTATCTAGAATTTTCCTGAGTATGTAGTAAATAGAATATATGAGTATTTAACACTTAGTGATGTATTTTTACGTGTCTAATATGTTTGCAAGAAGTTCTTTATCTGTTCAAAGAATCCATTGATTATTATAAAGTTGTAGACTTAATTATAATAGCAGTTTAATATGAATGAATAATAAGATTTAAAGATTGCAATCAAGTAACTCAAAGCTATGGACAGTAAGTCACAAATGCTAAAATTCGTGGGGTACTATACTACAGGTGGAGTTTATGGAGGCATATGGGATTGTTGGATTGGAAATATGTTTGAATATAGCGGAACATGCTATACTGCAGAATAATGAGGAAATGTTCATGTTATTGGAATTTTTGCTGGAAAATATTAGAAAAATACATTCTGATAAAGACATCACGAGGATTTATTCAAAGAAATCGGATGGACTATACCAAGTATTTATGATAAAAATGAAATACCAAATGATTCATTTATGACAAATAAACCTCCTTGGCTAAATAAGGAAATAACAGAGGAAATCAAATCTTAAATTCCTCAGAGTAAATTTAAATTATACAAAGAAGAAAAAGTCAAGTTTTTAAAATATGCTACTTTTAGATATGATGTCGATAAGTATATTGAAAGAATATAAAAACGCCATTGCATTATATCTAGTTTCATGATTGCAAGACCTGCCTTTGCAACTTGTCCAGTTAAAACATTATTGATCTTTTTTGAAAATGAACAGTGCATTAAAGAAAACCTCAAACTAGAAAGCTTTGATGATATACTAAAATTATAAGAATAAAATTAACTTCCAGATGTAATATTTTAAGAAAAAAATGATAGATATGAGTATATTGAGTTTAAGACTGAGTTTTAGATGCAGTAAAAAAGAACTTACAATCCTGCTGTATGCATATAATTTTTAAAGCCACAAACAAGTGTTATTCAACTTGATTTAAAATGTAAGAGGAAATGCCGTTACAGCTATATCATTCTAGTTGACATAGATGATCGAAGATAATTATATAACACGAATCCTGATTTAGGACTAGATATTTCTTTTGTAGTTTTTGGAGGGCATATTTTAAACGATTGATAATTAAATTTAGTATCTATTAAAACTTATATATCCTTCATTCTATTTAAAGTTCTTTATAAAGTTTAATTATGCTAAACTTCTTTTTATGCAGCAATCATTTCAATTTTACCTAAACTTTCTTTGAAAGAAATGCTTTCTTTCTTATGAAGCAATAAATACATCATTAGTATATTATAATACAGATGGGACTGAAGTTAATATATACCTCATAATAATTCCGTCACCTCTTCTTTCCTGACTTTGATGAAAGAAAGTTTGAAAAGTATTTAAATTTATTTTTAATAAAATAATAAAGCAAATTTTTCTTCATTTATCAAATACTCTATAATCTCATTTAATAATTTTCTATCCCTATAATTTATAAAAGATCCATAATTAAACTAATAGGATAGAGCAAATTTATTTATTCAATTGAGCTTTATCAACTTTGAAATTAAATGATGTATAAATGCTAAAAAAGTTTCAATAAAGATTAACTTGAAATGCTCATGAAGTATTTTCATATAGTCAGACTAGCTTCAAGCCTTTATAAATATTTTTCTTTATCAAGATCTGCAAAAATTGAATTGTTATAAATTGAATTGTTATTGCCTTAAGAAAATGTTTAACTATCGATAAATATTTGATGTCAATTAGCTTGACTCATAACTAAGTATCATTTTGAATAGTTAGATTGAAAGATACATTTGGATTTTTTTATTAATAGTGCTTTGCATTTCAAACATTATTTAAAGAGACTTGGAAATAAACTTAATATATTCTAAGAGTATTGAAGTTATATAACCTTAAAATTTATGCTTTATAAATTAATTTATATTCATAGCTTAATTTAATATCTAAGTATTTTAACTTTAGCCAATTTTATTTTAATTCTTTAGCTATTTAAAACCCTTTTTTTCTTAAATTTTCAAATCCTTTATCAAATTTAATTTCTAACTTTCTAGTTTTAGAACTATTATAAGGAGTCACTTTTAACTTACTATAAAAAGGTATTAAATTAACTTGTAAAAATAAGGAAAATTATCTAGATTATATAAATTAAAAAATGGCAGATACTTAGAATAAAATATAAAAATAGATTATAAGCTTCACTAATATAGCTACTATAGTACTAGTAAGTATATTAAAATAGATAATCATCTATATTTAGTTAGCTATGATAGCTATATACATTAAATGTAGATTCACTTTTATTAACCAAACTGAAATTAAGTGAGTAGGATATAATTAAATTATCTAGTTTAGTTTTGAAAGAAGCTTAGTAATTTGCTTAATTTTGTTATAGTTATCTTTACTGTTTTAACTATGCTTTAAAGAATATACTAGCAATTGTATAAATTCGTATTGATAATAGAGTTAATGATAAAAGATATAAAGTATTTAGGTAGCTTCAAATACAAATTTAAAGGTATACTTAAGCAGAACGATTTTTTGCTATTATAACTGATATGAATGAGATTAAATATTAAAGTAGCGCACGTGAAAACTTAAAAGAAGAGAAAGAATAAAAAGGTACAAAGTTAAAGAGCTTAATAAAAAGTTTTGCTATAATTGAGTAATCTTATGCGTAGCTATTCCTTTTCCAACTAGATTAAAGTTGAAAATTATATTTAGCGTAATCTAAGAATCTAGTTTCATATATGCATTGAATAAATAGTCAAGATTCTATAAATAAGAACTAGCTATAAGTTAAGGTGAGAATTAAAAAAATATATTAAGTTTTGGATTGCAAAATAATTATGGGAGTATGTTGATAAGCACTTAAATTATTGTTTATCTCTGATTTGTTGGAATTCTAATTATAGCATTTATTTATATTCTGATTTTCTTTTATTTTATAATCACTCTTATAGATTTAACCATCAAATAAAAATTCAAATTCATTCCATTTCAGATTATTATTTTTTACGACTATTAAATTTCAATTTACTTTTGATTAAATAGGAAATATTAAATTATCAGCTTGCTTTTATTTTTTACTTCTAGAATTTTTTGACTTTTATCTTATATTAATTATTTGGAGGATCTTTCAAAGGCTTCTTTCAAAAACTATTCGTTAAATTACTTTGGAGTTAGATTAACAAAAAATCTGATTTTTAAGTAAGTAAAATCCTTTTCTTCAGTTTCGAATTTTTATCTATAATTCAACCTAGAAAAAGTTATTTAATCTTTTTCAAAACATTTTATTGGTGGCACTGATTATCTCTCATCTATCCTGTTCTACTTCCTTATTAAAATACAAGAATGTCTCACTTATGAAATAGAAGTGGACAACTTCTATAATATTAATAAAAAGTTTATTTAAATTTATAAAGGGGAAAATAATTAAAATAAGATACGTTTTTCTATTTTTTTCAAAAGTAGATTGATTATACTTCCACTACTAATAAACTATTATTTAAATTAATAAATTATTTCCTTTTTTAAGAACTATCAAATTGGTATGAGTTATTGAGAGTTAATTAGAACTTCTATTTTATAGCTTAAATAGCATATATTTGGATTAAGAAATTTTCGCATAGAATTATTAACTTACTTGGAATTCAAATTTTCTGTTAAAGTTGATAATCAGATGTACAAAGACTTAGTGAGTAAATTTTCTTCAATAATTTCTTTTGCTCTTTTAACATTTAAATTCTACTCAGCTAGTTAAAAATCTTACCTCCTTAGAATTAACTTTATAAGTCTTAAAACAAAAAAATTTAAGCATAACTTTCTTCTAGCTTATACCTAAACTTTTCATAAACTTAATCCTTAAATTTCTCTTTTTAAATATCTATTTCCTATGTAACTCTCTATCAAAAGGAATGTATAGCATCTATCTTAACTATAGTTGCTTTGAATTATCTTTACTTCATTGAATTCTGCTATTATGGATTGAAATTATATATCTAATAGCCTGGAGTTTTATTGCTTAATATCTTAGATTTATAGGCTACTAATAATTCTAGAATAAAGCTTTTACTAATTAATTCAAATTAAGGATAAGCATTTCATATTTAAGAGCTTCAAGCTAGAAGCACTCAATATTAGCTATTATTTAGCTTTCTACTAATTCACTTAAACAAATTGGCAATTAAATTAATAAATTATAAGCTTTGATAAAGGATCAAGTTTGCTTGGCAAAATAGAATCAAGAATTGAAAGCATTGAAAGTTAGAAAGTTAGAAAGGAAGGAAGGCATAATCTTAAATAGGATTGAAAGGGTCTATAATGGTTAAAAGGGTATCTTAAGCTTAATTGATAATTAAGAAATAAATATTAAAGTAAATATAAAAGTTCAGAACTTTTCCTCCTCTAATAAGTCTTTAGAAATATCAAATGACTATCTTTCCTTCTAAGTGCTCATAACTTACCAGTTCTCATTTTATTAGTTCTCCAACGATGTCTCGGTCATTTGTTATTCCCCCCGTAAAGTTATATTTTCCGTGCTAAGAATACTCCTTTATAAGGAGTTTTAGATTTTAAGTTATTCCTACAGTTTTTTCAACTAGCTTTGCAAATTTTCTATAGATTATTCCTATTGTTGCTTGTCCATATCAGCTTGATCAGGTGTAAGTATTAAATTACTTAATTATTCAATAAAATTGCCTCTTTGTTCAGGCCCACCTTCAATATATTAATTTTGATAAGAATTTCTAGGACTCAAGTTTGTCTCAGGTTAAGAACTTCTTCTCCCTATTTCTTAAGTAAAGATATTTCTAAAGAGAACTGAGTATCTCAGTTTTCCTTTTGAAGCATTAAATAGCTACTTCAAACTCACATATGGCCATCTTATATGATACAAAATTTCTACTGGCTCGGATTATTCATCCCATCAGTATTCTACTGCCTTTACAACAGTATCTTCATTCAACACAGACAGGTAATTTGATGAGAGTAAATGCTTCATTTCATTAATATTAAGCTTGTATAAGCAGGCTTTTTCTTTTTCAAACAGAGATTCAAAGTTCATTGTTATAAATCTCATTACAGCTGTATAAATGTAATCAATGTGTACGTTTATTTCTAGTTTAAAGGTCTTAAGTGCTACACTAAATAGCTCATTAGAAAATAGGTGGTTATTAGTGTTTGTTGGTCGCGCTTCGCAGCAAAAAATGTAAGTATTATTTTTCTTATTTTTTATCTCAGGAGGAATACTAATCGTCTTATTGATTTAAATATCGTTGATCTTAAAGTTAAATTAGAGTCCAATTATACCTTTGAAATCGTTTTTAAGGATCTAAACTCCAACTTTTACATACTTATCACAGTTAGGAATATAAGAGGCACATAGCTTAGCTGTTATCTTATTATCCACAGTAAACTCTTGATGCTCTATATAGCATTCATTGTTGGTAAAATTCAAATTCCATGAGTATTGATAGTTAATGCTTTTCTTTCCTTCTTTTAGTTCTTAAAAAATTTAAGGAAGATTTTTGGATTCGAAGTCAAATTGTAAAGAAGATGATGGACTTTCTAGCTATTCTAAGTTTTGTTAAGGATCTTAGTTTTAATCATTCGCTCTTAATAAGGCAATAAAGCTTGCTTATTTTTCTAATATAGCTAGTGCCTGGACTATAAACTTGAAATCAAACAACTCCACTCTTAAGTTCTGTTTTATGCAATTAATTAGAATGAACTTTGCGATATTTTTGGGAAGACCTAAAAAGTCCTCTGAATAATTCTGGCATAACTCGTTTGCATTTTCACTAGCCAATAGTAGAGCTTTTTGCTGAAAGTCTTCTCCTGCATCTGTCTTCAAAAGATGTAATAGTAAACTTTTCTTTTTGGTAAGTTTAGTTTAGGCAGGAGTCATTATGTGGTTTTAAAGTAAGTCTGTTAGCTCTTATTGCTAAAAGAAAGTTGAAACTCTGTAAAAATCTTGGAGTTCAATCTCTTTCATCCCCTTACATTTGCTCTTGATAAATAAAATATGTTCCTTATAAAACCTATTTCTCAGGTACTGTATATATAAATGCAAAGCGGCTGGAGAAATTCAGTCTGGTAGCAAAATTCTTACGTTCTAGTACCGTTCATAGCCTTGTAGCAAGTCTGAAAAAAAGGGACTATTATCAATAAGTGTTTCCCTATCAATTCATACAGTTTCACTATCTTCTATTTAGAAGCATGCAGTCTATTTTTTTTGCTGAGATTAAGGAGAGTTGAATTTATTAGCTGAAGTTATGCGATTATATTTCATATCCATTTTTTTTTAATTGCAAGCAATTCTTTAATTTCATTTTTCAACTAAATTCTTCAAATAAATTTTCTTAGTTTAATGTTAACTATACTCACCACTCTCGATTCCATTTATTTTACTTATTTCTCTCATTTCTTTTGGTCAAAATCTTTAAGAAGCTTCAAATTTTATTCATGTAATTTGCAAAAACATTGCCCATCCAAAATTAACTTTGAATAATGCTTTTAACTTCTTAATGAACAAACTACTGAGATTTGGTTAATTATAAAACTTAGTCTCACTAAGATTTTTAATTTATACTCTTATGATATAGCTCTACTACATAGGTATCAACTAATACCTTTAATATCTTAATCAATCTCCCTTCTTTATAATAGTTCTAATATATATATATAGAGTGTCTTATATTTAAGCAGGTAAGTTTCTTTATAGCTTTAATTTACGTATTTCTAATCTGAATTTTCATTCTATACTTAAGTTATAGACCTGGTTTATATAGTAACCTATTACATACTTTGTAATGAGTAATTTATATTTAATAAGATTTAAAATTTTAAAATAGGATTCAAAGTATGAAGGTGGGCAAATTGGTAAGAGCTATAAAGACCTGAGCTTTTTTAATCTCTATAATAAATATCTCAAAGAAATGGATTTTAGCTCCAAGTATATTTATCAATAGAGGAAGTATTACAAGTAAACTAATTTCTCTATTAGACTTTTATACCTTTTAAAATATATAAATATATGCTTGCTGGCTAACATTTTAATTATACTATTAAAGCTTACTCTTGTAGTTTTTTTGCTTACTATATGGTATATGGAAGTAGGTAGTAAGAACTTTAAAATCCAACTTATAAAATAATTTCATAGCTTAAGTCTTTTTAGTTGATCTTCATATATAGCTTTATTAGGCAATATATAAAGCTTTGGTATTTAGGTAAATTAAAGTTAAAATGTATGAAAACCTAAGCCAAGAACTAATTAAAGCCTATAAGGAGAGATTTGGTACTCTTACACTTTATTTATGTATTTCTTTAAATACTCTTTTGGATATCATTTTCAGATTAATCTTCTATGCCAATAATAGTTATAATATACTTAAAACCTAGGCCGCCAAAATTAAAAGTTGAAAGAAATCAAGCAGGGAGGATAAATAGAAATCTAAATACAACGAAAGCTTTAATTTTAAAATAAAGGTTAAAAGTTAATTTAACAGCAAAAAATTAGAGATTCTTAGAAGTTATCTAGATAAATACAGAGACTCTAATTTTAATTTGCCAATGAACTGGTAAATATAACTGCTCTTTTAATAATGGAGTATGACTTTAGCAATAGATTAAATTTAAGATAGCATCTTCCTCTGTAATATAATTCTTTTAATTATATAATTTTCATTTATAATAATAGTTCTCTTTCCTTGCTTACTTAATTATTTAATAAAGTTTAATATAGACACTTAAAAGTCAAACTTATTCCTACTAAATCATTTTACACTTATGATAATTAATTATTTAGCCTACCAAATAAAGTTTTCTATTGTTACTCTTTAATATTATTTTCCTTCTTAAGAGAAGCTTATTATCATCTTTACTCTTTATAGAGAGTTATAAAGTATTAAATGCTAAGTGTGTACTTTCACAATATAGAGATTTAATCTTATTATAACTAAGATATCATTATAGTATAAATGATGAAATGCTATTAAATTAATTCCTTTTATTAATAAAGGAGAACTAATATTAAATCAGATCTAGATTAATAGCAAAATATTTAAGTAATTAAGATAAAAAGAAATCTAGCATAAAACTAATTAACTTCAGGATCTTATACTATGCAATTTCCAAGAAAGTATCAGTGGTTGTATAATCTTGAAATAGATATATTACTATTAAAGTTAAAAGCTTGCGACTTGATAAATAAAAGCTATGAGGTGACTATCCAATTTGTTTAAATTAGTTTAATGCATCTTCATCTAAAATGTACTAGCTCTATTTTTCTTCTAGAATAATAATAGATTTAATCCAAAATAAATTAATGCATCTTCAAAAGTTAATCTTTTTATTTAAGCTTTATAAATTCTATTATCAGATTTTTCTTTTCCGTTTTTGTTTTAAATATCACTAACTTCCTTCTTTTATGAGATGGTAAATAATCTATCAGTAGTTAGGATTAAATTTGGTTCTCAATAATTGATAAAATTTTCTCTATTAATTATATACTTATATTTGGATTTTTCTTAGTGCTATTTGTTTTTTGCATTTAAGATATCATCCATACGTTGAAAATACTATTATTAAAAATATTCAAACAGAGTAAAATAGTAGATATATTATATTTGCATTTCTTAGTCTTCTATCTTATTCAGGATAAGTGTTAGTAGCTTTATTTTCCTTATTCAGACTCCTAAAGCTAAAGTTGCTAAATAGTTGAAAAGTAGAAGTGCCTCTAAGATAACCATCGAATCATTAGCTAGTTAAATTTCAAAAGAATGTACTATTAGAATGTAAATAACCCATACAAAACTGGCTAAGGATATTAACATGGGTAAGCTTAAGGAAAATTCCGTAAGTATAATAAGCACAAGAACTAAGAAAAACCTTCTAAAGACGAAAAGTAGAAAGAAAAACACTCCATAGCCATTTTTCATTCTTTTATAAAAATACTATATTTTAATTAGAACCATTATCAAACTTTCTTTCCTCTTCTTAATTCTATTGCCTCATTCTTTTCTTCAACTTGAAGATTTTAAAAAAAATCTAAGCATAATAATAATTGATTAACGTGGAGTCACCTTTAAAAGGTTTTCCACGAATTAATATTTTATTGCTAAGTAATAGAAACTTCAATCTTGTCTGGATTAAGTTTATCATAAATCTTCAAGATTTTTAATTTATTTTTACTAATTGTTTCTTATAGGAAAATTCCCATTCATTCTTATATTGAACTCATTGACTGCTCGCTAAATATGTGGAACTTCTTTTTTTAGTTGAAATATTTTTTACCTATAAATTTTTCCTTCTTGAATACAATAGATTCTAAAATATTTCCCATTATTTTTCTATAATTCTTTTTTCTTTAAGTCTAAATCAGAAGCGATTCCGTACTTTATGTCCAGGTCTCTTGCAATATCAGCATGTCATAATTTTCCAGTAGGGAATATAAGTTGTTGGAGTTTGTTGTTCGAAATTAATTGAATCATTTATCAACATTCTTTAGAGGAATATGCTTTCAGTTAACTCTGCGAATTGGTTGAATTTTGTTTCTAGTTCTTCTATTTTGTTATTTTCTGACTTATATCACTTAATTCCAAATCAGTTCTAAATTAGAAGATCGAAATAAGATTTTACTCTTATAACTAAGTAAACTAAAATATAGTTAAAAATCTTAGCAATAATATTTTAGAAAATTAACTAGCAGGGCTTTAGAACCAGATCTTTTGAAGAAACTGGCTTTGCGCGTGAAAAGAATAAAGTGAATACCTAGTGATTTATTGATTTTATATAAGTTTTATTATCTTAATTTACAAGAATAAAAAGCTTTGCTTTTACTGCAACAATATTTAAGTAAAAGCTTGTAATTATGATAAATGCCAAATTTAAGATGTAAATCTAAAGCAATTTTAGTTATTACAATAAATTTTAATGTTATGATTATCTTTCTTTACACCAGTCTTTAAATAGTTCTTATCTTATTTCATAACAATCTGACTTTATAATAAGTTAAGTTCTATTCCGAAGCCAAAATTTGTTATTATCACAGTTATTGGCACTGCTTTAATTTAGAACCAAGAGCAACATTAGAATAAAAGATGATATAAAGATATAATTGACTAACAACTAGAAAATACTATTTATTTAGCAAAGCGTAAATAAAACTCATTCTTATATTTAGCTTTCCTTTGTAACTTGTTATTAATTAGGAAATAGATAGATATTTCCTAACTTGCTTATAAATAAACTGTATAAATTAAAGAAAATCAGCATCTTTACAAAATTATCAAAAGCACATTTCAATTTTTATCGTTTAGTTATAAATAATTATATAGCTTACTTTATTAGTTAAATCTATAATAGTTACTAGGAATAAATAGCTTATAAGTCTAGTTATTTCTCATACTATAATTCTTAAGCAATAATTTTAATTTAGATTAAAAATTAAAAACAAAACTTGAAAGTTTGGAATCTCAATGATAGAGATCTATTTTAAAGATCTACTAATAATCTTGGTAAAATTGAATAAGTAGCTTATAATAATAAAGCTACTTTTGTGCTAAAGGAATGATTCTAAAATTTAAGTTTTAAATAGCTTATTAAATTGGAATAATCTATTTTGTTGGAGTGATCAATATTTTAGCAATAGCTTTAATTTCAACTTATAATAAATCCTTAGAAAATTAATTTCAAATATATCAAAAGCTCTTAAACTATGAAAACATTTCTCTATTTAGTAAATAAAAGCTTATGAGTAACGTTATTATATAGTATGAATTTTAATGCTTAGTTAAAAAATAAATAACTTGGTGTTCACTCTTAAAAATAACTAAGTAGATGCTTTATAATAATTGTAGATAGATTTATGAAGAAATACAAGTAACTAAGAAAATTACTATTATAAGGTTTTCTAAGATTCTTGCATTTCTAATTTCAGAGTTATTTTATAGAATGTTCTTAATTCATTAAAATAGAAAAGCCCAAATAAAATTAATTAAATACAGATAAGAATAGAGTAAAAAATCCATCTCTAAATAATTAAGGTAAATTAATTAATAAACATACATTCAGCGAGTTTATCTATTATATTAATACAAAACATTTACCTAATATTTTTTATAGTTTGAACGAAATTATTCAGAAAAATGCCATCATATTCAAGCTTTTACTATAATGCTGAAAGGGTAAAAACTAAAAATTGTAATTATAAATAATTAAGTTGAAAGAAAATACTAAGTCTCACCTAAAATATTAATGATACATTTCCTAAAACTATTAGATGATCCAGCTAGGATATAGAAATTATGAACTTTATTAGTTCAAATACCATTAATATTAATATTTTAAATAAATAAAAATACAAAGTTATTTATCTCTCTTATAAATATTAGTTCTTTTTAAATTGTTTTAAGCTTATTCGTTTTTTATTTAAATAAAATAAATTAAAATTTGAAAGGACTTTGCTTCTTAAAATAATTTCTTTTATTACTTTAGAGATAATTTTAGCAGAGAGATATTTGTTCAGTTTAATTTAAAATTTTGTATAAGTTTAGCATTATTCTTAACTTGCATCTTCTTCTTTTACAATTTAAAGATTGTAAAATTCTATTAAGTTTATTATAAATTATTATATTTCAATCAAAATAAGCTCTAATATTTATTACGCTAAATCTATTTTCCAAACGTGATTCATACTTTAATAACTTTCATTATCCTAAAAAATATTTAGACTCAGTTTGTATTTGAATTGTGGCTATTAATAATTATTAATTTGTTAAATGTATTTTAGCTTTAAAATTAGTCAGCAAATTAATAATTATTTTAGCATCCTTGTCTATCATCTCAAATTTATAATTGATCTCTCTAAATTTGATTTTCTTATTTCATAAAATAGTGCTCTAAAGTATAATGTATTCATCTTTCCTTTATTAAAAGTTAGCCTAGTCCTTTGCAAAATCAAGCTGCTAGTATTCCAATATTAATATTTTTATACCAATTTAACAGTAAGATTTTAGATACTTTGTGCCCATGAAAATTGATTTTTTATATAAAAAGAATTATAAAGAAATTGCCTATCACAGCTATAAAATTTCTAATAGCTAAGAACTTGATTATACTCTTAATTACTCATATAAGGCTTTTTAGTTTAAAATTTGATTAAAGGTATGAAATTTAAGTTACTAGCTAAGGAATTTAAAAATAAAATATATAAAAACAGCTTTTTATTATTTATCTAATGCTGCCAAATATATTTTCTATTATTACCTAAGAAGAAATTGATAAAGAAACTGAAAATACTTTAATAAATCTAAACAATCAATTTATGCAAAAACATTAAAATAGATAAGCTAGATGCTTGTATGCAAAACATTATGTCAGAATTTTTATTCCAAGATAGATATAATAACTGGGATAAAAAAGTAAGGATAAAGAGAAGCAAGGATATTTAATAAGAATTTATTTAATAGATTTAATTTAAAAGAAATACAAAGCCATATATTAGATAAAAAGAAACCATATTTAGATATACAAACAAATTTAGATTTAATTTAATTCTAAAATAAATAAGATGTATACCTTTAAGACTTATATGCTTTGCTAGTTTTTTTTAATAGCTCTTACTTTCTAAATAAGAAAAAAATAGAATCTTTAATTTTATTAGATAGTTATGTCTAACTTTCAAATAAAGGCGAAAATTTCCTTTATTAATATAAAAATTGTATAGATAAGATAGAAATTAAGATAAGAAAAATAAAAGTTTAGTTGAGTAAAATCTAATAAATAGAAAAGCTCATAGTGTAAGTAACTTAGTTGAAGTAAATTAGTTGAAGTAAATTAGAAAAATTACAATAATTTCGTTTTTATTTAATTCCAAGCAGTACTTAATTTAATTTATGTATGATGCCACTAATATAAAATTTAAATTACACTAGTTATCTTAATTCCTTTTTAAATTTTACCTTACTTGTATGCATAATATTTTAAAGATGTATAATTTAAAAATCTTTAAGCAGTAATTGAAGAATTTTGCTTTAATATAAATAAAGAATTTACATTTATTTTAGAACTGCCTAAGAATAACGTTTTAGCTCTATCCCTTTTTCTTGGGTATATCAACCAACTATCAAAAGTTTTGAAACTTATTTCAATACTTTTTATAAAAGAGTACTTGTTAATGAAAATGAGAGTTTAGAGTGATTTTGAGAATTTATTTCTGACTCGTATTTTAGATTGAGGGAATAATTTTAAGTTTGGAAATTTGATTAAAGAGCTTTCAGCTTTATTTATTAATGATTTAAGCATTAAGTAATTATAAAAATGTCAATCTCTTTAATTTTATTCCATTTCCTTATCTCTAGAATTTCAGCTTAAATTACATTTTTTGATATACTGAATCCAAATATTCCAACTTGAAGAGATACTAACTCACTACCATAAAAAACTTTTTCTTAATATGGCTAAGACCCCTAAGGACTAAAATTAAGCATCACAGTATGGCTTAAATTTAATTCCAATCAACAAGTAAAAGATTGAGGCAATTTCCTTCAATTATAAAAT
The DNA here is from genome assembly GCA_946699065.1 of Loxodes magnus. Taxonomy (NCBI): domain Eukaryota; phylum Ciliophora; class Karyorelictea; order Loxodida; family Loxodidae; genus Loxodes; species Loxodes magnus. The sequence continues at coordinate 223,698 of CAMPDV010000222.1, forward strand.
GGCGAATAGGAATATTTAGAATTTGGTTTGATATAAGACTAAAGTAATTAGCAAACTACTTTATAAATAAATCAAAACATTTATAACTTCTAATTAAGAAAGTTAACCATCTCCTTCGTTAGTGATATTTGAGTATTTTTTGGATGCGCAATTAATACTCAAGGAAGCTTTTTAGCTGTTGTAACTCATTCAAAGATAAACAACTAATTTTAAACTCTGTCAGACTCATTTGGATATCTTTTGCCTTTGTCTTCAAGTACTATGATAAACTAAGGGAGCTATGTATGAATTTGGAGCTATACTGGAACAGTTTTTTCTCTAAGATATTATAAAGATTAGAATTTGGATGCTAACGCCTTTAAGGAAATTTTAGATAAAGCTGATTAGAGTTTTCTACTATAAAGTTCTATTACTTGCAATGCTTTATGCTTCAAATGTTATGGATCTAATTCTAATAATTGCGTCCAATGCTATTCCCTATGAGATTTTTCAGCAGATTCATGTGTGTGCAATTTAAAGTTATCAGTAGAATAAGTATGTAATAGCTCATGTCCAATAACATAATAAGACAAAGACAATAATAAATAATGCGATTTTTGTAATAAAACCCTTTTAAATTGTGAAGAGTGTAATTAGCAAGGAACTATATGCTCTAAGTGTTAAAATCCTTGATTATTATACAATAGTTAATGTGTAGATAAATGCCCAGATTAAACATTTTTTTAAGACAACTAAGCTTGCTTCAAATGCGAATCTAGAATCTAGAATTGTGAAACGTGTGATATAACTGGGACTTTATGTACAAAGTGTTAATTGCCATTACTTTTATTCTAAAATTAATGCGTTTAAAATTGCCCTGACGATAGTTTTTATGTTGAGAATTTTATTTGCTTGAACTGTAATTCCTCAATAGAAAACTGCTAAAGATGCAATTTAAATGGATCATAGTGTCTTTAATGCAAAGAGACTTTTCTTTCATTTGAAAACTAGTGCATCTAGAATTGTCCTAACGAAACGTTTTTTATTTTAAATTATACTTGCCAAAAATGCGAAAATAAGTTAGAAAATTGCTAGGAATGTAATTCAAATGGAGATAGTTGCATAAAATGCTTGGAACCTTGACTTCTATTTGACAATAAATGCGTTCAAGAATGTCCAAGCAATCTTTATTATGAAGAGAGCTAAAGCTGCCAGCCATGTAATTAGAGTATAAGCAATTGTGAATAGTGCAATATAAAGGGTGTTGAGTGTATTAGATGCTAAGATCCATATGTTCTGCTTGATAATATGTGCATTGAAAGTTGTCCTAACCATACACATTATTCTCAGAACTCCATCTGTCAAAAGTGTTCATAAAAGATCGAAAACTGTAACTTTTGTGATATCTAAAATGAGCCTTTAACTAGAGATAGTTGCATAAAATGCTTGGAACCTTGACTTCTATTTGACAATAAATGCGTTCAAGAATGTCCAAGCAATCTTTATTATGAAGAGAGCTAAAGCTGCCAGCCATGTAATTAGAGTATAAGCAATTGTGAATAGTGCAATATAAATGGGACTGAATGTATTAGATGCTAAGATCCATATGTTCTGCTTGATAATATGTGCATTGAAAGTTGTCCTAACCATACACATTATTCTCAGAACTCCATTTGCCAAAAGTGTTCATAAAAGATCAAAAACTGTAAATTTTGTGGTATTGAAAGAGGAGTATGCTTGGAGTGCTACGATCCTTATTTACTATTTCAAGAAGCTTCTTGTGTTACTGAATGCTTTAAAGACTATATAAACATCAATAAAGTTTGCTAGTCTTGCCAAATAATTCCTCACTGCTAATTTTGTTCAATAAATCTTTCATAAAAGATAGAATGCTCTTAATGCCTGTCAGGTTACTTATTATCTAATAATGAATGCATTCTGAAAAATTAAGAGAATGATTTAAAAATTGATACGTATGAAAATCTTACTGACTCTGAAGATTTTATTGCAAAATTTACTGCAAATCTTGTGAAGTATAGTTAATATACAGCCTTTGCATCAGGAAATGCCGTAATAGCTAGCACTTTTGTAGAAAATAATTACTTGCAAGCCTTTTGATATGTGGCCTTCATAACTTAAATGATTATGCTAAACGCTTATATAAATGTTCCTCGCCCAGATAATTTAAATAACTATTACTTTCAAAATTTCAGATTGAAAATACCTTTTGGACTAAATACAGACTTTATGGATATTAAATGATCAAGTTTACCAATAGAGCAAACAATCTGAAGAAAATTACATTATGAAAGTTTTGCTTTCATAGCTAATGCATTGAATACTTTTATCGTGCTCTTTTTCTCCATTTTCTTGAAAATTTTGTTCTAATTGCTTAGCTCCTGTTTCAAAAAGGTTACCATTTTTAATAAACTTCATAATGCATATCACTATGATACTGTAATAAGCTTCTACCTTGGATAGAGCATTTGCTTGAATTTCGCCATTTTTATTCAGATTTATTATTTAGATTTCAGTTCTTGATATGAAACTGTAAATATATTGCTTGCCTTCGCTTTTATGGTAATTCATCATACAGATCATTTAAATCATATTTATAATTGCTATTTTCAGAAAAGTTTATATTCTTTATAAACTGACTAAGTAAAAGATAAACCAAGCAGAGAACACTGAAAGAATATCTGATTTAAGCAAAAAATATAGCATCTTCTTCCAAGATTTTAAAGAAAGCAAAATAGCTATTTATCATATTCTTTTCTTAGTAAGACGTTTCATCTTAGCATGTATCCTCATAGTTTTATTCGAATTTCCTGAGGCTCAAATAGCTATTATCAATTCCCTATGCGTTCTCTAAATTTTGTTTCTACTTATTTGCAAACCTTATTTAAACCCTAAGATGAATTACTTCGAGTGCATAGTGGAAGCGTTTCTAATAGCTTTATATTTGACTAACTGCTATTTCATATAGTTGGAAAATAGCAGAAGATTAGAATATGTCTGAGATGATCAAGCAGTTTAATTAGGATAGTTTGTTATGTACTTCTCTAGCTGCTTCATTTTCATCGTTACGATGTGTTTGCTTATTGTTAATATTAGAAATTTCCTCTAGAGGAATAAAAAGAAAAATAAAATATAAGAAAAGGAACAATTGAGTGAGCTAAAATTAACTACAAATAACGCTTAAGTTTAGTAGTAACCTAAATAGCATAATAGTTCGTTAATTTTCGATGAAACTATGATTGATTTCTAGTCTAAAGTTTCTAAAGCTCAATAAAAAGTTTCAAAGGATGTCAATTCACACCATTTAAAAATAAAAAAGCAAGACAATAACTAAATAGAAGAAAATAAATATCAGAATGATTTTCAAACATCAGAAAGAATCTATGGGCCAACTTAAGAGAGGACTGAAAGAGAAATGTTAGATGTCTAAAATATAAAAATGAATAAAAAAGACAAAGCTAATTAAAGAGAAGACAGAAAACGCTAATAAAAGCGAAATTATAAGAAAAAGAATCTAAAAATAGCTACATCAGTAGAAGTTCTATAACAAATTTGATATTTTACTAAGTTTATAGTTATAATTGAATAAATATCATAAATTTATTTAACTTAAACTAAATTTAAAAATAAAGTATATAAAAGTTTAAACAAATAGGTTCTTATTTGAAAAAAATGTATAAAAAGCATCTATAGGGAGATAATTTAAAAGGTTTCTTTTTTAATTGATTGTAAAGAATTAACTAAGGTGTAATTTAAAAAGTTGTGTAATTATCACTAAAATAATGAGTATTAATAATAAATTAAAATAATTGACAGATCTAATAGAAAGAATTATATTCTTAGTTAGATATAATTACTAAAAGATAAATTTTAATTTAAGCCTTTAATGCAATTAGCAATCATTTGTATTTTTTATGACTTTAATAGCTAAAAATTATATAATTAATAAAAGTTGCTCTAAAATAAAAAGGAAATTTGATTATTATATACATCCTCATAATTAATAGTATCTTAATATCAAATTACATCAATAAGCTTAAAATAACTTATTTAGTAGATTTTAAATTTAAATATAAAGGTCTCTTTTATAGGCTATTTCAAGTATACTTAAACAAATCTTTTTACTAAAATCCTAAAGTTATTAATTTAAGATTGCTTTAACACTGATGTTTGTCTCTTTTTATTGATCTTAGTTTGATTAATAAAACCTACATAAGTAATAATAGAGGAACTAAATCTTAGTGTTAGCCTTTCATCTATTAAGATTTGGATAGTTTAAAGAAACATTTATTATAGATTTATCTTAGTTAGTCTAAATAAAATAAGATAAAGGTCTTTAGTTGTTTTCAGTTATCATATTTTACCTACTTTAAAAAGTAGAAATTATTGCAGATGTATAATTGTATATCTGGCTATAGATATTATAACAAAAATTGATTTAATGTAGTAAATAAAAAATAAGCACTTCTACTATAATAGCCAAAACAAATACTAAGCTTAATTTGTATGCTTAAAATCTAAACTTAGAGATATATTAAATGACTAATAATTAAGGAAATTTTAAATCTTAACTAGATTCATTAGTGCTTAAAGAAACTATTTTACAAATAGATAATTAATAAGAATTTATTTAAATTTATAAAATAGAAAGTGAAATGAAAATAATAGAAAGTTTCTAATAATTATTATTTAAATTATTTATATTTTAAGAATATTTTCATCAACATAGGAATATAGAAAATTAAAGATAATTAAAGTTAGTCAACTGGGATAATAACCATTTCTTTTTATTAAGTGAACTCATTGAGTTATATAAAAGTTATGAAAGCTTAAGCAATAGAATAATAAAGGTGAGACATATATTATAATAGATTATATAATATATCTGAACTTAAAAAGTAAAAGTTATTTCTATATTTTATGAAAATTGTAAAAACAACCCAAATTAATTTTGCTGAATAGCTATATAACATTTTTAGGAATCTATAAAAAGAAGTTTTGTTACCTTAGTTACAGGAGAAGAACTTAACAAAATAGAAGTGCGCCTAAAAAATTAAAATAATAGCATCAATTTTTTTACAATAAAGTAAATTTTCTATTGATCATATTTTATTATATTCAAGCCAATGAAAAAATTTAGCTATAAAGATTAGGTTAATGGGTATCTTAACACATTGATAAATTAATTTCAAAAAATTAGCCTTATTGTTGGGATTTTCAAATAAAATCAAAAGGATTTGAGAAAAAGAAAATATTTCTTTCAAAAATTCTCCTTCTCTTAAGAAGTGAGTAAGTTACCTGTTTATCAAATTTAAAGCCAGCTCACATGCAGTTTAGATTATTTATATGAACTGAATTCTTTCTTTGTAGTTCCTATCTTATGTTTGGTTATATGTTGGAAGTTATTTTAAAATCATCTTATGAATTATCTTATTTTATCTATATTTTTCCAGATAAATAATGTACTCTTTAAAATGTATTATTCCTTCTTGATTGCTTTTAATCTATATTCCCTTTTTCCTTTTCCTTTGTGGTTATTTAATATATGCTGCTGGATTATTGCTGCATCATTTATGGAAAAACTTATTCTATTTTTTTATTTTTTATTCTTGATGCTTATTCATTTTCTTGATTTGTTACCTTTTTTTCGTTTTACTGTGCAATTATTCACAAATATTGGCCTATCTCTTCCATTCTTTATTTCATATTTCTCCTTGAAATTAAAGTAGGATGTATATATATTTGCGTCTTTAGCTTGAAATTCAATCTCATTTTAAATTATTTGAATTCCCTTTCAATTTCATCTAATTCTTATTAAACAGAAAACTATTTAATAATTTAATTTCTATCTCATTCCAATTGTTTGTTTTAAGGTAAGGTCGTTCAAGTTGCATTTGTATAGTATTTTCATATGCAACCCTTTCCTCCATTAGTTTTTTCTTTTTCAGAGTTGTTCCAGTTAAAATAGTCGAAAAATTTGATAGTTTGCCTATTTCTCTTGGAAGAGTTGATCTAAATGGTGATGGCTATTATTTGTTAGGTATTTTTCTCATCTTTTGATATTGTTTAAAAAGGTTTAGAAACTAAAGTTAATATGTGTGTGGTGCTTCTGATTTGTTCTCTTACTTTTAGAAAGTGGTGTGGAACCCTTCTTAATAGTTGTTTTTATTGATATTAAATAGGATTATAGAATTTAAAAGATAAAGCTAAAAATAGGTATGATAAATAATTAAACTAAAAGAGATTTAAGTGTAAAGAAACTTTAAGACATAATAATTGAAAACTAAGCAAGTTATTAAAAAAGGAATAGTAATATGCATTACACTGACTTCTACTATAGAAATAAATCTAATTTTATCTAATTTAAGCTTAATTAATTATAATGATAGCTCTAATCTACTGATAATTATTGGATTCTTTATTCAATATTTCTTTAGAAAAATATTAATACTAAATTATTGCTAGAAAGCTGTAAGATACATTATATTGGAAAATATCATTCAATTTTTCTCTTTAAGCATACAGATAATCAAGATTAATTCATTAGATTTACTCTTTCCAAAATCCCAAGTTCAGTAAACTTCCTCAAATTCTTACTAAGAAATACAATAAGCTAAAAGATCTACTGCTTTACTTAGAAACTCATGAGAAGAAATTACTAGAAATATTAAGCAGCCATAAAGCGTTTAAAATGTTAAAAGAGCAAAACAAAGAGAAAGCTTTTTCTTAATGGATGTGCTAAGGAAATTATTTAATAAACAAAGAAGATTCAAAATAAACTATTTAATTTTAATTGATAAATAAATACATTGGAAATTTAGTAACTGAGTTATAGCAAAAATTATAAATTTGAAATAGGTATAAATCACCTTAAATAATTAAAATTGATAAAAATAATTAAAAAATAAAAAGTTTATTGCTCTTATTTTAAAATAATTATATCATACTGCTCTAAAATAATTAAAGATATTTAGAACTAAATTCCAAACAAAAAAGCAGCTGATTTATTAAGAATAAAAAGAGTATTATTGGAATATATTGGAAATATTCTTACAATTGTTTTTCACTCTTTTACAAAAATATGATATGGATTTGAACATTTTTTTCAAGAACTGAAAAAACCAAAAACATTTTCTTGTGAGTACTTTACTAAAGTCATAAGAAAAATTTTATCAGAAATATTTTCTAATATAATCTTCAAATTAATTTTAGATCATATTCTTAAATAATATTTCGAAGTTATGCAAACTAATTAAAAATTTAGCTTTATATTACTCATAAATATAATAAAAAGAGTACTTAGCTAGAAGTTTAATTTTGGTTTTTGCATTTAATCTTGAATGAGAGTTTAGATAAATTTAAATCTGATGAGAAAAGAGCATTATCGTAAGAATAATGCTATGATCATTAAAGACGTCCTTTAAAATTAAAATTTATATAAATGTAAAATGAATTTCAATAAAGCCTCATAATATATTAATGAAGCACTTTGTTAGATTCTTAGTTTTTAAATACACTCTGTAATATTAATTTCTCAATTGATCTGCTGATTCCTTTCTTTTGCTTTTTATATATTTTAAAGGTAAGAATCTTAGCTATCACTTCTTCCGTTTTCCTTTTCCTAAATAAAAAGTTACATTAACTATTAATTATTAGCTTCATTTTGTTAATTCTCTTCATTTTTTAATCTAAATAGCACTTCTACATTTTAAATATCGCTCAGATAAATTTGAGTATTATGCCAGTTAATTACTGCATTTGAAGTAAAATACCATTTGATTTTATGCTAATCCATAAACTGTGATCCAATCTTTAATCACTGCATCTCGAATGTGAATTATAGGAAGACGATAATTAAAATTATTTCCAATAAGCATAAAAATAAAAAATTATCAACTATTCTCTCAAAAGAAGGTTAGAATGAACTTGAAGTGATAAGTCTTCTCTTTCAAGATATTCTCTCAAAATGCCCATAAAAAGTAATACAAAATAAATTTTAATTTTATTGCTTTCTCTTCTTATTTTTTACTCTATGTCCGATTAGAAAGATTCTCTTAGTAGTATCGCATAAATTTCATATAGAACAAGAGAAAGTATAATAAGGTCAGCATCAAGATAAAAGAGAAATATGAGTTAATAAAGCTTTGATTACTAAGTGTTTAAATAACTTTAACAACAGTAGGAGAGAAAGGCTTGTATTATAAAGCTTCATTAATAATGAATTAGTTGTTCTTTATAAAATACAGTCTATTTTCCAACTAAATGACATATAAAGTTTGATAACTATTTTAAATATAGGATATTAAAATTGAGATGATTAACGTTTTTAATTTAATTAAATACTAGTAAAATATTTAAAAGTTCCACCAAAAAACCTTAATCAAATAAAATTTTAATGCTTTATTTTGAAAGAAGAATAAATTAATTGTTAATGATGCATCTAGGTTTTAAATGGAATGATGAGTCATCTAGTAAGATCCGTGCTTACAATCAAATAAACTGCTGACCTATCCGTTTTTTTGATTAACAGAAGTTTATAATTTTTAAGTTTCTCAACTAAGAAACAATCAACTAAAGAAATATCGACTTTTATAAGTTTAGCTATAATAGGAAAAAACAAATATAATATATTTATTATTCTAGCTATTTTAACTAGTTGATAAGTGAAATATTTTAATAGAATGTCTAATATTTAATTTAATTCTATCACTTCATTATTAAGTCTTTTATTTATAGCCCCATTTCTAATTTAAGTCATTTATTACTTACTTAAATCTTCAATTAGTATTATCTAAATAGCTAGGAATGTACTAAATTATTCTATTTATATAATTAAATTTCCTTGATAATCTTTCTTATAAATCTAGCTGATCTTTTAATAGTGATTTAGTATCAAAAATCATTTATAAAAAAACCTGCTAATCTCAATTTCAAATTCTTAGACAATAATTATAGTTGGTCGTTGACTAGTAGGAACTTTGAGTTTAAAAAAGCAAATTTATTCATACTAGAAATTGGCTTTCCAAGATTTTCCAAGTAAAATAAAAAAAGTTTGAGAAAGTCTATGATCAAGAAATTACATAACTATATTGCTTATTTGTGCAAATTAAAATAGAAACTTAGATATTAAAAGAGGAAAATCAAAATCTTAGATTTCTTTTAAGAAGCAAAACAAATGAACTTCAAAATTTAGCAAATTAAATCTAGAATTAATTTGAAACTTTATTTTCCAAATTTATGCTGATGGAACAAAAAATTCGACAATAGCTCAAGAATAAATTTAATTTCAAGTTTAAGTTTTTTGAAGATAAAATCACCATATGGAAATAGAATAAAAAATTTGGGGGATTCAGAAAAATCATTAAAAAAAATGGTGGAAAATTTCAAATCAGGCTTCTATACCACCTCTTCCTAAGCCAAAAAGGAAGGAAGAGAGGAAGCAGAAAACCAAGACTTAATAATCTTCTCTATCTTAACCCTAATCTATATTGAACTAACAACCTGGAATTTAGCAAGAAGAGCGAAAGCAAGCATTGAAGATAACCCATATAGATACTCCAATCTCAGCTGAAAAACCGAGAAAGCAGATGAAATCTGCTCTCCTACAGGAGGTGACGGAATTCAATCCTTCTGGCCAGATGAGCATGGAATAGCTCATCAGAGTAGTGCTAAACCTCCAGGAAGAGGTTAAGAAACTCAAGAAAGACAATGTCAAATTAATGGAAAAACTTGGCCTAACTGAAGGAATAGAGTAAAGACTTATGTCTTAAGAACGAGAACTGAATGCTTTCTGGAACATATCGTAGGATTAAACTAGCTAATCCCAGAATTAGCATTAAAAACAGACTGAATTTGACAGCAGACTTGAGAGACTAGAAGAAAAACTAAATGAGCAGAAAGGCGACTCAATGCTGATTGAAGAAATTGACAAGAACTTGAAGAAGGCCAAACCAATCAAGATTGTAAAAAGATGCTATTATTGCAATTCAGAGCAACACTTGTGAAGAAAATGCAAGGAATTCCTGAGCTTCAAGAACCAATAATGGGAAAAGTAGAGAAAGCAATAAGCACAGAAAAGAAGGTTAGACAATTGCAGCAGAGGAGAATAAAAGAAAGACTATGAATGACGGAAATTGGAACCATTTATAAGAAGAAATTTTCGCGGAACGCAAGATGGAGTTAGCCATAACAAGATCAAGTGGATGTGAGAGGAGAAACTTTTAAACTTTTTGATTTAATCCCGGAGCAATCCGGTGATTGGCGGGAAGAGGTGAAATTCCTCAAAGATCGCCTAACTTAATATTAATCTATAATCTATTAAGAAAAATCACAGTAAAATTACAAAAGAAAAATAAAGAAACGCAAAATATGTTAAAAATTTGGACATACATAGTTGAATTGCTGAAGATATAAACAAATAAATAATAAAAACTAGAATAAAATAATGAAATACTTTGGAAAACTCTATGTAGCAACGAATGGTGAAATCTATTGTAAAAAATGAATTTAAAAGGTTTGGAGAGATGATGTCCTAAAAGAATGAGAAGACTTGAAGATAAACAATTAAAAAGAAGAAAAACAGTTTTTATATTAAAGCATGAAAAGCATAAGCTGATAATGTTCCAAAAACTTTTTAAGTTGAAATTATTATAATTAAAATTAATTTCATTATGCTATTTTTAAAAATTTAGATTTTTCATGACAAAGCATTAAATAAATAAAATAAATAAATTTTTAGCGTATTTTCACAATTAAAATGTAAACAAACAGCTTTTCTTTAGATTAGGAATTTTAAATGAATAATAAGATTAAAATAGTAAAGATATATAAAAATGTAATATAAATTAACTAAATGTTTAACTTAAACTCATATAAAATATTGATCAAGGCATCATGTTAGCTGTTGTGTTTTTTTACTATTCAATGTTTGGCATGCTTAAGCTACTATAAAATAATATTAATTATATTCTTACCATTAAAAAGGTTTTCTATATAAATACTAAGCACTAAAATAAAAAATTTCAATTAATTAAGATATAGACTCATTATATCCATAATTATTAAAGAATTATTAGATTAATATAATTTTTTAATAATAATAATAATAATAATGAACTTAAAGTTTAAAAGTCTTGCAATAACTGGAATCTCAACCAGTTTCTTGCTGCCATTTTTTTAACGTGGATGGATACCACGACCGAGTTTTTTACGTGGGAGGTAACCACTAAAAATCTTCCGAGTTTCCAGCAAATATTTTTCTTTTATAGACTCCGGTTTCAGTAATTCATAGCCTATTAAGAGTCTTTCACGTTCTTATTTGTTCTTATATTTATATTTATTTTCAGCCACCACAATTTTTCAATAAATGTCATCTTGACTTGCAATACCAACATTGTTTGGTTTATCTTTTCAAAGGTTTTTTCTAAAATACTTTTTTTCAAGCTGATTTATTCGTTTTATTCGTTTTATTAAATCTTATTCAATATTTTCATCTTTCTGTTTTTCTTGAACATCTTTTTAAATTAATTGCTTTTAAATAATCATATCTTGATTTTGTTTGAGGTTCGTTTGAGACTATTAGTATAATTATTATTCCGTTACTAAATTATTCTGGATTAACTGACGTCTAATTATTAACAATTCAATATTTTGATCATCTATGAAGTTCATTAATTCTCTGATTTTTTCTCCTTGGTTGTAAATTATTTCTTGATACTCAGAAATTTTATTTTTCATTTAGTCGAGCTATAAAAAAAATTCTGTATTATCTCCAATCTTACCTGGATTCTTCTGAGCTGTTCCTATCATAATTTTACCTTCTGATGAGGAGCTTGATTTCTCTTCTAGTTTTTGTTATTTAAGTAATTGTTTCGCCGCTTTCCTTTTTTCGTTTCTAGTTAAGTTTTTGGAAAGGAGAATAGATTGTTCCATTTTTTTTAAATAATTTTTTAAACTCAAAAGGATTTATAATTAAAAAGTATCAGGATTCAAGCACTGGATTCTTCGCGGCTCCAAAAAAGCAAGAAATAACAGCTTAGAAAGGTTAGGACCAAGAAAAAGATGCCAAAAAAGTTAACCAAAAGGATTAATTTCTCACCCGTGAAGAAAAGCCTAGGAAATAGGCTAAAAATATAATGCGGCCGTATCTCATCACATAGTAGTTAAAAAGCTATGAATAGCTGATTAAAGGGGTGTTGGACCTTCAGGAAGAGGTCAAAAAGTTGAAAAAAATATAAAAAGCTAGTTAAACTTAAACCAGGAGAGGCAGAATCGAGAATCATGGCTTAATGCAGAGATCTTAACCATTTTGACTTATTTCACGAAACTAAAGCAGTCAATCTACAAAATAATCTATAGAAGCAGAAAAAATAAAAGCGAGTATAAAGAATAGAAGAAATCAGTACAAATGGCAGTTAAATGGAATGAAAGAAAAAACGAAAGATCCCATAATAATTGAAGGTAAAAATAACTCAAGATTCATACATAAAAGAAAACCATAAAGATGATATTTTAGTAATTATTAAAAGCATCCAAAGAAAAGGTGCATGAAATTTTTAAAGAACAAGTAAGAAAATTGAAAATTCAGAAAGCAAAAGTTTACATCATCTAGTGAAGTTGACAAGTATGCTGACAAGTTTTTTATAGAATAAAAGCTTCTAAAGGAAATGAGGAAAATGAAAATTGGAATCCTTGGTTGAATAAACAAACATTTATAAGCATTGAAAGATCAAAACTTCATTACTGTTAGATCTCCTAATAAATTCTACATTCCAACTAAGTTAGGAGTGTCATTTATCCTTGCACTTAGAAAGATCAATTAAAGACTAGGAAGTCCTAACTTAAGAGTGGAGATGGAAGAAATATTAAAAACAATCTTGAGAGAAAAGACTAGGTAGCAGTAAAGGAATGCTTAAGTTAGTTTAGAGATTGATTATGAATATTGAAAGAGAATTTAAGAAGTATTGGAGTGAAATGAACGAAATAATAAGTTTAGGAAATTGCTAAGAGTGCTAGAGAAATAGTGTCTGAGGGATATCTCTAAAGCTTATTTAGGGAAAGAAACAAAAACTTTAATGTATTAGCAAGAAATGTCTGAAAGTGTATAGAATAACTAGAGTCTTTTAGAGTAATATGAAATTATTTTTATATTAGATAAATTAAAGGAAAATAATTTAGATATTTGAATTAATAATTAAAAGTTAAAAGGAAATAGTTTTTAAACCTCTAATATATATACTAATTAGTTATCCTTTAATGCAATAATTCCAACTATATCAAAACTTAGTAGAAACTAAACTCTAATAAATAAATAGGGTAAAAAGTATTTTCATTTATGAAAGTGAACTAACTACATAATCTTAAAAGGCTAAGAAAGATTATAAAATTGGAATAATAAAGATGAGACATATATCTTTAATATAGAAATAATTTTATATCTAATTATTTAAAATAAACAATTATTTACATTTTTAATTTAAGAAATTTATGAAAAACAGTCTAAAATAATCTTCTGCGAAAAAATTTATGACTAATTTATTAAATTAATATAAAAAGAGTGTTTGATTCATTTTGGAGAAGAACTTAACAATATAGAAGTGCATATATAGTTGAAAAGAATAACATTTATTTGTTACAATAAAGTTAATATATTAGGAACACTCTATTATATATAATATGAATAATAAACTGCCAATTTTCTTGACAAAAATTTCATCCAAAAAGGATATTACTCAGCCAATCTGAAACTAGCAAACTATAATTAAAGAACTCAAGAAAAGGCAAAAGGAATATTTAAAATTTTTAAGAAATGTACATGAGCTTGTAGTTAAAATCTTATATCTGATTTCTAACACTTAAGATTCAGAAAATGAAAATAGGCACTCAGTAAATATGAGAATCGAACAGTTAGGAACAAAGTTCAATTAATTTACCAAGCTGGCGGAAAGCATATTTATAAAATAAATCGATGAACGATCCATGGATGTAGAGACAAAAGAACAGCCAGTAAAAATTTCTTTAAAAAAGAGAAAAATAATGGAGATATTAAAGGAAAATTGATAAATAAATAAATTTGATTATAGAGCTCGTAGCACTCTCGTTGGTGCGCAGCTCTTTAAAAAATGTTTCATACCGACAAGAATGTTTGTTATGATAAAATTATCAGATACTGATAAACCTTGTTCAATACTGGTATAATTATTCAGTACTGATAAAAATGTTCAATACTGATATAATTTAAGAATACTCGTAATCTTTATATACTTGTTGGAAGTCCAAGGACACGGCAGGATTGTGTCTCTTTGCATCACCAAAGTAGAGGACGACATAAAGTTGATTATGGGTATTTAGCTTCCCCAACCTCTGATGAACCCGTCCCTTGTTGTTCACCTTCAAACAACTATGTCGATTTAATAATATGATAATATTATAAAATATTGTAGATATTTTAAATGAAAATAAAATAAGAAAATTTAAAGTTATGGTAATCATTTAGTAATTTATTTTTCACTTCAGATAGAATATTATGCAGAAAGAAAATGTATAAAGGAGAAGAAATTTTGAGAATTATAGCATTCCCAATAAAGAAGACTGAACAAATTCTAGACAGTGACTTGACTGAAGAAAGATATCTATAATAAAAAGTGTTAAATCAGCACGAATTGATATGCCTTTAAGGGAAGCGATCAAAGTCGAAGATTTGGAATTCAAAATCTGATAAAACAATTAAACTTCAAGACAGTGATAAAGATGGATTCAATATAATTCCTAGTTATTATTATATGTATAAAAAAAGTCAAAAATTAAGATATTAAAGGTTAAATCTATGAATATTTTAATTTATTGTAAAAAAACTTAAATAATCTTTTTTATTTCAGGGAGATTTAATTATGGTCTTATAAGATTAAGAGACAAAGGTGAAAATAGTCATGATAACACTAAACATTATAAGAATTTGAACGATAAATATACCTTGAGAAAATGAAGATTTTAAATTTAATATGTGAATATAATAAGGAATATAATATTATAAGATAATTAATTTTAAGTTTTTCCGTTTGAGGACTTTCAACCCCATCAGGAAGACAGTTGTTCATAATCCCTGCTGTTAAATAAAAAAGTTTGAGACGCTCAATCTTAGTGAAATTGGGAGCTCGGGTTTTTCCAGGTTTTCCTTCTTTAATTTGAATTCTTGATCTTGTTACTTCCATCTTGATCTCGCCTATTCAAATGTTTGGGCTATAATACATTAATTTCATTCTGGCTTCTTCTACTCTTTATCCAATATTTTCTTTATTTCTATTAGAATTTCCAACCCTTCCGATAAAGATATCATACACTTCCATAGCAGAGACATTTCTTTTTGATTTTTAGTATTTTTCCTTTTCTGGCTTGCTCTTCTTTAGCTTCGATCTTCATATCAAAGGTCCAGTTTCGCTTTACTTTGTTTTTGATGGCTTATCTTCTTATTTTTTAACTCGTACTGCTTTTTAGTATTTTGTCTAGCCTAACCTTGCTGGAGACTTCAGAGGCGTCCATTTCCATTTTTTAGGTCGATAATCTAGACTTATTCTGTTCCTCATTTTGCTCTTTATGTTCCAATTTCAGAAAAATATTTTCATTCAAAAACTTCAGTTTTTTAATCTCTTCCTGTAGGTTGACGACAATAACTGCGGCTTAGTAATTCCAACTTTTTCCTTTCTAGTCGAAATCATGGATTGCCTGATGCAAGACGATTTTTTGTTAATCCTTGGTTTTTCAGCTGTAGTTTGAGTTTAAGAAATCTGCTTTTATTTTTCCCCTTTCTTTATGAGTTATTGTATCTATTCTTATTAAGAAGAATGCTAGTCATAAGTTGACTTGATAAGAGAAGTTGCTTCAGGTTTTATCTCCCGTGCTGAGGAGATGTCTAGAAAACCCTTCTCGAATATAGTAATTTTTAATAAAAGGAATAAGAATTATGATTTTTATGCTGGTTTTCATAAAAAACCTATACAATTTAAATAATTTGATAATTTAAAGAGTCATAGTAATAGCTAGTCTAATCTAACTTAAAAGGTAATTGTTAGATTTGTCTTTAATTAAATAATTTTGAAAAAGAATAAACAAATAACGATAGAAAGTAGTAAGATGCTTAAATAGACTTTATTTTAAAATTCTTACCTTTAAGCAGACAAGTAAATGTAGGTTAAATATAAGAGTTTAGAAAATAAGATATTTTCTAAGAATTAATTATAAAAGCATATCAACCAGAAGAAACTCAAAATAGCTTACAATAAAAATGTAATGATAATTAGACTTTAGTAATGATGATTATGAAACTTAGTAGAAAGCAACCAAAACTAGTATATATTATAAAGATAATGGTAAAAGACTCTAATAAAGAAGAATTAGAATAGTTGTGCTAGATCTGACTACAGAATCTGTCTTAAGGCTTTATATTTTCATTAATTATGAAAAATTTAAAATAGAAAAAAAATGGATTAATCTCTTCGACTCTCAAAGAATTAACTTAAAAACTTAAAGAGAAAAGCGGCAAAAGAAATTTAGAAAAAACAATAGCAACGAGAGGAGTCAAGTTTGTCATCAGAAGGTAAAGTGATGGTAAGACCTTTAGAGATAAGATAACCTAAGAACGAAGCTGATAAAAAACTTTAAATTTAATTAGATCAAATGTAAAAATTAATTTCAAAGTATGAAGAAGCAGCTTATAACTAAGGAGAAAAATAAGGGAATTAATGAATAGCATAGAGGATTAAAACAACGAATTATTAATACTCAGAAGACAGCTCATTCAAAGCAATTTGATAACGGAAGAACAACTCTGAACTTAGTCACAATAAAACTTTGAATATGACACGAAAATGGAAATAGAAAAAACACCAATATACTCAAAAGTAGAATAAAATCCAGGAAAAGAAATGATCGATATTAACTTCATTTAAAGACTAGAAAAAATAGAAAATAAACTGTGCTGATATTGCAAATCAAATAATAATTTATTAAGAAACTGCTGATAATGAAAGAGAATAAATAAATAAGAGCAGAAAAGAACATGAAGACAGCTTAACAAACTATGGATAACGCAAACTGGGATTTATAAATAAAAATTTTTCGTAAGACCACTTGGAAGTCTATAGTGGTAACCTTCCACTTTCAAAAAGATCGTGGAACACACCCACGTTTAAAAAAATGTCCGTAGGAACTGGTCGAAATTCCAGGTAATGCAAAACCTTAATAATTTTAAGTATATTATTATTATTATGAAAAATTTAAAAGCCGCACATCAAAATAATTAGTTAGACATATTAACTCTATTTTCTTTGTTGCCTAATTAAAAACTAGAAGAAAAATTGAGAAATATAACTCCAATTAAATCCACTTATTCTAAAGAAAATGCCTTAATAAGAGATAAATTAGATGTTTACTGTGTAGGATTAAGGAAAAAAATTAATTTTTACAAAGCAGAATTAGTTTAATTCTAAGCATAGCAAAGTAAACGACAATAGAAAGCTATAAAATAATAGGAAATAATAAATGTTAAAAAGTTATTATTCTCTATTTTAGCTTACTAAGATACTTATAAATCTTTACAAATAAAAGAGCATAAAAGTTATTATGCATATACAAGTGTTGAAGAAATATAACTCTTAAAATAAATCTTTAAGATAAATAATTATTCAACTTAAACTGCATGCCAAAATAATATAAAAAGCAGCTATTTTTAACTAATAATACCATAATTAAAAAGAAAAAGATTTATAATTTGTGTAGTATGTAATCCTCTATATTTCAGAAGAAAATTTAAAAAGCTTTAAAATTAAATTATGTGTATATAGGAAATCTCAATGAAAATAAGAACAAAAAATCTTTAAAATAATTAAAATTGATAAAGTAAATACTGTATTATTACAAGATTTTGCCTTCAATCAATTTTATATGTAGCTTCTTTTCTCATTAATAAGCATAACTTAAACTTATTTCTCTAAATTATCATTAATTTAAAATTCATCTACACTAGATGTAATTATAAACACATTATCCCTATTTTAATTATAAAAGATTTCGAACTGATGAACTATCAAGATATTCCATGCCCCATAATAATAATATTTAATTTGAGTAATATAGGAACAAAGACTTTTTAAATACTTGCTATATGATTAATATTTCTCAGCTATTAATAAATCTTGCTCTACAAAAAATTACGAAATAAAGATTATAGGCTGAACTTGATACTTCCAAATTGAAAGTGTGTAAAAGATAAAGTTAATTTAAAGTAAGCATTAAATGCTAAAGTTAATCTTAAGACATTTACAATTCAACAAAAAGCAAAGCTTGCATAATTAAATTTGCATATAAACTGATCTCTTTAATACAAACATAAGAATTAGAATTCTAAAATAGTTGTTTTACTTTGATCTAATCATTAACCATCGAAGAGTAAGTATATTTCATGAGAACGAAAGAGAATATAATAATAATAATAATTGATTGACATGGAGTCACCTTTAAAAGGTTTTCCACGAATTAATATTTTATTGTTAAGTAATA
The DNA here is from genome assembly GCA_946699065.1 of Loxodes magnus. Lineage (NCBI taxonomy): Eukaryota > Ciliophora > Karyorelictea > Loxodida > Loxodidae > Loxodes > Loxodes magnus. Next base: position 242,247 of record CAMPDV010000222.1, read on the forward strand.
GAAACTTCAAATTTGTCTGGATCAAGTTTATCATAAATCTTCAAGATTTTCAATTTATTTTTACTAATGGTTTCTTATAGGAAAATTCCCATTCATTTCTTATATTGAACTCATTGACTGCTCGCTAAATATGTGGAACTTCTTTTTTTTAGTTGAAATATTTTTGTCCTATAAATTTTTCCTTCTTGAGTACAATAGATTCTAAAATATTTCCCATTATTTTTCTATAATTCTTTTTTCTTTAAGTCTAAATCAGAAGCGATTCCGTACTTTATGTCCAGGTCTCTTGCAATATCAGCATGTCATAATTTTCCAGTAGGGAATATAAGTTGTTGGAGTTTGCTGTTCGACATCCATTGGATCATTCATCTATCTAGTTTAGAGGAATATGCTTTCAGTTAACTCTGCGAATTGGTTGAATTTAGTTTCTAGTTCTTCTATTTTGTTATTTTCTGACTATTTATTTTCAATTTTTTGTTCTTATTAATTAGTCATCAGGCATTCGATTTTCCTTTCGAGTTCTTATTCTGTTCTTAGGAGTTTAAAATTTTCTAATTACATAGCTTGGAGTTCTTAAAGTATTTTTACTGATTATAAGTTGATCGAGATGCATCCTTTTGAGAAAAGACATTTTGCAAGAAATTTTCCATTTTTTATATATAATAATAGCAGAAATTACCTATATAAAAAATGTCACCAACCAAAATAAAGAAAATAGGAAACTTACTAATTTTTCTGTGTTATTGAAGAAAGGTGATAGATATTGAGAGGGAAATTCAAGAAAATATACATACTACAAGTTTGGAAAAAGGATAAAATAAGTGTTTAATGTGTTTACTTAAGTAGTTTTTCTGAAATTAATGCACATTTCTAAAATCTAATAAGAAACACAACCTTAAGATCGAGCAATATTATTGTTAGCATGATTAATAAAGACTATATTGCATTTACTAAGAAGGTGTAACAAGAGTAGCCTAGAAGTGATAAATTTAATTTATCAATTCCATTATTTTTCAAGATCTATAAACTAAGTGTTTAGATCAAAAGGAAGGAAATTATCAAAATTCTAAGTGTAAAAAGTGTTCAAGATATCAGGTCTCTTAGCATTAATAAAGGAATTAAGCATGATCGTTTACTACTTATAGGCAATATTAAAGAAAATCCATGGAGAAATTATATTAAAAGAATTATTGAAGCAACAATATAAAAACTGCTCAGAAATTTACTACTGTAAAGCTAAATTCAAAGATAAAAAGATGAATTTTTTTCTGTTTCTGAGTTAAATGTTTGTATGTCCACATAAAATTATTTATCTTCCTTGACAACTTAATTTAATTCTTCTTTCAATATAAATTAGAAATGCTCAAATTAATACTCAGCTGTCCATTCAAATAAAGTGACTTGCACTTTTTAGAATTTCCAACCTAACACTCACAAGTAAAAAATGTATATATATTGGTTTCGTCTTTAGATTTAATCTTCTGTTTAATTTACTAAAATATATCTTCTGTACGATTATGCATTTATTATAATTGCATTAATTACAGCTATAAGCACTATATTTAATGCTAAGACATATTAAATTTTCTAATGAGAATAAAATGAGTGCTAATATTGGTAGCAAACATTGTTACTCAAGTATTAGGTACAACTTTATATATATTAATAGCATAAATGTATGCATCATTTACTTTAATAAGTCCCTCATATCATTAAAATATGTATTAGGTATCTTATAATTCATATTATTTCTTTCATTTGGAATTTATAATTCTTAATTAATATATTTAATAGAAGCTTCAGCATCTTATAAGAAATTTTGGTTACTTGGAGTCTTTCATTTAAATAGTGCTTTTTTATACCTTTCTACTGTTTCTTTATCAAGAAATGAATTTAAAAGGGACTTAATAACTAATCTCCATATCCAACATATTCATAAATACATTTATATGGTATTTGAGGATTTTGAATCCTCTTGAAATTTATGAAATATATTTAGCATTCTATTAGGAAATATAATGGTTCATTTTATATTGTTTTTATTAAATATTTCCTGTTTTTTATCCTAATTTGTCTCTAAAATAATGATATTATAAAAAGTGAAGACTATGGAGGCTGAAAGACAATTATTGAAATAAAGGTTTTTTGTATTTATAATAAGTTTCAAAGTATTTCCTTTAGCTCTTATTTATATTCTTATTAATAATTAAAACAAGAAAGCTCTCTATTTATCACTATTTTATAAGCTATTTATCTAAAATACATCTAAAGCTATTTAATTATAAGCATTTTTATTATAAAAGCTCTAAATAATAATTAACTTTATTCAATCTACTACATTTACTATATACAACTATTCTTACTTTTACTGTTAGATATCTTTGAAATTGGCAACGTAAAATACATAAAAATTAGGTGCTTTATTTAGATAATACTAATTGAAGATTTAAGTAAGTAATAAATGACTTAAATTAGAAATGGGGCTATAAATAAAAGACTTAATAATGAAGTGATAGAATTAAATTAAATATTAGACATTCTATTAAAATATTTCACTTATCAACTAGTTAAAATAGCTAGAATAATAAATATATTATATTTGTTTTTTCCTATTATAGCTAAACTTATAAAAGTCGATATTTCTTTAGTTGATTGTTTCTTAGTTGAGAAACTTAAAAATTATAAACTTCTGTTAATCAAAAAAACGGATAGGTCAGCAGTTTATTTGATTGTAAGCACGGATCTTACTAGATGACTCATCATTCCATTTAAAACCTAGATGCATCATTAACAATTAATTTATTCTTCTTTCAAAATAAAGCATTAAAATTTTATTTGATTAAGGTTTTTTGGTGGAACTTTTAAATATTTTACTAGTATTTAATTAAATTAAAAACGTTAATCATCTCAATTTTAATATCCTATATTTAAAATAGTTATCAAACTTTATATGTCATTTAGTTGGAAAATAGACTGTATTTTATAAAGAACAACTAATTCATTATTAATGAAGCTTTATAATACAAGCCTTTCTCTCCTACTGTTGTTAAAGTTATTTAAACACTTAGTAATCAAAGCTTTATTAACTCATATTTCTCTTTTATCTTGATGCTGACCTTATTATACTTTCTCTTGTTCTATATGAAATTTATGCGATACTACTAAGAGAATCTTTCTAATCGGACATAGAGTAAAACATAAGAAGAGAAAGCAATAAAATTAAAATTTATTTTGTATTACTTTTTATGGGCATTTTGAGAGAATATCTTGAAAGAGAAGACTTATCACTTCAAGTTCATTCTAACCTTCTTTTGAGAGAATAGTTGATAATTTTTTATTTTTATGCTTATTGGAAATAATTTTAATTATCGTCTTCCTATAATTCACATTCTAGATGCAGTGATTAAAGATTGGATCACAGTTTATGGATTAGCATAAAATCAAATGGTATTTTACTTAAAATGCAGTAATTAACTGGCATAATACTCAAATTTATCTGAGCGATATTTAAAATGTAGAAGTGCTATTTAGATTAAAAAATGAAGAGAATTAACAAAATGAAGCAAATAATTAATAGTTAATGTAACTTTTTATTTAGGAAAAGGAAAACGGAAGAAGTGATAGCTAAGATTCTTACCTTTAAAATATATAAAAAGCAAAAGAAAGGAATCAGCAGATCAATTGAGAAATTAATATAACAGAGTGTATGTAAAAACTAAGAATCTAACAAAGTGCTTCATTAATATATTATGAGGCTTTATTGAAATTCATTTTACATCGTATATAAATTTTAATTTTAAAGAACGTCTTTAATGATCATTGCATTATTCTTACGATTATGCTCTTTTCTCATCAGATTTAAATTTATCTAGGCTCTCATTCAAGATTAAATGCAAAAACCAAAATTAAACTTCTAGCTAAGTACTCTTTTTATTATATTTATGAGTAATATAAAGCTAAATTTTTAATTAGTTTGTTTAACTTCGAAATATTATTTAAGAATATGATCTAAAATTAATTTGAAGATTATATTAGAAAATATTTCTGATAAAATTTTTCTTATGACTTTAGTAAAGTACTCACAAGAAAATGTTTTTGGTTTTTTCAGTTCTTGAAAAAAATGTTCAAATCCATATCATATTTTTGTAAAAAGTGAAAAACAATTGTAAGAATATTTCCAATATATTCCAGTAATACTCTTTTTATTCTTAATAAATCAGCTGCTTTTTTGTTTGGAATTTAGTTCTAAATATCTTTAATTATTTTAGAGCAGTATGATATAATTATTTTAAAATAAGAGCAATAAACTTTTTATTTTTTAATTATTTTTATCAATTTTAATTATTTAAGGTGATTTATACCTATTTCAAATTTATAATTTTTGCTATAACTCAGTTACTAAATTTCCAATGTATTTATTTATCAATTAAAATTAAATAGTTTATTTTGAATCTTCTTTGTTTATTAAATAATTTCCTTAGCACATCCATTAAGAAAAAGCTTTCTCTTTGTTTTGCTCTTTTAACATTTTAAACGCTTTATGGCTGCTTAATATTTCTAGTAATTTCTTCTCATGAGTTTCTAAGTAAAGCAGTAGATCTTTTAGCTTATTGTATTTCTTAGTAAGAATTTGAGGAAGTTTACTGAACTTGGGATTTTGGAAAGAGTAAATCTAATGAATTAATCTTGATTATCTGTATGCTTAAAGAGAAAAATTGAATGATATTTTCCAATATAATGTATCTTACAGCTTTCTAGCAATAATTTAGTATTAATATTTTTCTAAAGAAATATTGAATAAAGAATCCAATAATTATCAGTAGATTAGAGCTATCATTATAATTAATTAAGCTTAAATTAGATAAAATTAGATTTATTTCTATAGTAGAAGTCAGTGTAATGCATATTACTATTCCTTTTTTAATAACTTGCTTAGTTTTCAATTATTATGTCTTAAAGTTTCTTTACACTTAAATCTCTTTTAGTTTAATTATTTATCATACCTATTTTTAGCTTTATCTTTTAAATTCTATAATCCTATTTAATATCAATAAAAACAACTATTAAGAAGGGTTCCACACCACTTTCTAAAAGTAAGAGAACAAATCAGAAGCACCACACACATATTAACTTTAGTTTCTAAACCTTTTTAAACAATATCAAAAGATGAGAAAAATACCTAACAAATAATAGCCATCACCATTTAGATCAACTCTTCCAAGAGAAATAGGCAAACTATCAAATTTTTCGACTATTTTAACTGGAACAACTCTGAAAAAGAAAAAACTAATGGAGGAAAGGGTTGCATATGAAAATAATTTACAAATGCAACTTGAACGACCTTACCTTAAAACAAGCAATTGGAAGGAGATAGAAATTAAATTATTAAATAGTTTTCTGTTTAATAAGAATTACATGAAATTGAAAGGGAATTCAAATAATTTAAAATGAGATTGAATTTCAAGCTAAAGACGCAAATATATATACATCCTACTTTAATTTCAAGGAGAAATATGAAATAAAGAATGGAAGAGATAGGTCAATATTTGTGAATAATTGCACAGTAAAACGAAAAAAAGGCAAAAAATCAAGAATAAAAAATAAAAAAATAGAATAAGTTTTTCCATAAATGATGCAGCAATAATCCAGCAGCATATATTAAATAACCACAAAGGAAAAGGAAAAAGGGAATATAGATTAAAAGCAATCAAGAAGGAATAATACATTTTAAAGAGTACATTATTTATCTGGAAAAATATAGATAAAATAAGATAATTCATAAGATGATTTTAAAATAACTTCCAACATATAACCAAACATAAGATAGGAACTACAAAGAAAGAATTCAGTTCATATAAATAATCTAAACTGCATGTGAGCTGGCTTTAAATTTGATAAACAGGTAACTTACTCACTTCTTAAGAGAAGGAGAATTTTTGAAAGAAATATTTTCTTTTTCTCAAATCCTTTTGATTTTATTTGAAAATCCCAACAATAAGGCTAATTTTTTGAAATTAATTTATCAATGTGTTAAGATACCCATTAACCTAATCTTTATAGCTAAATTTTTTCATTGGCTTGAATATAATAAAATATGATCAATAGAAAATTTACTTTATTGTAAAAAAATTGATGCTATTATTTTAATTTTTTAGGCGCACTTCTATTTTGTTAAGTTCTTCTCCTGTAAATAAGATCGAAAGCAATTATGAGTCTCATTTCTTCTAATTTATTGTTATAGTAATCTTATTTCTATGGAATAAACTCTTTCTCTGCAGCAATCTAAGTAGCTATTTATCTAAATTAAAAGAATAATCTAAATATACTTAATAATAATTAGAATTTTTGGCTATGCCTATATTATATTCAACTGTCTATTTAAAAATTGTACTAAATTACTAGAATCTCATAAACCTAAAAATACATCTATTTAATGTATAATTCAACATTATTATAAAAGGAAAGAGCTATAATACTTATTTAAAACTAATTTAATTAAATTTAGCTTTTATTTACATTCAATTTAATAAAAACTAATAGAAGGGAACTAAATATAAATAATCAGTCATTACTAAAATACAAAAGTTAAATGAGACAATTATAGAAACTTTTTTCATTTATACTTTACTAGTAAAAATTAAGTTAATAAACATTTTTATATCTCCTAAAGAAATAAAATAAAATTATGATAATTGTATTGATAGATATAAAATGCATAAGAATAGGTTAGGTAATCCTTTTCGAAAATATTAAAATATTAAAAGATTATATAATTTATAAGTATAAATTAAGATATGAAGTATTAAAATAAATTATTTCATTAAGTTTATAAAAACTACCTAAAGCTATTTAATTAAAAAGTAAACTTGATATATCGATGCTTATTTAAATATGATGTTAAAAGGGATTAAATTTTTTTAAATAAATGTGATAAACTATGATGGGATAGAAAATATTTATTTCTAAGTGAAAAATAAAAATTATTAATAAGATTAACTATGTATTTAAACTCTTAGCTTTGTAATCATAAAATAAATTATTAATAAAGCCATAAAGCTTTTTAGAAAATTAGGTTATATAATTTTTTTCCCTACAGTTCTTAATTAAATCGTAGTGAAATAAATTTAATTTTTTTAATTTTTATGGACAGTTTTTAATTATCTTCACCACTACAGATCATAAATCGTCTTGCATGATTTTAGATTTTAAGCTCTTTAGGTTTCTATTATTATAACTTCGTTATATGATCTATCTTTTTTTTTAATTTTTAAATTGTAAAGTTTATCTAGTTTATCATGAATGTAATGTTTCTCATATTCTTTTTTCATTTGTCTTTATTGTTTGATTCAAAGCGAAACATTTTTAAATAATATATAATTTTATAAAATTTTCAGATTTTATCATCTATAATCCTTAATTTATATTAGAATTTGCTTTAATAGTTGTCAGGTTTTAATGCGTTTAAGTTTTAAGTATTATGATTAAAGTTGTTTGTAACTTCAGTTGTTTTGTAAATTTCCTTTATTCTTACCTGATAATTGCATCTTTCATTTATTAAATGTAAATGTTATTATTTTTACTTTAATATTCATTTGCTAATTTCTATTATTTTTATACCAGTTTGATAATAAGATTTAGAGATTGTTAAATCATCATGAATGGATTCTTCATTAGACGAATTATAAAGATATTCCATGCCCATAATTATAGTATTTAATTTGAGTTATATAGGAATAAAGGCTATTTATATAATTATTATATGATTAATATTTCTTGGCTAGTAGATCTGTCTACAGAATCTGATTTAATGCTTATTTATTCTTTTTATTTTTATCATACATTATGAAAAACTTTATAAACAGCGCAGCTAAATAATTAGTTAGATGTATTAAGTTTATTTTCTTTTATGCCTAATGGAAAATTATAAGCGAAATTGAGAAATAATACTCCAATTAAATCTACTTATTCTCAAGAAAATACCTTAATAATAGATAAATTAGATGCTTGCTGTGTAGCAAATAAAGAGAAAAATTAATTTTAGCAAAGCAGAATTAGTTTAAATCTAAGCATAGCAAAATAAATGGCAATAGGAAGCTATAAAATAATAAAAAATAATTAATGCTAAAAAGTGATTTTCCTCTATTTAGCTCACTAAGATACTTATAAATCTCTACAAATAAAAGAGTAAAAAAGTTATTATGCATATACTAGTGTTGAGGAAATTTAAATCTGAAAATAAAGCTTTAAGATAAATAATCATTAAACTTAAATTTCAAGCCAAAATAATACCAAAGAAGCTATTTATAACTAATAATACCATAATACCAAAATTAAAAAGAGCAAAAAAGATTTATAATTTGTATAGTATGTAATCATCTATATTTTGTAAGAAAGTTAGAAAAATACTAAAATTAAATTATGTGTATGAAGGAGATCTCAATGAAGATAAGAACAAAAAATATTAAAAATAATTAAAGTTTATAAAGTAAATCTGTATTATTACAAGATCTTTCCTTCTATAAATTTTATAAGTGGCTTATTTTCTCATTAATAAGCATAACTTAAACTTATTTATCTAAATTATCATTAATTTTTAAATCTATCTACACTAGATGTAATTATAAACACATCATACTATTTTTTATTCTCTTTCGAAGTATTAAACTTCTAAATAACTTTAGAGCAGAAATAAAAGGATATATATAGTAAAATTCAAAGTATAACTAAATAAATTTAAGAACTGCTTAAAATACAGCACTATACTTTTATCCAATTATCTTGATTACTTCAAATATTATTTATCATATTAAGAATCTTTGTAGTATCTTCAAATAAGAGAAAGCTTGCTATTATAGATTAGAGTTAATATTAAAGTAATTTGAGATTTATTTTCTACCCATTTTGATAATTTGATGATGTGAATTAAGTTAGTTAAATTTATTAAATAGCTTATATCTATGTTTATTATTGATATAAGCGTAATTATCTATAATTAAAATGTCAATCTATTTAATTATTTTCTATTTCCTTATCTCTAGAATTTCAGCTTAATTTATATTTTTTGATATACTTGATTCAAATATTCCAACTTAAAGAGATACTAACTCATTGCCATCTAAAAATTTTTCTTAATATGGCTAAGATCCCCAGGGAATTTAATTTAGTGTATCAGCCTGGTTAAAATTTAACTCCAGTAACCAAGTAATGAGTTGGGGTAATTTCATTCAATTTTATGATGGCGTTAAGAATTATCTAGAATTCGGTTTGATATAAGACTAAACAAAGTAGCAAACTGCTTTTAAAATAAATCAATATTTTGGAGCTATTACTTAATTCTAATTAGATATGATGTTTGTTAGTGATATCTGAGTATTCTTTTGATGTACAATTAATACTCAAGGAAGCTTTTTAGCTGTTGCAACTCATTCAAAGATAAATAACTATTTTTAAACTCTATCAAAATCTTTAGGATAACTATTTGCTTTTACTTCAAATATTAAAATAAATCAAGGAAGTTATTATTTTAGTTGCAGTTTTACTGGGACTACTTATTCATTAAGATACTATAAGAATTAATATTTAGATGCTAATGACTTTCAATCAATTTTATCTGATTAGGGCTTTCTATAATCAAGTTCTATTACTTGTAATTCTTTATGCTCCAAATGCTTTGGCATTAATTTATATAATTGCCTCCAATGCTATTCTCTATGAGACTTTTTAGCGGATTTATGCATTTGCAATTTAAAATTATCAGTAGAATAAGAATGTAATAGTACATGTCCTATAACATAATAAGACAGTGATGGTAATAAATAATGCGAGTTTTGTAATAAAATCATTTTAAATTGCAAAGAGTGTAATTAACAAGGAACTATATGCTTAAAGTGTTAAGATCCTTGATTACTATACAATAGTTAGTGTTTAAGCTAATGCCCAAATTAAACATTTTTTTAATATAACTTAACTTGTTTCAAATGCGAATCTAGAATCTAGAATTGTGAAGCGTGTGATATAATTGGGACTTTGTGTACAAAGTGCTAATAGCCAAGAGTTTTATTCAAGAATTAATGCGTTTAAAGCTGCCCTGACGATAACTTTTATGTTGAGGATTTTATTTGCTAAAACTGTAATTCCTCAATAGAGAACTGCTAAAGATGCAATTTAAATGGATTATAGTGTTTTCAATGCAAAGAACCTTTTCTTTTATTCGAAAACTAGTGTATCTAGAACTGTCCTAACGAAACGTTTTTTATTGAAAATTATACTTGCCAAAAATGCAAAAATAAGTTAGAAAATTGCTAAGAATGCAATTCAAATGGAGATATCTGCATAAAATGCTTGGAACCTTGACTTCTATTCGGCAGTAAGTGTGTTTAGAATTGTCCAAGCAATCTTTATTACGAATAGAATTAAAGCTGCCAGCTATGTAATTAGAGTATAAGCAATTGTGAATAGTGCAATATAAATGGGACTGAATGTATTAGATGCTAAGATCCGTATGTTTTGTTTGATAATATGTGCAGTGAAAGTTGTCCTAATAAAACAATTATAACCAGAACTCCATTTGTCAAAAGTGTTCATAAATGATCGAAAACTGCAAATTTTGCGATATCGAAAGAGGAGCGTGTTTGGAGTGCTACGATCCTTATTTTCTTTTTCAAGAAACGTCTTGTGTTAGCAAATGCTAATAAAACTAGATAAATATCAATAAAACTTGTTAATCTTGCGAAATAATTGCTCACTGCTAGTTTTACTCATGAAATCTTTCATAGTCGATAGAATGCTCTTAGTGTTTTCCAAATTTTACATTATCAAATAATGAATGCATATAGAACTATTTGATACCTGGTAAGAATGAAAGTAATACTGGCCCTTAAAATTAAGAAGAGGAATAAAACTAAGATTAATTTAAGAATATAAAAAAGAGCCTTAATGATTTCTAAATTTCAAACTCAGAAAAAGATTTTATACAAAATTCTTCTGATATATCCACTGCTCTTGTTTACACTAGTTTTTTAGTAAGTTTAAGTTCTTTATTAACTAGCCTTTTTAGTAACTCTAAGTATTCAGCAAGTACTCCTAAATTTTTATAAGCTATTTTTATAACTCAACTCATTCTTATGAATGCATATGTTGATATAAAACAACCTGAAGTTCTTAACGCTTACTATTATACTAATATTGATAATAAATAGAAATAAAATGGACTAAGTAATAATAACTTTATTGGTTTAAATCTAAATTCCAACTAATTGAAAATAGATTAATAAATTTATGTTTAACTTAATTACTAAAGCTACACTCTATTATCCAATTTATTTGAAGCTCTCTTCCTGCTATTCATTTTACTTTTTATTGATTTGCTACTCAAGATTATTGGACTCAAGGTTTGCAAGACTAAAATAGAGAAAATAAGAACTAAATTTACTAACAGAAACTACGTCTCAGTGATTTATAGTATTAAGGCTCTTCAGATTAATAATGCTGTTATGTTACAACTTTATCACTTTACTGCTTCTGATTTTTATTCTGGCTTAAACTCCTTCCTTGCTATCCTAGTACTAGTAAGTTTCTATATTTAGATTATTTAAATAGCATGTATTTTTCATAGCTTCCAAGTCCTTAATAAATATTACAGTTTAAAAAATAAATTTTAGGAAACTAAAGAGGAGAAGACAGAGAAATAAATAGCATAGATTAAAGAAAAGTATATAGTTTACTTTGACTAAAAGAATCAGGATAAAAAGATGCAAACACTTTACTGGACTTTCTTTCTAGTAAGGAGACTTTTTGTTTCATTTGCAGCTATTATATTAGTAGAGATATAAGTAGCTTAAATCATATTATACCTTATTCATTGTTTAGTTTGGTTCTTTTATATAGTTTATTTCAAACCTTTTGAAAATATTTTGTAGTATGCTGTTGAGATAAGTGGAGAAATGGTACTCATTTTTATTTATTTCTTTAACTTCTATTTCGAAGCTAACAGTCATAGCACTTATACTGATTGAAATGCAGATACGTAAACATTAGGAGTAGTGATAACAATAACATGTTGTCTTTTCACATTAATAGCTTTAGTAATATCACTTATATTTTCTTTTATAGATTTGTATTTATCTTGGAAAAAAGTGAGATAAGAGAAAATCTAGTAGTAATAGAAGAATGAGTAATTACATCAGCAAGATTTATTCAATAAAGATGACTCAAAACAAAAAGTGAACATGCATAACACAACAGTTATATAAAGTCAACGAGAAGATTCGGATTTACTTTATTAAATTCACGAAAATATAGAAGAATAAAAAATACCTAAACATCACAAAAGACAGATCAAGAATAAAATGTCAAGAAATCATAAATCCAAGCATAATAGCCAAAAATAAACATGAAATGAACTCTTAAACTATTTTCCTTGAATTTTATAATTTTTCATAATTTTTTATTATAGAAATTATAAAATAAATTTCATAAAAAAGATTTAGTTATTAATATCTCTTTCTTAAACTTAGTTTAAAATTAGTAAAAGTCACTTATATTAAGAAGTTTTAACTATAATTGTTTTATTAATAAAGAGATATTATAATTCTTTTATTTTAATCTAAGTAACAAACTTAGTAAATAATCAAAGCTATTTTTAATTTTCTTTTAGTAAATTTCTTTATTTATACTTTTGCTACTCAATTATTTATGATTATCATAACCAAGTAAAGATATTTATAAATGTGATGTTTTCATCTATTTTTTCTATATAATTATATATTTAGCTATCCTTTAATTTTCTCTTAGTTTTCTTTTATTAATCTTGTAACTTTTCATCATTTTCCTTGCTAAACGTAATTTCATGGAGATATTCTTTCACCTAAATAATGATTGATATCTTTGAACTTTTATATTTTTTCAAATTTGTTGCAATATAATCTTTCTCTTTCTCTTTTATGTTGTTGTTGTATCTTCCTTTTATTCTTCAACTTCTTCTAGTAGTTTCCGTATTCTTATTTAAAGTTTTTAAATTTCTAGCATCTTTTCCGTAGATGCATTCGAGAGTTACAATAATAGAATCTTTTCGCTTCTCTTTTAGGTTTAAATCTTGACTTCTTTTGTCCTTCGATTATCATCGGGTCATTTCCTTATTCTTGTAAGTCCGATTAACGCTGCAATTTTTGCTGGTTTTAATCTATTTTTTCTATTTTGCTGGCCAAATATTTCTGCTTCTATTGTTATAGTTATACTTAATTGTTCTGGTTTTTTAAAATATTTAAAAATTTGTTATGGTCTTCTTCCTTCTTCTTAGGTCATGAGTCTCAATTATATTTCCTCTGCAATTTCAAGTTTTTCCATCAGTCTTTTATTTTCTTTCTTTAGCTTTTCAACCTCTTCCTAGAGGTCCAGCCCACTTTTATCAGCTAATTATTGCATATTTACTGTTTTGTGATGAGATTCGAGACTTCCAAGCGCATAATATTTATAGCCTATTTTCTAGGCTTTTTTCAGAGGTGGTAGATTCGATTTAATGTCTGACCTTTTTTGTTCCCTTCTCCTGTTCTTAATCTCTCTAGGTTGTCGATAATTCCTACCTTTTTGGAGCCGCGAAAATCTTGATTTGAATCTTGACATCATTTTATATAGTATCTAGTATCTATTATTAAAATGAAAATACTAAAGCGGGTGGAATATACCTATTATTTTAAAAGTAATTTGATTTTCGCTAAGCCAAATTTGATTTTTCAAATATTCCTGCAAACTTTAAAAGCGTAAGAATTGGAAGATTAGCAACTTCATCATGCTTCTTACCAATTAATGAAAAGTAAAACATTTACAAAAATATAGGATAAGAAAATCTTAGTAATAATAGTTAGAATCTTATTATTTTTAGTAGTGACTTCAATGCTTTGCTATCTACTTAGGTAATAATCCTTCTTAAATAGCAAAATCACTTAAAAACTACAAGATTTTATAATAAATAAATAAATTTGATTATAGAGCGCGTAGCACTCTCATTGGTGCGCAGCTCTTTAAAAAAAATGTTTCGTACTGACGAGAATGTTTGTTACTGATAAAATTATCAGATACTGGTAGACCTTGTTCAATACTGGTATAATTATTCAGTACTGATAAAAATGTTCAATACTGATATAATTTAAGAATACTCGTAATCTTTAATACTTGTTGGAGGTCCAAGGACATGGCAGGATTGTGTCTCATTGTATCACCAAAGCAGAGGACGACATGTGTCAATTATGGGTACTTAAATTCCCCACCTCTGATGAAGCTCGCAATATTATTTCTTTTTCGTTCCAGAATTAAAGCTAAACTAAGCCAGTGCCGATAGTCTAAGAATCTTATGTCTCGAGGCCAAACCAAAGCAGAGGAAGACATAAAGTCGATTATGGGTACTTAACTTCCCCAACCTCTGATGAAGATGACCTTGTTGCTCACCTTCAAACAACTATTTAATAAATATATAGTAAATGATCTATTAGTTTTAAATGATTTTGAATCCAACATTTTTATTCGCAGAGCAAATAACTAATACTATTGCTATGACTACTTTTTGACAACTTCTCATCTCAATTCTGCTAATTTTATTTATTTTAAATTAATTCAACACTCAGACTTACTCACTTATAATTTTCCACTTAGCTTTGCATTTAAATATAACTTGGTAAGATCTGAATAAGATTTAGAATAACACTTGCTCTTTTAAATTTCCAAATTATAGAATCAAATTATTATCCAAATATTTTTCTTGGGTAACTTTAATAGTTCTAATAACTTGGACAAAGAAATGCTGAATATTAGTACCATTTTATTTGTAATTAATTAATTGAAATGTGAATCCGAACTTTATTTATAAAATTAGTCAAAGCATTTTTATTAATTACTAAGTCTTCTAGTCAAATTATTTTTTTAAGCATAGAAGGATAAAATTACATTTAAAAAAGCTTTTAGTTTATATGCACTAATTAATCAGAAAATTTTCAAATTATATTAGAAAAAAATCTATCATCTCATATCTTTTTCTTCTTAGTTTAGAAATTTTACTTAGAAATCGAAGATATTTCTACTTCTCCAATTTTTTACCTTAGTATTGATATGATATTCCTAAAAATCTCTTTATCTCTAATTAATTTATATTAATCCATTATTAAAAGTAAAATAAGACTTGACAGTACCAAAACTTAGTCTATCATGAACTTTTTTCGATAGTTTATTGAATACTCTTTCAATTCTTTAATCCTCTCTATTTCTCAAAATGAATTAACACATAAAGTGCTAACAAGGATTACTAAATAAGTGAGTTTTGTTAATAGAATATTTAAAGTAATCTGATTATTAAATTCATAATAGTATGGATATTAATGCTTTTATTAATAATATTTATAGAAAATAAAAAAGTAAACTAACTTGTTATATAACTTCTTTTGTGTCTTTTTACTAAAGTATATAAGATAATATTTCTTTTATAAGGTTTCTAAGATTTCTTAGATTGGATAAATTTTATATATATGGAACTTTCATTTCCTATATTAAAAAAATATATTATAAAATTAATTAAAAGTCTAAAGAAATATTCTCTCGCAGTTTTATGATTAAGATAATATTTCTTGATTAAATAAAGAAACAGTAATCCAGAAGATCTTTTAGAAATCTAACTTAATCTATTTAATCTTATTTCTTTATTATTTTAAGATATTTTTACTTTTTTTATCT
Organism: Loxodes magnus; assembly: GCA_946699065.1. Lineage (NCBI taxonomy): Eukaryota > Ciliophora > Karyorelictea > Loxodida > Loxodidae > Loxodes > Loxodes magnus. The sequence goes on from CAMPDV010000222.1 coordinate 257,964, forward strand.
TTTTAACTAAAATTTTAGATATCATTATTATTAATACAAATGCCTACCTGCGAATTTCTTAGTCATCTTTAATAGTTATAATAGCTTAAACTCTTTTTTCATAAAACAATATTAGTCTAAGAGATATTTCTCTCTTTTTAGTTGTAATAAGCTTAAAATATAGCCTTAGTACTTAGAAATTTAGTTATATGGCTTAGCAAGTTTATTACATTAATACTAGAGACTATAATAAGTTTTAAAAACAAGTTGATAAAGTTGAGATATAACAATAAAAAAGAATAATTACTTAGACTTAATTAATAAATAGTAATTACTTTCATTTTTAGTTTATTGGAATAATTAAGTTATAGAAATGTTTAATTTACAACTATTCAATTTTAAATCTAGGAGTATTATGAAACTTTATTATCCTCTTAAATAAACTTTTTAACTCAAATTTTTATTCCTAATTGCATGATTTGAAATGTTTCAAGTTTTTAGAATATTTTGTCTAAATTACTATTTTTATAATTTAATAGAGGTTAAGAGCATTGAACTCTAACTAGAAAGTTAAAAGAAAAGGAATTATTTAATTAAAGAAGTATTTAAGCTGATATTTTATTCATACACTGTTCATTAAGATATTCTATAAGACTTAATTATTAAGTTAGATGTTTTATTTTAGTTTCCCTTTTTTCATATATCTACTTAAGGTTTTCACAAAAAAAGTCTAGGCTAAGATTATAAAAATAGTTAAAAATATGGAAAAGAAGTTGAAAGAAATTTTGGCTTAGGAAAAAAGAGATAATTTTGATTTTATGGGAAACTGCTTTAATTTTGAAATCTGAAAATAAATAGAACTTAAATGCTCTTTAATAATCTTTTAGATACATTTTTTTCTCTTTAACCCACTAGCTCCGTATATTTTGAGCAACGTTTTTATTCTGAAAAAGTAGTCAATAATTAGTAAAGATACCTTAATGAAACAATTAGATAAATTTACTTAAAGAGTTTAAAAGTTATCTTGTTCATATTTTTCTTCATTCTTCTCCTAATTAAACTTCCTTTTTATTTTTTATCTAAATCTTAAATAAAAAATAGGAGAATCTTATAGCATTTTCAAAAGCTAATTAATAATAAAAGTAGTTGTTTATATTAACCCTTAGAGTGAATCTTGTGATTATTAACTTTAAGTTTATTAATTATTAGCCTTAGCTAAGTTGATACTTATGTAATTAATCTTATTTGTTTATCTTTCCTAGCATAAAGATTAAAATATCTAACTAATTCAATAATCGCTTAAAGACCCCCTTCTTAGAAAAGAAAAAGCGCAATATGTTTATTTACTTTAGTAAACTTTAAAAGTAAGTCTGGATTTAAGAATTAAAATAGAAGACTGACTGTTCCTCATAAATAGATTAGGAGTTATTTCCATCAAATTAAAATATAAGCATGCTATTAATAAAATCCATTTAGTATGAATAATATAGAGAGATACTTAGATAATTAATAAACAAATATGTGCTAGTGAAAGCTTAATCAATTCCCTTGTCTGATATGAAAGTAAGATCGATATATTGCTTTCTCAAATATTAGTTTCTCATTTTAATTTCTCTTTTAGTAACTTGAATGTGTGTTTTTAGCAAAATTTATCAATTAAAATTAAAAATTGAAACTTAATCTGTCTATGAAACAAATTAAAAATGTATCCCTTTCCTCTTTAACTTCAAATTTATTTAAAATGATATTAGATCATACCATCTTCCATAGAATTCATGTGGTTTAAAAATAAAAAAAGGAAATCTAATTGCCAACTAGCTCTCAATTTGTTTAACCATTTTATAGAAATAAAACTAAAGTGATTTAAATAATAAAATAAATGTTTAAAGTCTTAACTTTAATGATTTTGTTTTCCTTCAGAGTTAGTTTATCTTAATCTATATTCTTTGATATTCTAGTTCCAAACAATCCGACTTTTATTTCTCCTTCTGAAACTAACAATTATGATTTCAAGAGCTATAATTTCGATCCTTCAAGTTAAACTTAGTTTAGTATTACTTGCTGACTTAAATTTAGTTCAGCTAACTAGAAAAAAAAATGAGGAGTTTTTGTATAGTTTTGAGACAACGGTTAATACTATCTAGAACTAGGTATCAGTCAAAATTGGGATATTTCTAAAACTTTTTTTCACGCAATTCAAAAAAGTCATTAATAGATTGAGCGAAATTATACTACTAAATTCATAAGCGATATATGGGTTTTTGTTGGGTTTTCAATTAATATTTAAGGATAGTTCGTATAAGTTTGAACCCACTAGAAACTGAAAAATTAATTAGAAGTAAACTAAGATAGTTTTGGTGAATTAATTTAGTTTGAATCTAAAAGTAAAATAGAATAAGGAAGCTAAACTAAAGGTTGAAACTATGAAGGATATATTTATTCATTAAGATATCATCAAAATTAATACTATAATCTCTCAGATTTTTATGATATTCTGAGTTAAGCTTATTAAGGATACGAAGATAATAAAACTCCAGTAATATGCTATAAAAATTGCTCTAAATGTTTTGGGAGTAATTAAGATAATTGCCTGTAGTGCTTTGAAGGCTGAGAATTTTCAAATAATTAGTGCTTATGTAGTAAGAAAATTTCTCAGGATTATACTTTATGTGATGACTACTGTCCTCCTTTTTAATTAGACTACAACAATGATGGAATTTGCGATTTTTGTAATAAAACAATTTCGAACTGCTAATCCTGCTCATAGAATGGATAAGCCTGCTATGAATGTCAAGATTCCTGACTTTTATTCGAAAACTAATGCTTAAGCTAGTGCCCCAATGATACTTATTTCATCAATAACTAAACATGCCAAGAGTGCGAATCTAAAATCTCAAATTGCTAATCCTGCTCATAGAACGGATAAGCCTGCTATGAATGTCAAGATTCCTGACTTTTATTCGAAAACTAATGCTTAAGCTAGTGCCCCAATGATACTTATTTCATCAATAACTAAACATGTTAAGAGTGTGAATCTAAAATCTCAAATTGCTAATCCTGCTCATATAATGGAGAAGAATGTCTGTAATGTAAAGAAAAGTGGTTTCTCTCTTAGAATAAGATTTGCATTGATGCTTGTGGAGAAAATGACTATATATTAAACTAAATCTGCTTTCCTAGTGATTTAATTCCTCATTGTGAAAAATGTAAACTATACGAAGAAATAAAAATGGAATGCATTAAATGTGTGCAAGATTTCGAATTACTAAACGAATAATGTATTAAAACTTAATAGTAAAACTAATCTGAAACTAATTAAACTAGCGATGATATCAAAGATTAAAGTGAACCTTCGTTCATAGTTTCTGATTTTGAATAATAAGTGACAGAAGTAACTGATAATAGTTTGGCATATTCTCAGATTGTAGGTTTCGCATCTGGTAATTTAATGGTTATGGGGAATTCAATGTCTTTGAACTAATTATAATCTTTTTGAACTGTTGCATTCATAACTCAAATGATTATGTTGAATGCTTATATAAATGTTCCTAGACCAGATAACCTGAATAACTACTACTTTCAGAATTTTTAATTAAAAATTCCTTTTGGTCTTAATTGTAACCTTTTCGATATAAACTGGAATATTATGTAGATAGATAAGCAAATTTGAGAAAAACTTAAATATAATAGCTATGCCTTTTTAGCTAATTCTTTAACTTCCCTCTTTATGATTCTGATCTCTTTTGGACTTTACCTTATCTTTTTCTGCCTTAATTTCAGTTTTAAAAATGTGAAGCTATTTTAGAAGCTAAGAAATACTTTTCATTTCAGTACTGTTATCAACTTCTATTTCAGTTCTTGCTTAAACTTAAATTTCGCTATTTTCCTTCAAATTTACAATTTTAACTTGAGTGATTTCTTTGAAACAATTAACTGCTTTTTAGCTTTATTTTTCATGGTAATTAATTATACAGGCTTTTTAAATGACTGTTATTTTTCTCTCCTGAAGAGGTGTTTTTATCGTTTATAGAAATAAGAATAAATCCTAGAATTAGAACGTAAACTCTGTCTAAACATTTCATCAATAAAAATGATATTCTGCTTACTTTCAAGATTTTCAATCTAATCAAATAGCAATCTACTGGCCTATGTTTCTGTTTAGACGTTTTGTTTTGGGTATAATTCTGATATTCTTTTTAAACTATCCAAAAATACAAACTATTCTAATGAGTGGGTTATGCTTTTCCTAGATTTTTATTTTACTAAAATTTAAACCTTTTGAAGATCCTAAGCGTAATTACTTCGAAAGCATTATAGAAGTATTTTTAATGTTCATTTATTCAGTTAACTTTTACTTCTCTGATCTTGAGTAAGAAAGGAAGTTGAGAACTATATATGATTAAGAGTCTTAGTTCTTAGGAGCTTTTGTGATGTATTTCTCAAGTAGCTTTATTTTAGCACTGACATTAGGAATGTTTATTATAAATATTAAGAACGCCATTAAAGAGTGTAGACAAAGGAAAAAAGTTAGTAGTATACAGCAGCTTACCATTGATAATACTACACTAAATTAAACTTAAATCTAGTAAATCTAGTTGCAAAGCGAGTATTTTAACAATAAGCTTGCTTCTGATTAAGTTTAGAATTAAATAAAATAGACTTAAACAGTCTTTAATTCTTAGCCATTCTAACTTACATCAGAAAGATTCGAGCAAAAGATTGCACTAGAAAACAAATAAAACCAAAGCTTCCGATAAGATGAAACTTCTTTTCCATTTGGAATCTTTCCTTAGGAAAGAAATTAAATGCTATAACATAAAATGACAGAGATAGGAATTAATGACTACATAAAAAGAAAAAAGTAACTTGGAAAAACACAAAATTAAAGAAACGAAAGAGAAAAAATTAAAAAGAAGGAACAAAAAGGAGCGTAATCGTGATAGAAAAGTTAACTGAAAAATTGTGAAACAAAATAAATTTACTTTTAATATTTTAAAATATACTAACTATATAATCTAAAATTATAATCAATAACATCTTTTTATTTGTTCTAGGCTTAATAAGCAAAAATTAAATATATCAATCCTCTCAATTAAGCTCTTATAAATCCTTGAGTGTTTTTCTACTTTAATCACTAACTAATAATTTACATTTCATTTGAGAAAATAAGGGATTACTAGACTTAATATAGTAGATTACCATATTAATGCATATATTCTTTTTTTAAGTCAATTCATTTTTAATTTCAGCCTAGAAAATTTTCTTTGAAGGCTTTCAACTTTTATTTAATTAAATTTCTCCTTTTAATCTAGAATATTTTTTAATTATAGCTGTAGCTAATAGATCATTGCTGAGTTATCTTAAGGAACTTGCTATTTTTACAATTCTTAAACACTTTGCCTTGAACTTTTACTTTCTTTTGCTAACATTTATTCAAGTTTTTTTTCTTAATGATTGTAAATATAATTTTCATAGCTTTTCTTTAGCTTTTTCTTATTTTATAAATCTAGGTTTAGTTATAATTATCAGGCTATCTTTATAGTATTAGTAACTATATAACTTACAACTTGGATTTAATATAGATTGAAAGTTTTAATCTTGAACAAAATATTTTTTATTCTTGTCTTGATTTGATTTTAAGAAATGCTTTCCAATATTATTGATCTCACTCTAAAATGTATATTAGCTTTGAATTTAAAGGCAACATTGTACATTCGCTTTAAAGTTCTTAGAGTCTAAATTTACCTTATGCTTGAAAGATTTCTTAATTGAGGTAATTTATTTTATATGCCTAGGTTTCGCCAAATTTAATCCGAGTTATACTTAGTAGATATAATCAAAGCGAATTCCTGTTTTATGGGAGTCCTAATCGGTTTTTTTGTATTTTAGATATTAAATTTAATTATAAAAGCCTGCATCCATTTAACTAAGGGCAAGTTTTCTAACTATTTAATTATAACTAATATTAAATATCTGACTAAGAGGAAACACTCTAATTTTCATTTTTAGATAGAAGTTATTTGCCTAAGGTTATTTCCTTATTTCTTTCAAATAACTAATTTAAAATTATTTTCTTTATACTAACCTGAGTATTAAATAAATAAGCTCTATTAGCATTCATAAACCCATTTTTAGAATCTTTAGTTAATACGTTTAAGCAAGCAAAAGCTTAATAATAAAATAGTTACTTTATAGATAAGCTAAAAAAGGAAAGCACTACATATGTAACTATTATAAGCAATTTTATTTAATTAGAGAAATCACCTTTCTATATTCATTTGATCCTATCTATTTAGTTCTTCTCTAGTTAACTTTACTATCCTTTTAAATTAAAATGCTGCTATTTTAGTAATATAGTGTATTTCCCTTGCTTAAGAATTGCTTTTATAAAGGATTAATAGATTTGAATGACAAATAAACTAATTAATTATGATTTGAAAGATGATAAATTTACTAAACTAAGCAGATAAAGTTATATTAACTAGAATAAAGCAAAACTTATTATGAAAAGCAATACCAGCAAAGCTAAATTCTACTTAGGAATAAAAATTTAGTCTTATACTATAACTCTTAGACTTAGATTAAGCATTTCTTGCATAATTAAAAGAAGCTATCTAGAATAAAAATGCTAGAAGTAAAAGTAAGAAACATTCCTTCATCAAGCATTTATAAAATAATTTTAGCTTATTACTTAGCTTCCAGTCAATATACTAAATGCTCTAGCAATTTAACTTGAAGATAAGCTATAAAAATATAAATCATTGTGTTAAATTATGTTTAAATATAAATAATTAAATCCTTATATCCTAAATAAGCTATTTGAATCTAGACTATTTAAATTATATTCCACTTTAAAATTATTAAATTTTTCCTTAAGATGGTTTCGACAGGCTTTTCTACTTAGAGTCTCTATTCATTAATAAATTGATTTATTGTTAAAACATGAAATTAATTTTAAAGGTATTTATAAAAATGAAATTGAAGATCTTTGTATTTTTTAGTTTTTTAAGAAATATTTAAAAAATTTACTGAGTGTTGCTGCATAAGGTATCTTTGTAATAATATTCATGAAAGCTATAACAATCTGGTCATTTGAGTTTAAATAAGACTTAAAATCATGATTTTTATATCCTATTTCCTTTGTTCACTCACATTTGATATTGATTATTTATTTTTTAATTAGCATATCTCATTAGTTAAAGCACTTACTTATTTGATTTCTCTATCTCTAAATCACAATAAAAGATGATAACTCACTTGATAAATTATTTTTTGAGCAAGAACAAAATATCAACTTCATTAATTATTTATTATATTTTTAAATTTCATAGTAAGAGCTATAAATAAGCTCTAGTATTAGCTTCAAATATTTCCTCATTTTCTGAATTTATCTTAATCATCTTAAATAAAAGAAATAGCTAATAGTTCATAAGAAATTTTGATTGCATTCTAAATGATTACCCTACAAACATCTGATAAACTATAAAAAGAAGGGAGATTAAATGACTAATGCTATCCTTAGATTTATAATCTTCAATACCTTCTTCTATACTTATTTAAATACCCCTAAATCTCTTATAAGGATTTACTTTTAAAGCTAACTTAATTCAAATATTTTAAATTTTTAGTTATAAATTTTCTGGATTTTATTTTTAATTAGCGATTATCCTATAATTAGATATAAGCTAAGATAATCCTATTAAGTTTATTCTCTTAATTGGATTAAAAAAGGAATCTATTTATATATAGATATGAATCATATTAAATACCCTTTTATTAATTTAAACCTAGAAATAAAATACTAATAATGACTATAATTTTAATCTTCTAATATTAAATATAAAAGAGCACTATAGTTAACTACTTCATCTATCTTTAATTCTCTTCCACTTTAAGAAAATTACTATAATATAACTATTACTTTAGTTAATAGACTCCATTAGCTAAGTTATAATCCTTTATATTATCCAATTATTTTAATGTTTATAGTATTCTGTATTAATTAATTGACTATTGCTATATCTAATTGATATAGCTTTGGTATTATCTTAGTTTAATATATCAACTATTATAGACTTTTAGTTATGCATTTGCTTATTTATATATGCTATATGTCTAATCAATCCATTCATTATTTCTCAAATATTTAAATCTCTCTTTAAAAAGAATAGCATTCATTATAATTCCATTAGCTATATTTCACAGATTTAAATTAAAAGACACTGCTTTAGATAGGCTTGTGTAAAGTAATGCTAACTTTTTAAAGAGTTTTAGCTTAAAAAATACATAAATATATTAAAGTGGTACCACACTTTTTTGGTTCATAACTACTTCTGTTATGGAACCTTTTGATTCACATTGTCTTGATTTATTTTTTCATTCTCTGAATAATATTCTTCACATCCACTTTTTAAAATAAAAGCTGACTACCTCCTTTCACATACTTGAAATTATTTACGAAGAATGAAGTTACAAGGTAATAGAGAAAAAATAATTGCCTAATGTCACAGCTGATAAAATTTTTATAAACCAAAAATCTTATCCGTCTCATTCAAGTCTATAGAACATTTCTAGCTCAGTCCATTTTAGCGACATGTGAATGCAGGAGAACTTTGAGATCACGATTCCAGTGTCCTGTATTCCAAAATAAAATACTATGGAAAGAAGATTAATTTAAAGTAAATATTTCCATTGTAAGCTATGCTTATAAAGTACCTAACTTTCTTATAAATTAAAATTATTTTATTCAGCTCCTCTTAATCCGCCTCACTGACTTTAAGCAATTTTTATCAGTCTTATTATTAGCTTGCATGGGTGTAATAGAATGAATATTATTAGAATATAAAGCTTTCAGGATAGTTAAATGGAGAGAACTCATAGATGATAATAATTTATGTAGACAAGAATGTTGTAAAATACCAGTTACCTCAACATTTTAGTTATTTCCAACTGTAAAAATACTTTGATGCTAAAATGGAAAAAGTTGAAATTTATGGTGTAAGTAATGTCTTAAAATAAGTAAGAAAAGCTAACTGAATTTACTATTACTTAAACTGAAACTTTGAAAGTGAGTCAAGATGTAAATAATTATAGGACTTAACTGAGTAAGAATATGGAAAAATTAAATTCCAAAGAATAAGGATTTTTACCATTTCTACAGTTCATTTCAATTTATAATTGATCTAAGGAATGATGGAAAATAAATTTAAATGGAGATGGCATGAATGCTTTGATGCGAGAAATGAAGTAGATTTAAGATCGACTAAGTTTTGGTACTGTTAAGACTCCTATTTTAGCTTTAAGCGTGGATTAATATAACTTAATTAAAGACAAAGATATTTTTAAGAAATATCATATCAATGCCAAGGTAAAAATTGGAGAAGTAGAAATAGATTTGGTTTCTAAGTAGAGTTTAAAAAACTAGGAACAAGTGGAAAAAAGGTTAGAGTAGGATTAGCTGATTGAAAAAGAAGGCTAAAAATATAATATTTCTATTAAAAATAAAGATCTTCCTAGGAAATACTTTAATGCTCTTAATACAAGATATTTGGAAATAGGAACTTCTAAATAAATTAAATTGGAATTGAATGAATTTTAACAATATTCTCAAATTCTATATGAAAATGGTGTCATAACAAATCCAAACACAACTGCTTAATTTTTCCATAGTACGTTTGATAAGGAAGAAATCAGCTTCACTTAAATGATTATTGGAAAGAAAGTGTTGAAACACTAAGAAAGAATAAGAGATATACCTAGAGGAAATCAGTTCGTTCCGTTAGTTGCATGCTCTATAATTATATTTATTTATAAAATATAAATAATTGCTAAGCATCATCCAAGTATTATATCCATTTTTCATTTTTTTCTAAATAAATTTCAGATTGTCAATAAAGGAAATTCAATACTTTCTTTTCTAAATTTATAAAAAGGAATAAAAAATCTCTGTGCCATAATTTATTGAAAGACATTAAAATAAGATCTATATAGCATGATTCAAAGTCTGGTATGAGAAATAAAGAGTATATTAAAAATCTCTGCTATTAATTATTTGTACAGTCATTTCTTCAATTTTGAGATATGGAATCTTTTTGCTAACTTTATCAACGTAAAAAAACTCTTTTCTTTAAATGCAAAATGTTTTTAAATTCTTGCTCTAAATTGGTATAAAAGTGTAAAACTGGAATTAAGTAAATTTCTCAAAGGATAATATAAGCATTTAATAAGTAAAGGATACATTCTTCTTATTTTAAAGCATTATCTTATGTATTAAAATAGTCAAGATTAAGAGATATCAGCTGGTAATGCTGATATGCTAGAAAAAGAAATGCTATTAGTCAACTAAAATAATGAATAATTCGTGAATAAATTTGAAGGCTAAAATAAAAATAAATTAAATATCAATAATAAAATTGATCTCAAAAAATCTTTACATTGATATATTTTAGTAAGTAGAACTTTTAATTATTTTTTATATATAAACTATCATGTTATAAACTATTTTAAGTTTAAGTTTTAGTTTCTTCCTAAATTTTTTCTTCATTATTCATTTGCATCTTATATATAATTTAAAAAATTACTTTCAAATTTATTTTAAATTTGAATTTCTCTAAAATATATTAGAAGCTTGCTTATATTAATTATAATTAGTTATCCTAACTAATAAAAGTCTAATTATTAAATTAATTTGTCTCTATTTTTTCTAGCATTATTTAAATTTATTCTAAAGGCTCTTTATTAATCATATTTGTTTTCATTTTATAAAGTATTGATATAAAAGTTTGATATAGTAATAAATTTATCTCCTTTCCATGTAATAATAAATGTATAATAGTTATTATGCATTTTTAAGACTACTCACTTGTATTTCTTTTAATTTAAAAATGATATTACAACAATTTATTTCAATTACTATATCAGAATTTCAATAAAGATAAATAAATTAAATCATAACTATTAAATTTAAATGCGCTTTAAAGGAAATGCTTATAAATTGATGAGAAGACAATATATAAAATAAAACCATATAAAAAGAAATTAGCTAATAATTATTAATGAAGATAAAGATAAAAAATAAAATAATAAAGCAAATTATTAATATTCATTAGATTAAAATAATTAGAAATATAAAATTTAGATATTTGCATAACAAATAGAATGAATATCTTTAGTAAAATATTAAATTTAATAATAGAGAATTATATATTATAACTATAAATGAATTAGGGCTTATTTAACTCTATAAACTAGTTTAAAAAATATTTTTAACTATTTAAAAAATATTTATTTTACAGAAGAAGGAATTAATTATCATCAAATTATCTAATATAAAAATGTTTAAAGTGATTATCTTAATTTATTATAGAAAAAGGATGAGATAAAAGCTATACCAAATAAATAAGAGTAAAGTAAGGTGCTTATTATAAATAAATATATTCTTTAACTATTGATTATTTGTCTAATTAATTGCAGAATAAAATCTCCTAAGTCTTAAAATATTCTTTATATTTGATAAATTTTGGAAATTGTTATTCTTTACTTCCAAATTATCAATCTATATATATCTAAAATTTAAAATAAACCTTAGCTATTAAATTTAATGAGATAAGTTTTCTATCTTTTCATTCAATTTAGTTAAAATTAAAAACAAAATTATAGCTTGAATTTTCATTAATCCCTTTTATAGTTATGAACTTAATACTTATATTATTTAATTAAATGGATCAGATACAAAACTTTATTACAACTATTAAAATATTAACTAAAATAGTTATTAAAAGGAAAATAAAATAAATAGTTAAACTGAACATCTAAATTAAAATGGGGTAATATTTGGAGATTTCTTCATTTATGTTTATTTTAGAAATTTTAATTTTAAGGTAGGTATTTATTTAAAACATTATACTAAGCTCTAATTAGATATAAAATAAAGGATATCTAAATTTAATTTTTATAAGTCTTTAAACAATTTATTTTATTCAATTTTAAATCTGAACTTTTTCATTTATCTCACATAAATATTAAAAGGATAATTGTAGCATAGTAATAAAAACAATTTGTCTAAAATACAAATATGCCAATTATATTTGTAATAATTTTATTTAGGATTATTTTTAAGGTTCAATTTATCCTAGATAAATTTAAATTTATTAATTAAATCTTATAGAATAAATAAAATTTAGCTTATTTTAAATTTTTCTTTTGCTGAATTATATCTTAATTATAAAATTTAATTTTAAATATATTTAAGATTTTATTATTTTCCTTTTTTATTTAATTTTTGCTTCTTTGATAATTTAAAACTAAAAATTTTTATCACTAAAATAAAAAAAATAAGCATTATTTTTCTAAAGAAAGGTGAAGATAATAATTAGTAAAAAGCTATTAGATTGAATAAATAATCTATAATTAATTGTAAGAATAATAAAATAGCTATTTATCAAATTTATTTTAAGTTAACTTATTCATTATTTTATATCCTTCAAGTTTATAATCATTTATTCATTTTATAATTAGATTCTAAATATGTTTAAGCTAAATTTTCAATTAAATAAGTATTTATTTTAAGATAAAATTTAAATGATTTATCTATTAATTATTAAATAAATATTTAAAGCTTAAATTTATTTATAAAGGAAATGCTAATTTTCGCTTTTTTTAATTTAAAGGATAATATTATAAACCTTCTTTTTACAGTTAGTTAAAGCATATTATAGTTTTAAATAAATTTTAGAATATCAAATATTTGATAATTAATTAATTATAAATAATCTCTATCATTTAGATTTAGCAAAAGTAATTAAATTAAGTTTACATTTAAAGATATTAATTAATAAACAAACCCTTAGGTTATTATTATTAGTGTTCGCTCTTTAAGACAATTTATTTCTGTTCATTTGACAATAAAATAAATTTATGCTTTTTAATCTAATAAAATATCTTAAATAGATCACTCTATAACTAAAGTATTACACTCTAATAAAAAGTTATTTCTATGAGTGAAACCTAAAATTAAAAATACAAATAAAACTTAAAGCTAAAATAAGGTAATTATATCTAAATAATTATAAAAGAAGCATAGAAAATAAGAAGCAACACAATTTTAATTTTAGTACAGAGAGTGCAATCCTTTTTTATGAAAATTGATAATAAATTTATAAATATAAAATGATAAAAATTACAAGATTAATAAAAGAAAACTAAGAGAAAATTAAAGGATAGCTAAATATATAATTATATAGAAAAAATAGATTAAAACATCACATTTATAAATATCTTTATTTGGTTATGATAATCATAAATAATTGAGTAATAAAAGTATAAATAAAGAAATTTAATAAAAGAAATATAAAAATAGCTTTGATTATTTACTAAGTTTGTTACTTAGATTAAAATAAAAGAATTATAAAATCTCTTTATTAATAAGACACTTATAGTTAAAACTTCTTAATATAAGTTCCTTTTACTAATTTTAAACTAAGTTTAAGAAAGAGATATTAATAACTAAATCTTTTGTATGAAATTTATTTTATAATTTCTATAATAAAAAATTATGAAAAATTATAAAATTCAAGGAAAATAGTTTAAGAGTTCATTTCATGTTTATTTTTGGCTATTATGCTTTGATTTATGATTTCTTGACTTTTTATTCTTGATCTGTCTTTTGTGATGTTTAGGTATTTTTTATTCTTCTATATTTTCGTGAATTTAATAAAGTAAATCCGAATCTTCTCGTTGACTTTATATAACTGTTGTGTTATGCATGTTCACTTTTTGTTTTGAATCATCTTTATTGAATAAATCTTGCTGATGTAATTACTCATTCTTCTATTACTACTAGATTTTCTCTTATCTCACTTTTTTCCAAGATTTATACAAATCTATAAAAGAAAATATAAGTGATATTACTAAAGCTATTAATGTGAAAAGACAACATGCTATTGTTATCACTACTCCTAATGTTTACGCATCTTTATTTCAATCAGTATAAGTGCTATGACTGTTAGCTTCGAAATAGAAGTTAATGAAATAAATAAAAATAAGTACCATTTCTCCACTTATCTCAACAGCATACTACAAAATATTTTCAAAAGGTTTGAAATAAACTATATAAAAGAACCAAACTAAACAATGAATAAGGTATAATATGATTTAAGCTACTTATATCTCTACTAATATAATAGCTGCAAAAGAAACAAAAAGTCTCCTTACTAGAAAGAAAGTTTAGTAAAGTGTTTGCATCTTGTTATCCTATTTCTTTTAGTCAAAGTAAACTATATACTTTTCTTTAATCTATGCTATTTATTTCTCTGTCTTCTCCTCTTTTGCTTCTTAAAATTTACTTTTTAAACTGTAATATTTATTAAGGACTTGAAAGCTATGAAAAATACATGCTATTTAAATAATCTAAATATAGAAACTTACTAGTACTAGGATAGCAAGGAAGGAGTTTAAGCCAGAATAAAAATCAGAAACAGTAAAGTGATAAAGTTGTAACATAACAGCATTATTAATCTGAAGAGCCTTAATACTATAAATCACTGAGACGTAGTTTCTGTTAGTAAATTTAGTTCTTATTTTCTCTATTTTAGTCTTGCAAACCTTGAGTCCAATAATCTTGAGTTGCAAATCTATAAAAAGTAAAATGAATAGCAGGAAAAGAGCTTCAAATAAATTGGATAATAGAATGTAGCTTTAGTAATTAAGCTAAACATAAATTTATTAATCTATTTTCAATTAGTTGGAATTTAGATTTAAACCAATAAAGTTATTATTACTTAGTCCATTTTATTTCTATTTATTGTCAAAACTAGTATAATAGTAAGCGTTAAGAACTTCAGGTCGTTTTATATCAACATATGCATTCATAAGAATGAGTTGAGTTATAAAAATAGCTTATAAAAATTTAGGAGTACTTGCTGAATACTTAGAGTTACTAAAAAGGCTAATTAATAAAGAACTTAAACTTACTAAAAAACTAGTGTAAACAAGAGCAGTTGATATATCAGAAGAGTTTTGTATAAAATCTTTTTCTGAGTTTGAAATTTAGAATTCATCAATATTCTTTTTTATATCCTTAAATAAATCTTAGATTTATTCATTTTTTTAAGTATTATTGTTATCTTAGGAATCATTTGAGGAGTTTTTTGTGCAGGATTCATTATTTAAAAACAATTCATCTTGAAATTCTAGACATTTTTCTACATTTTCCCTACATTTGAAGCAAGTTTAATTTTAAACATAATAAGTTTCATTAAGACATCTTATAACACATTAATGGTCTAGGAGAAGATAAGATTCTTAGCATTTAATGCAGGCATCTCCTTATTAGGTACAATTGTTACAATTATCTAAGCTTATATTGCATTAAAAGCAAGTCTAGTTATTAATAAAATAGCTATTATCAGCAGAACAACTTTCTACACAACTATTACCAAGTAATAGATAAGGTCACTAGCATTAAAGACAATCCTATCCTTCATTATCACAATATAAACAATTTTATATCTTTTCGTTACATTTCAAGCAAATCTAATTTTATTCGAAGTAAGTTTCATTTGGACAACTTATAACACATTAATTATCTAATAAAAGAAAAGGGATTTAGCATCTTGTACAAGCATCTCCTTCTATTTCACATTTTAAGCAATTTCTTAACTTTTAATCACATTTTATGCATGTATCATTTTGTATAAAATAAGTATCATTAGGACATTCCATAACACAATAATTATCTAGAAGAAGATAAGATTCTTATCATTTAGTACAATTTTCTCCTTATTAAGTACAATTTTAACAGAAGGAAATAGTTTAATTACAATAATTGCACTAGTTATCGTTATCTCTATCTTGCTAATTATCTGGACAACTAGACAAACACTCTTTTTATATAGAAATTTTTTGAGAACATAAGCATGAATCTCCTTAAAATACTCAATCATTATTGCATTATAAGCAATTATTCTAATTACTTCCATAACATTTATAGCAATCCTTATTGCATACTACTGTAGGACTATTAACTCTGTATCCTTAATAATCTTAACCCAGAATATCATAAAAATCAGAGAGATTGAAATATTAATTTTGGTGATATCTTAATGAATAAATATATCCTTGATAATTTCAACTATTAAAAACACTTCCTATTATGATTATACTTTATAATTCTAGATTGATCATTTAGTAGAATCTTTACTAATAAATTTCTAAAATATTTCCTAGTTTCTAGTGAGTTAAAGCTTAAATAAATTCTCCCTAAAGGTTAATTGAAAACCCTATAAAAACCCAAATATCACTTACAAATCTAGTATTTTTCTTAAACTATCCCCACTATTTATAATCTTGCTTTGAAAGAAATTAAGTTTCAGAAGCTGCTTAACTTTAAATAATACCAAGTTCTAAATACTTTTCGTTTATATTTAAAAACTAAACAAAAACCCCCCATAAGCTTTTCTAATTTTCTGAGTCGAATTTAAGTCAAGCAGTAACGCTAAACTAAGTTTAATTAGAAGGATCAAAATTGTAATGTGAGAATTTCTAACTGATAGAGATAGAAGGAGATATAAAGATTGGAACGTTAGGCTCTATAATATCAAAAAAAGAAGATAAGCTAGCTTTGAAGCAAAACATGCAAATTACTGCTAAGAGAGCAAGCATTTTATTTTCTTATTTAAATACTTTATATTTTATCTTATAAAGGGCTAGTGAAGTTAAATATTTATTTATTAAATTGAAAAAAGATTATTTTTAGTTTTTCAATCATCTAAATTAAGTGTAAGAAGATATGATTCAATTTCTATAAATAAGATAAAAGGCTATGAGAAAAGGATCATTATTATTTGCTTTACTATTGCAGAATTAATATTTAATTATTCTTAAATTAAGATACTAATTTAAATTAAGCAACTACTAGTTGATAAGAGAATCTAGTCAGCGAGATAGTCACTTTGGATTTATTATAAAATATCTTGAATTATATCAACAAATAACTTGCAAAATTAAGTTTGAAACATAAGATTTACATGATTTTATCTCTGGGTCTTGTTATGCATCTTTATTGGTTTTTATATTAAATTAAGGATTATTAATTTAATTCTTATATTTAAGTGGTTTATTTAAATAATTAACTGAGAATTAGTAGAATTCTCTCTTCTATTTGTAGAATTTATATACATTGTGCAAACTTGACAATTTTATTCCTATAGATCTAAGAATTTTTTTAATTTTCCTTTATAAGAAAAGTTACTTTAGATAAATATTAAATTAATTAGATGCTATTATCTTTAATCAGTTAAATCTTCATGCAGTCTAACAAAACTAGATCAATAAGGTTTATTTAGAAAATGCATAATTATTAGTGTACTTTAATTTGATGCTTCTTAAAATTTACTTTAGAATGATGCAAAATAAACATTTTATAGCTAATTTATTTTTGAAAGATTAACTTTAAGAGTTATCTTAAGAGATAGATAATTAATTTTAATAGATAACTTACTAAGAACAAGCTACAAATAAGATAATAATAAGAAAACTTTGAAAGGTCTTAATCATTCAACAAATAATAAACTTTCTTTCAACTTACTCTTTATATTTATCCTTTTTTATTTAATTTAGACTCCTATTGAGAAAGCCTGTAGTAGATATTTGAAAAAATAAAACATGATAAATAACATGACTAAGATACTTTGAATGACTTAGTGGATTACAAGTTATAAATAATAAATAAATAAATAGCCAAGACTTTTATTTTTAAATTTTTTAGTTAAAGTATAATTCTCTTAAAACAATGTTAAATTTTGATAAATAAATATTCTAAAGTTTAGAAATGTTAGCAATTAATCAATTAAGCAATTAAGAAGCAAAAGGTATGATTTGCAACACTTGCTATAATAAAGTTATAATCACATTTTCCAGCTTAGATTTAGTTAATTAAGAGAAAAGAAATTGAAAATATTTATAAAGTTATAATTATTTTTAAATAGATAATGAATTTATATCTTACAAGTATTATATTATAATTTAAGCTTATTACACCTATAAAGATAGATATACTTATAATTATTAAAATTATAAATGCAATGCATATAGCACTTTATTTTATATTTAGTATATAGTTAAATTTTAAAGATTCTGTATTTTAAAACTAACTATCTGTCTCTTAAGATTAATAAGGGATTATAAGCTAAAGGTAAAATATCTTAAATAATAAAGATATTATAATAATCTATTTTCAATTAAATTTAATGGGCT
Organism: Loxodes magnus; assembly: GCA_946699065.1. Lineage (NCBI taxonomy): Eukaryota > Ciliophora > Karyorelictea > Loxodida > Loxodidae > Loxodes > Loxodes magnus. The sequence goes on from CAMPDV010000222.1 coordinate 276,195, forward strand.
AAGCTATTTTTATAAAAAGTATCATTATTTTTTTAATTTATTGGTCTAGAATTATGATCTTATTCAAATTTAGGATTTTAATAATTTATACAGATTGAAATCTTAAATTTCTATCTGTCTAGCAAATAAAATCTCTTATAGAAATTAGCAAACTCTATGAATCTCATAATCCTATAAAATAAACAAAACTCACCATTTTAGAAAAAAAAAGCAAAATAATTTCATATAAATCTCTTAAAATTTTATTTTTCTAAGAATTTAATAAGCAAAAATACTTATTCACAATATTAATCTTAATCAGCTCTATTTAAAGTTCATTAGTCCTAGAATAAATTTATACTTATTAAAGAATTTTTATAAGATAGATAGATAGATAGATGTAAAAATCAATTATTTTTATACAGTTATTTATTTAAAATTTTGAGATGCCTGATTTTTTGAAATTCCTTTTAAAATATATGTAATTTCTCAAATAATAAAAGATTAAATCTTTATGCAGAAGGAGCGATTATAATTTATCTATTTGTCATAAATTTCGTTATATAATACCAAAGCGGGTTAAATATTTAAAGCCTAATAAACTTATAACTAATATATCTAATAATTTAGAATTAAAAGCATAAAGTTAAAGATCTATAAAGGATAAAGCTTAAGGTTATATTTACTATTTAGAGCTATTAAATAAATTAAAATGGCTTAAAAGAAATTTTTTATTTACTTTTTAACTAAAATCTATTTATAATTATAAAGGTAAATATACCATTGTAAACTTTCAAGACTTATTTCCTTATAAAACAAGAATAAGATATGAAGTTTAAATTAACTAAAGACTTTTGTCAAGCTTTATTTTTTCTTACTTAGAAGTATCTTAATATAAAATTAGATTGAATAATCTGAAGTTTAATAGAAAAAAGTATTAATATAGTTAAGGATTATACTAAAAATAAATAGAAATAATGCATGTGGAAATAAATTACTTAGATTACTAAGACAAAATATATTAAACTATTAAGCAAGTCTAATTAAGAAGTTTCTAATATACTAAGATTTATTATTTAATTTAGTTTTTCTTATTTATGCTATTAGGTTTATTAATAAAGTTGAGTATCAATTAAAATTAACTAAATTAGGGTATTAAAGCAGAACTAATTTACACATTTTAGAGGTTTAATTATACTTAGTAACTTTAGTGATATTTATACAGCTTTTAAATTATATCTTTAATGCTTTATTTAAATCCTTTATAAAAGGAAGCTTTGTAAAATAGAGGTTTTTTTCTAGGCTTTTTTCAAAATATAAACTAAATTGCTTAAACTTTAATTATGCTTTTATTATCTATTTATATTTACTTTAATATATTGATAATGATTATTTCAATAAGAACTATAAACAGTAAAATGTCTATTTTTTATAGAACTTTAACTTAATTAGATATTTTTAGGTTTTTTCTCTTATAAATTTTTCTTTTATTTACGACTTTTATTTTCTCTTTATCAGCTTTACCTTTCTGTTCTATCTTTTACTTTTATTTCTTACATTTCTCTTTCATTCCTTTTAGTTTCTTTCTGCTGCTTAAAAATTGTTGGCATACTATCTTTTCCTAGCTTGTTACTGCCATGATTTTCTTTTTAAAAAGTGTGTATTCACTTCCTAGAAACTTTTTATCTAATTTAAACTCCTTAAATAAAAAATCAACTATAGTTTCATCAAAAATTAATGATATATTAAGTTATTTATGCTACTACTAGGGTTGTGTCTAATTCATCGTTTATTTTAATCCATCTAATTGTTTTTATCATATATAATTTTTTATTCACTGGAGTAATTTTCTATTATAAGCAAAAGACAGACAATGCGATATAACTTAAATGAAGTAACTAAAGAAGCAAATAACAAATTATCCTAATCATATTGCTTTACCATCTCAGGTATATTCTAATCTTCTATTATTTTTTAACTATGTGAAATAATATTTAGTCTTGCATATAAAAACTTGATTCACTTCCACTATAACCTAAGAATAATTCCTTTTAGAATAAGGTTTGTAAGTAAGTAGAAATAAAATATAGAGAAATCATAGTAAATTTATTATAGCTATTTGTGTCTAAGGATATTCGAATAAAACCATGAGGATAAATGTTAAGATAAAATGTCATATCTAGAAAAGAGTATAAATAAATTAATATGGTTACACCATTAATAGGTTCACCATGATAAAAGTTTATAATTTTTCTCTATTCCATTTTTTTTAATTCAAAACTTTGATTCCACTCATTTTCTTATTCTTTTATTCTGTCCAAAAGCTAGAGTGAGAGTAATAGAGGAGTTCCAAATCTTGTAGTAAATTCAACAGCTGATTTAAATCCTTCTAAGTTAAAAAAATTAATAGTTTAATTCATTTCGGTCACCAAAAGTCATTCTATTCAGGTTCCTTGAATCAACCAAAGCAATTGAAGACATAGTAATAATGGATATTTAATTTACCCAACATCTAATAAAAGAATTCGTTTCTTAATCACTACATTAATGGCCTAAGTTTCAGCGGAGGTTCCCAAGCTAAGGAACTTTAAATTTGGAAATCTGCATTAATAATTAATATATAATAATAGCTAGTTTATTTTTCTTAAAAATCAGGAAGAAGATGTTGTATTTCTTACTTATACCAATAGTCTTTCAGTGTTCCTTGACTGTTCTTACACTTACTTTTTCAACTTTTAAATTTTAAAATTTAATCTAAAAATAAATATAAATATAATTAGAATTTACCATAAAAATGATGACTCCAAAGAGATAAAAAGTGAAAAACTATTAGTAGCCAAATCAGTTCTTTGGCAAACACAGTAATCCAACTCCAGAATGAAAACTCTTTACTAAAAGCAGAAAAGACATCAAACCCTTCATAATCTAATTTAAGATAGAAGAGGAAAAATGGATCTCAAGATATATTAAATCGAAAAACTTAATAACCTTGAATACATCCTAATAAATTCCAAAGCTGATCCTTTGGCTGTTGAACATTAGATTTTATAAATTCCTTTTTGCTACAACAAAAAACTAAATAAAGGTTGAAATACCAAAATTAGGACATGGTTCTTAAAAATATCTAGCAAGATATTTCTTTTGTTAAAAGAGAGGATATATTTTTAGAAACAGTTGGTACTTTCAGAGAAAATATAAATTAGCATGCTAAAAGTTATGAAATGATATGACTATATTATACTGCTCTCCAGAAGGATAAATTTACAAGAAAAAGATATGCGTTGGAGTTTAATTATTATTAGATATAAAAAAGCTCAAAAAGAAGAACGATACAAATGTTTGGATTTAATTTAGATTGAAGCAAGATTCCTATGGTCAAGAAGGATTAAATTATATCCTGCCCTTTTGCAAAAGAAGAACATGATTCTAGTGAAGAATGGAATGATAACATGAACTCTTTAAAAAATCTACTTTAGCCGTGATCAACCTAGTAAAGGTGACATCACATTAATAAATATTATTAGAATAAAATATGGATGTCAGCCGCAGTCAGGAAAACTAGCATGTAATCTGGTGTAGTGTATACTGCATTGTAAGTAATCTCGCACTAGATACCGCTACGGGGAAGGGTGGACAAGCTCGGAAGAGACAAACCTAGCTTATCTGAGGATTCTCTCTAGCAGTATGAATGCTTGACTCTGCTAGTGATTTAATTACTATTTCTTATTTGGATCTTATTCAAAAAGACTGGAGCATTTGATTCAAGATTCAAGAATAATTTTTAATAAGATGATTCCCCATTTGGAGTAGCTGATGTGATTCATTGAGCAGCTGAATGAAAACAAGAAGTATGAGAGCATTTTTTAAAAATTTTAATATTTAGATTGAAAGAACTTCACTCTATATAATTATATTTATTTATAAAATATAAATAATTGCAAAACATCATCCAAGTATTTTATCCATTTTTCATTTATTTCTAAATAAATTTCAGATTGTCGATTAAGGAAATTCAATACTTTCTTTTTTAATTTTATAAAAAGGAATAAAAATCTAAGTGCCATGATTTACTTGAAGGCATTAAAATAAGATCTATATAGCATGATTCATGAAAGATTTACCTGCTTGTTTAGAATGCTTTTCTAGCTATATATCTCATATTTGAGTTTATTGTTTATTCTATCCATTATTGCAGAAATTTCATTTTGCTACTTTAGAGTACTTATTCACCTTCATATTCTGCTTTGGGGAGTACAAAAAATCTAGCAAAGTATTTGAAATGCTATGATTTTCCGTTTTATATCTTAGCAATTAATAAACATCTTTTTTATTTGCCTCTAGATATTTTTAGGTTATTTCTTTACAATTATTTTTATTTTTCTTCGTTTAATTCAAAAATATTCCTAAATGCATGACTTATTATTTTTATATGATTGATAAATTTCCAATCTTAAAATTAAGTTATAACTCGTTATTTTATATTTCTTTAAAAATTAATTAGCTATACATATAGGAATACATATTGATAAGAGTGTTCAATCGAAAATTGTTTTAGTTTTGATTAATAATTATTGTGTACTTTTTCTTGATTTTGATATTAAAATTAAATTATCATCTCATACTATACAAGCGAAGCTTTTATCTAAATTCATACATTTATATCCTATTTAACTAATTTTATTTTCTAAATAACGAATTATAGCATCATAATACAATAGATCTAGAATTAGTTCATAAAACTTTCTGCATAAATCCATTGTTACATTAAAGCTTTTTAATATGTTTCCTTATAAGAAATGATGAATCTAAATTTTATTAAAATGATTCGAATGCAATTATGATTCCCATTTTCTTCTAAGTTATTGCTATAATAATCTTATTTCTATTGGATCAAACATTTTCTCCAAACAATCTAAGTTGCTATTTATTTATCTAAATTAAAAGAATAATCTAAATATACTTAATAATAATTAGAATTTTTGGTTATACCTATATTATATTCAACTGTCTATTTAAAAATTGTACTAAATTACTAGAATCTCATAAACCTTTAAAAATTAATCTATTTAATGTATAATTCAACAATATTATAAAAGGAAATTATAGGAAAGAGCTATAATACTTATTTAAAACTAATTTAATTTAATTTAGCTTTTATTTACATTCAATTTAATAAAAGATTAACTAATAGAAGGGAACTAAATATAAATAATCAGTCATTACTAAAAATATATAAAAGTTAAATGAGATAATTATAGAAACCTTTCTAACTATGACTTTATAGTAAAAATTAAATTAATAAACATTTTTATATCTCCTAAAGAAATAAAATTAAAATTAAACATTACGATAATTTTAGTGATAGATATAAAATGTATTAGAATAGGTTGGTAATCTTTTTTGAAAATATTAAAAGATTATATAATTTATAAGTATAAATTAAGATATGAAGTATTAAAATAAATTATTTCCTTAAGTTTATACAAATTATCTAAAGCTATTTAATTAAAGGTAAAATTGATATATCGATGTTTATTCAAGTAGGATTCTAAAAGTGTTGAAATTTTAAAATTAATGTGATAAACTATGAAGAGATATAAATATTAACTTCTAACTAAAAATAAAAAATTCATTAGTTTTTTTTTTTTTAAAAGAATAACCATGTATTAAAACTCTTAGCATTGCAATAATAGAAATCATAAAATAAATTATTTTATTAAAAAATCATAAAGATTTTATGAACATATGATTATATGGATTATTTTTCTAAGTTCTTAATTAAACCATTAACGGAATAAATTTTTTATTTTAATTTTAATGAATTTTTTTTTTATTTAACTTCAACGCTACAGATCATAAAATCGTCTTCAGAGTTCTAGATTATAAGTTCTTTGGGTTTCTAATAATTATAGCTTTGTTATCTGCTTTATCTTTTTATTTTAGTTTTTAAAAGTTAGAAAATTTATACAGTTTATTAAGAATTTAATGTTTCTCATATTCTTTTTTCATTTAAATTTATCGTTTGATTCAAAGCGAAACATCTTCAAATAATAGTATCATTTTATAAAATTTTCAGACTTTATCATCTATAATCCTTAATTAATATTAGAATTTGCTTTAATAGTTGTCAGACTTTATTGAGTTAATATGTTTAAGTTTAAGGATTATTCTTTCTACTTCTTTGTAATTTTAGTTATTTTTGACAATTTCCTTTTCTCTTACCTTGATATTTTGTATCTTTTACTTATTAAATGTAAACTTTTTATTTTGCGCTTTTATATTTATTCGCTAGTTTCTATTATTTTTATGTTTGATAATAAGATTTAGAGATTGCTAAGCCATCATGACATGGATTCTTCATATTCTTAGCTCCAATATTATAGGATTTAATTTGAGTGTATAGGAACAAAGGCTTGATAAATACTTTTTTATGATTAATATTTCTTTGATAATAGATATGTCTACAGAATCTGATTTAATGCTTTTATTTTATTTATAAATTATGAAAATGTATAAGCAGCTCAGTTAAATAATTAGACATATGTACTCTATTTTCTTTGTTGCCTAATAGAAAACTAGAAGAAAAATTGAGAAATAACACTCCAAATAAATCTAATTATATTCAAGAAAATACCTTAATAAGAGATAAATTAGATGTTTACTGGGTAGCAAACAAGGAGAAAATTAGTTTTTACAAAGCAGAATTAGTTTAATTCTAAGCATAGCAAAGTAAATGGCAATAGGAAGCTATAAAATAATAAAAAATAATTAATGCTAAAATGAGTTTATACTCTGATTTAGCTTACTAAGATACTTATAAATCTCTATAAATAAAAGAGTATAAAGTTATTATGCATATACAAGTGTTTAAGAAATATAATTCTTAAAATAAATCTTTAAGATAAATAATTATTCAACTTATACTTCAAGTCAATATAATGCTAAAAGCAGCTACTTTTAACTAATAATTCCATAATTAAAAGAGAGAAAAAGATTTATAATTTGCTTAGTATGTAATCATCTGTTTTTTGTAAGAAAGTTAGAAAAGTTCTAAAATTAAATTATGTGGATATAGGAAATCTCAATAAAGATAAGAACATAAAAGCTTTAATAATTAAAGTGATAAAGAAATACTTTATTATTACAATATCTTGCCTTTAATAAATTTTATTAGTGGCTTCTTTCCAAATTAATAGGTATAACTTAAACTTTAAGAAATGCTTAAAATACAGCACTATAATTTTATCCAATTATCTTGATTACTTCAAGTATTATTTATCATATTAAGAATTGTTATAGTATCTTCAAATAAGAGAAAGCTTGCTATTATAGATTAGAGTTAAAATTAAAGTAATTTGAGATTTATTTTCTACCTATTTTGATAATTTGATGATTTGAATTAAGTTAGTTAAATTTATTATATAGCATACATCTATGTTTATAATTGATATAAGCATAATTATCTATAAATAAAATGTCAATCTCTTTAATTATTTTTTATTTCCTTATCTCTAGAATTTCAGCTTAATTAACATTTTTTGATATACTTGATCCAAATATTCCAACTTAAAGAGATACTAACTCATTGCCATCTAAAACCTTTTCTTAATATAGCTAAGATCCCCAGGGACTTTAATTTAGTGTATCAGCCTGGCTAAAATTTAACTCCAGTAACCAAGTAGTGAGTTTTGGCATTTTCCTTCAATTTTATAATGGTGTTTAGAATTATCTAGAATTCGGTTTGATATAAAACTAAACAAATTAGCAAACTGCATTCTAAATAACTTAAAGTACTTAAAGTTATGTTAAAAAATAATTAAACATCTCCTTTGTTAGTGATATTTGAGTATTCTTTGGATGTGCATTTAATACTCAAGGAAGTTTTTTTGCTGTTACAACTCATTCAAAAATAAATAACTAGTTTTAGAATCTATCAGAATCCTTTGGGTAACTATTGCCTTTTAATTCAAGTTTTTTAATAAATTAAGGGAGTTTATCTCGACTTTGTAGTTTTACTGGGACTACTTATTCATTAAGATACTATAAGAATTAATATTTAGATGCTAATGACTTTCAATCAATTTTAGATTAGTTTGATTAGGGCTTTCTATAATCAAGTTCTATTACTTGTAATTCTTTATGCTCCAAATGCTTTGGACCTAATTCTAATAATTGCCTCCAATGCTATTCCCCATTAGATCTTTCAGCAGATACATGCGTATGCAACTTAAAGTTATCAGTAGAATAAATATGCAATAGTACATGTCCTATAACATAATAAGACTAAGACAATAATAAATAATGCGAGTTTTGTAATAAAACTATTTAAAACTGCAATGAATGCAATTAGCAAGGAACTATATGCTCTAAGTGTTAAAATCCTTGATTACTATACAATAGTTAGTGTTTAAGCTAATGTCCAAATTAAACATTTTTTTAATATAACTTAACTTGTTTCAAATGCGAATCTAGAATCTAGAATTGTGAAGCATGTGATATAATTGGGACTTTGTGTACAAAGTGCTAATAGCCAAGAGTTTTATTCAAGAATTAATGCGTTTAAAGCTGCCCTGACGATAACTTTTATGTTGAGGATTTTATTTGCTAAAACTGTAATTCCTCAATAGAGAACTGCTAAAGATGCAATTTAAATGGATTATAGTGTATTCAATGCAAAGAACCTTTTCTTTTATTCGAAAACTAGTGTATCTAGAACTGTCCTAACGAAACGTTTTTTATTGAAAATTATACTTGCCAAAAATGCAAAAATAAGTTAGAAAATTGCTAAGAATGCAATTCAAATGGAGATATCTGCATAAAATGCTTGGAACCTTGACTTCTATTCGGCAGTAAGTGTGTTTAGAATTGTTCAAGCAATCTTTATTACGAATAGAATTAAAGCTGCCAGCTATGTAATTAGAGTATAAGCAATTGTGAATAGTGCAATATAAATGGGACTGAATGTATTAGATGCTAAGATCCGTATGTTTTGTTTGATAATATGTGCATTGAGAGTTGTCCTAATCAAACTTACTACGTTCAGAACTCCATTTGTCAAAAGTGTTCACAAAAGATCGAAAACTGTAAATTTTGCGATATCGAAAGAGGAGCATGTTTAGAGTGCTACAATCCTTATTTTCTTTTTCAAGAAACTTCATGTGTTGGCAAATGCTAATAAGACTAGATAAATATCAATAAAACTTGTTAATCTTGCCAAATAATAATTCCTCACTGCTAGTTTTGCTCATGAAATCTTTCATAGTCGATAGAATGCTCTTAGTGTTTTCCAAATTTTACATTATCAAATAATGAATGCATATAGAACTATTTGATACCTGGTAAGAATGAAAGTAATACTGGCCCTTAAAATTAAGAAGAGGAATAAAACTAAGATTAATTTAAGGATATAAAAAAGAGTCTTGATGACTTCTAAATTTCAAACTCAGAAAAAGATTTTATACAAAATTCTTCTGATATATCTACTGCTCTTGTTTACACTAGTGCTTTAGTAAGTTTAAGTTCTTTATTAACTAGCCTTTTTAGTAACTCTAAGTATTCAGCAAGTACTCCTAAATTTTTATAAGCTATTTTTATAACTCAACTCATTCTTATGAATGCATATGTTGATATATAACGACCTGAAGTTCTTAACGCTTACTATTATACTAGCTTTAACAATAAATAGAAATAAAATGGACTAAGTAATAATAACTTTATTGGTTTAAATCTAAATTCCAACTAATTGAGAATAGATTAATAAATTTATGTTTAGCTTAATTACTAAAGCTACACTCTATTATCTAATTTATTTGAAGCTCTTTTCCTGCTATTCATTTTACTTTTTATAGATTTACTACTCAAGATTATTGGACTCAAGGTTTGCAAGACTAAAATAGAGAAAATAAGAACTAAATTTACGAACAGAAACTACGTCTCAGTGATTTATAGTATTAAGGCTCTTCAGATTAATAATGCTGTTATGTTACAACTTTATCACTTTACTGCTTCTGATTTTTATTCTGGCTTAAACTCCTTCCTTGCTATCCTAGTACTAGTAAGTTTCTATATTTAGATTATTTAAATAGCATGTATTTTTCATAGCTTTCAAGTCCTTAATAAATATTACAGTTTAAAAAATAAATTTGAAGAAGCTAAAGAGGAGAAGACAGAGAAATAAATAGCATAGATTAAAGAAAAGTATATAGTTTACTTTGACTAAAAGAAATAGGATAACAAGATGCAAACACTTTACTGGACTTTCTTTCTAGTAAGGAGACTTTTTGTTTCATTTGCAGCTATTATATTAGTAGAGATATAAGTAGCTTAAATCATATTATACCTTATTCATTGTTTAGTTTGGTTCTTTTATATAGTTTATTTCAAACCTTTTGAAAATATTTTGTAGTATGCTGTTGAGATAAGTGGAGAAATGGTACTCATTTTTATTTATTTCTTTAACTTCTATTTCGAAGCTAATAGTCATAGCACTTATACTGATTGAAATAAAGATGCGTAAACATTAGGAGTAGTTATTACAATAACATGTTGTCTTTTCACATTAATAGCTTTAGTAATATCACTTATATTTTCTTTTATAGATTTGTATTTATCTTGGAAAAAAGTGAGATAAGAGAAAATTTAGTAGCAATAGAAGAATGAGTAGTTACGCCAGCAAGATTTATTCAATTAAGATGATTCAAAACAAAAAGTGAACATGCATAACACAACAGTTATATAAAGTCAACGAGAAGATTCGGATTTACTTTATTAAATTCACGAAAATATAGAAGAATAAAAAATGCCTAAACATCACAAAAGATAGATCAAGAATAAAAAGTCGAGAAATCATAAATCCGAGCATACTAGCCAAAAATAAACATGAAATGAACTCTTAAACTATTTTACTTGAATTTTATAATTTATCTTTATTTTTTTTTAGAAATTATAAAATAAATTTCATACAAAAGATTTAGTTATTAATATCTCTTTCTTAGACTTAGCTTTAAAATAGTGAAAGTCACTTATATTAAGAAGTTTTTGCTACAATTGTTTTATTAATAAAGAGATTTTATAATTCTTTTATTTTAATCTAAGTAACAAACTTAGTAAATAATCAAAGCTATTTTTATATTTATTTTGGTAGATTTCTTTATTTATATTTTTATTACTCAATTATTTATAATCAGCATAACCAATTAAAGATATTTATAAATGTGATGTTTTCATCTATTTTTTCTATATAATTATATATTTAGCTATCCTTTAATTTTCTCTTAGTTTTCTTTTATTAATCTTGTAATTTTTATCATTTTATATTTATAAATTTATTATTAATTTTCATAAAAAAGGATTGCACTCTCTGTACTAAAATTAAAATTGTGTTGCTTCTTATTTTCTATGCTTCTTTTATAATTATTTAGATATAATTACCTTATTTTAGCTTTAAGTTTTATTTGTATTTTTAATTTTAGGTTTCACTCATAGAAATAACTTTTTATTAGAGTGTAATACTTTAGTTATAGAGTGATATATTTAAGATATTTTATTAGATTAAAAAGCATACATTTATTTTATTGTCAAATAAATAGAAATAAATTGTCTTAAAGAGCGAACACTAATAATAATAACCTAAGGGTTTGTTTATAATTAATTTCTTAAAATTAAATTTAATTACTTTTGCTAAATCTAAATGATAGAGATTATTTATAATTAATTAATTATCAAATATTTGATATTCTAAAATTTATTTAAAACTATAATATGCTTTAACTAACTGTAAAAAGAAGGTTTATAATATTATCCTTTAAATTAAAAAAAGCGAAAATTAGCATTTCCTTTATAAATAAATTTAAGCTTTAAATATTTATTTAATAATTAATAGATAAATCATTTAAATTTTATCTTAAAATAAATACTTATTTAATTGAAAATTTAGCTTAAACATATTTAGAATCTAATTATAAAATGAATAAATGATTATAAACTTGAAGGATATAAAATAATGAATAAGTTAACTTAAAATAAATTTGATAAATAGCTATTTTATTATTCTTACAATTAATTATAGATTATTTATTCAATCTAATAGCTTTTTACTAATTATTATCTTCACCTTTCTTTAGAAAAATAATGCTTATTTTTTTTATTTTAGTGATAAAAATTTTTAGTTTTAAATTATCAAAGAAGCAAAAATTAAATAAAAAAGGAAAATAATAAAATCTTAAATATATTTAAAATTAAATTTTATAATTAAGATATAATTCAGCAAAAGAAAAATTTAAAATAAGCTAAATTTTATTTATTCTATAAGATTTAATTAATAAATTTAAATTTATCTAGGATAAATTGAACCTTAAAAATAATCCTAAATAAAATTATTACAAATATAATTGGCATATTTGTATTTTAGACAAATTGTTTTTATTACTATGCTACAATTATCCTTTTAATATTTATGTGAGATAAATGAAAAAGTTCAGATTTAAAATTGAATAAAATAAATTGTTTAAAGACTTATAAAAATTAAATTTAGATATCCTTTATTTTATATCTAATTAGAGCTTAGTATAATGTTTTAAATAAATACCTACCTTAAAATTAAAATTTCTAAAATAAACATAAATGAAGAAATCTCCAAATATTACCCCATTTTAATTTAGATGTTCAGTTTAACTATTTATTTTATTTTCCTTTTAATAACTATTTTAGTTAATATTTTAATAGTTGTAATAAAGTTTTGTATCTGATCCATTTAATTAAATAATATAAGTATTAAGTTCATAACTATAAAAGGGATTAATGAAAATTCAAGCTATAATTTTGTTTTTAATTTTAACTAAATTGAATGAAAAGATAGAAAACTTATCTCATTAAATTTAATAGCTAAGGTTTATTTTAAATTTTAGATATATATAGATTGATAATTTGGAAGTAAAGAATAACAATTTCCAAAATTTATCAAATATAAAGAATATTTTAAGACTTAGGAGATTTTATTCTGCAATTAATTAGACAAATAATCAATAGTTAAAGAATATATTTATTTATAATAAGCACCTTACTTTACTCTTATTTATTTGGTATAGCTTTTATCTCATCCTTTTTCTATAATAAATTAAGATTATCATTTTAAATATTTTTATTTTAGATAATTTGATGATAATTAATTCCTTCTTCTGTAAAAATAAATATTTTTTAAATAGTTAAAAATATTTTTTAAACTAGTTTATAGAGTTAAATAAGCCCTAATTCATTTATAGTTATAATATATAATTCTCTATTATTAAATTTAATATTTTTTATAAATTCTAGTTACAAAGCTAGGATAATCTAAATTTCTTTAAAATTTTTATTTAATATATCAATAAATTAAAATAAAGTCAACTTCTATTTAGATTTATTCACTTTCCTCATTTAGCAAAATAAATAAATTTATATCAATTGTATATATTTTACTATAGATATTGACTCTATTTGTTATAAAAATATCTAAGTTTTATTCTTCTAATTATTTCAATTTAATGAATATTAATCATGTGCTTTATTATTTTATTTTTTATCTTTATTTTAATTAATAATTATCAGCTAATTTCTTTTTACATGATTTGCTTTAATATAATATTTTCTCATCAATTTATATACATTTCCTTTAAATCCCATTTAAATTTAATAGTTATAATTGACTTAATTGATAAAATATCTATTTTTATATTTAAATTAAGTATTATTAATTTCATTCTTATATTTAAGTGGCTTATTTAAATAATTAACTGAGAATTAGTAGGATTCTCTCTTCTATTTGTAGAATTTATATGTATTGCTAAAATTTGCTATTTTATTCTCATAGATCTAAGTTTTAAATTTTCCTTTATAAGAAAAGTTACTTTAGATAAATATTAAATTAATTAGATGCTATTATCTTTAATCAGTTAAATCTTTATGCAGTCAACAAAGTTAGATTAATAAGGTTTATTTAGAAAATGCATAATTATTAGTGGAATTTTTATTTGATGCTTCTTAAAATTTATTAAGAATGATGAAAAATAAATATTTTTATAGCTAATTTAATTTTTGAAAGTTAACTTTAAGAGTTATCTTAAGAGATAGATAATTAATTTTAAGATAACTTACTAAGAACAAGTTTTTATAAGATTGTAATAAAAAACTTCGAAATGCTTTTACCATAAAAATATTAAAACTTTCTTTCAACTTACTCTTTATATTTATCCTTTTTTATTTAATTTAGACTCCTATTGAGAAAGCCTGTAGTAGATATTTGAAAAAATAAAACATGATAAATAACATGACTAAGATACTTTGAATGACTTAGTGGATTACAAGTTATAAATAATAAATAAATAAATAGCAAAGACTTTTATTTTTAAATTTTTTAGTTAAAGTATAATTCTCTTAAAACAATGTTAAATTTTGATAAATAAATATTCTAGAGTTTAGAAATGTTAGCAATTAATCAATTAAGCAATTAAGAAGCAAAAGGTATGATTTGCAACACTTGCTATAATAAAGTTATAATCACATTTTCTATCTTAGATTTAGTTAATTAAGAGAAAAGAAAATTGAAATTATTTATAAAGTTATAATTATTTTTAAATAGATAATGAATTTATACCTTACAAGTATTATATTATAATTTAAGCTTATTACACCTATAAAGATAGATATACTTATAATTATTGAAATTCCGAATCTAATGCATATAGTACTTTATTTTATATTTAGTATATAGTTAAATTTTAAAGATTCTGTATTTTAAAACTAACTATCTGTCTCTTAAGATTAATAAGGGATTGTAAGCTAAAGGTAAAATATCTTAAATAATAAAGATATTATAATAATCTATTTTCAATTAAATTTAATGCGTTAAGCTATTTTTCTAAAAAGTATTCTGAATTATTTTTTAGTCTGAATACTTTTCGATAGCTTTATTAATTTCAAAGTATAATCAAATATTATTTATAATAGAATCCTTTTAGAAAATTAATACAAAATGCCTATCTTAAACTTGATATATTTTAATCTATTTAGAAAATTAAGAATTATTAGTAGCACTAGTATGTATGAATTCTAATTAATTCTTTATAAATAATAAGCTTGTACTTCACTCTTAATATCTCTTTAAAATAAAATAATTAAATAGATGAGATTTATTACTATTATATTTTTAAATCTCTCTAAGAAACTAAGAAAATAGTACATTTAATTTTTTCTTAGATTTTTCCTTTTCTAAATTTGAGAAATTAAGTCTATAGGTAGTATCTAATACATCCATAGAATAGAGAAAAGAAATAGGAACTATATAAATTTCTAAGATATTATTAAGGATGTATAAGCAACTAATATCATAAATAATGTATTATAGTTTAATTAATAAACATAAGATAAGTTTATTTATTAATATAATACATTTACCTAGATTGTTTATACTGTTTGAATTTAAATATTATCATATTATTGTCTTAAGTATGATTTTAAAAGGGTGAAATATACTATAAATTGAAATGATTAATAATTAAGTTAAGGAAAAATAATTATATCTCCCTTAAAATACTTATAATATGCTTTTTAAATAAAATAATTAGAAAGCAAATAAAGATAACAAGATCCTTAGATTTAATAAGGAAAAAAATTTAATATTAATAATTTAATTTAAAAAATTCAAAGGTATTTAGACTCTCATAGTAGCAGTAATTCATTCTTCCTTAATTGTTTTTAGCTTGCTCATTTGTTTATAAAATTAAGTCAATTAAAACTTGAAAAAAATTTGTTTTCAGAAAAATTTTTTTGCTACTTGAAAGTTAATTTTAACAGAGAAATATTTATTAAGGTTAATTTAAAATTTTGTATAATCTAGCATCATTCTTAATTTGTTTTCTTTCTCATCTACAATTTAAAGGTTTTTTAAATTCTTTTAAGCTTATTATGTGCTATTATTTAAAAAATTTTTCTATATATTTATTAAATTTAACCTTTATTTCCAAATTTGATTCATATTTTAAAGAATTATCATTATTCTAAAAGTCCCTTAGTTTCAAACAACTCTTGGTTTTCATTTTTGTTGGATCTTGATGTTTCCATTATTTATTTTATTTTAACCTTATAATTAATTCGCGAATTATTCATAATTTTAGTTGACTGATAGCATTCTTTTCCTAGTATATCAGCATTATCAGTTGATATCTCTTAATCTTAACCATTTTAATACATAAGATCATGCTTTAAAAATAGATGAATGTATCCTTTAGTTATTAAATGCTTATATTGTCTTTTGAGAAATATACTTAATTCAAGTTTTTATACTTTTATACCAATTTAACAACAATAATTTTAAATCCTTTTGAATTCATAGAAAAGAGTCTTTTTACGCTGTTAAAGTTAGCAAAAGATTCTATATCTCTTAATTGAAACATTGACTGTACAAGTAATTACTAGCGGAGAGCTTTAATAATCTCTTTATTTCTCATATTAGACTATAAGTAAAAGATTTCATTAAAAGGACCAAAAACTTTATTTTATATTATTCTTTAGAAAAATAGAAAATAAAAGGTTTAGATATCAGCTTCTTTTATTATTTATTTAGAGTTGCTAAATAAATTCTCCATTAATACCTAAAAATAAATCTGAAAAACATACTCTAATAACTTTATCTCCCATTTATAAGAAAAGTTTTAAAAAGATAAGGAAGATGAATAGTATGTAGCAATAGAAATATCTTCACCAAGTATATTTAGTTTTAATTGAAAGATATAATAAGATAAATAAAAAAGAAAGATAAATATTAATAAGCTTATAAGCAATAATCTATTTTGTAAATTTGCCTTACTAAGATACACTTAGTTCTTTATTCATATCAAAGAAAAAAACAAAGTTATAAATGATAAATAACTTAATCTAAAATAGATCTTAATATAAATACTTTAAAGACTTAAATGCTTGGAAAAATAAGTATTAATAGCAGCTTTTATTTTAAATATGAAATTAGATTAGATTAAATTAAAAGGGACTCCTTTCTTAATAGTTATAATAATAATAATGATAATAATATACTTAAAGTTAGTAGATTTTTGCATTCTCTGGAATTGCAACCAGTTCCTGCGGACAGTTTTTTTAACGTGGGTGTGATCCACGACCTTTTTATTAAGTGGAAGGTTACTACTGTAACCGTTCAAGTGGTCTTGCAAAAAGCTTTTATTTGTAGATCCCTGTTGGAGTTATTCATAGTTTATTGAGTTGTCTCCATGTTCTTTTCTGCTCTTATTCGTTTATTTTCTTTCATTATCAACAGTTTTTTAAAATATGTTGATTTGATTTGACATCAACAAAGTTTGTATTATTGTCTTAATTTCGTTCTTTTTTATGATAGTTTATTTTCTATATTTTCTAATCTTTTAATGAAATTTGTAGCAATCATTTCTTTTTCTGGATTCAATTCTGTTTTTAATTCTATTGGTATTTTTTCTATTTCCATTTTCGTGTCATATTTAAAGTTTTATTGTGACTAAGTTCAGAGTTGTTCTTCCGTTATCAAATTGCTTTGAATGAGCTGTCTTCTGAGTATTAATAATTCGTTGTTTTAATCCTCTATGCTATTTATTAATTCCCTTATTTTTTCTCCTTAGTTATAGGCTATTTCTTCATACTTTGAAATTAATTTTTACATTTGATCTAGTTAAATTTAAAGTTTTTTATCAGATTCGTTCTTAGGTTATCTTATCTCTATAGATCCTACCATCACTTTACCTTCTGATGACGAACTTGACTCCTCTCGTTGTTATTGTTTTTTCTAAATTTCTTTTGCCGCTTTTCTCTTTAGGTTTTTAAGTTAATTCTTTGAGAGTCGAAGAGGTTAATCCATTTTTTCTCTTTTCTTAATAGTTATTTATCCCTTATTTTAAGCATAATAAAAAACGTTATCAAAGTCTTTATCTTAATTAGAATGTAGTCAGCCTTGTTTTTGAATAAATGAGTAAAGGTCTAAAATTTATATAAATTAATGAATAGTTGTGATATGAAAAAAATCTTAGTAGAATAATTAAAATAAAAAGGTAAATCTCATTAAATTATTTATTTATTTTAAGTTATTTTTTAATCTTAAACTATTTTGCTTTTATTTTATTTGCAAGAAGTGCTTTATTTAATTTTTTCGATGCACATTTTTCGAAAATTAAATTGTTCTAGATACTTTGATTCCATCTATCATTTTGTTGTTCTTTGAAGGATAATTTTTCACATAAATAATCAAATCAAATCTTTGAGCGGAAATCATAGAATTTTGTCTAAAGTTAAATGAAGAATCTATTTTATTTTAAGAACAGTCCTTAATTAAGCTATAAAACTTTATCCTTTTTCTTGATAAAATAAGTACATTTAAAAAATATAATCAAATATAATTAAATTAAATCTAATCTAATATCATTACAAGTTTTCATTACATAGTTTGAACAAATATAATACTCATAGTGTATAATATAAAAAAGGTATATCATATTAATCAAAAAATAGAAAGCTATAAAAATAAAAAAATCGGATAACTTATTATATTTATAGTTTTTAAAAATTATTAACATTTTGATACAAGTTAAACATAGCTATTATTACATCTTCATTTTACCTTTTAGTAAAAAATCTTGAGACTATTTTTAAATACTCATCATCTTACTAGAAACTTATAATAGTTATATTTTATCAACTATCAAATAGTTATTATTATTTTTTAGGTAAATAAAATGATAGTAGTGATGAATGCTTAAATATCCTATATTAGATTTAACAACATCAACTGAAAATTAAGCCTTTAGGAAATGTACCAAATATTAACTTTTATAATTATCCCTTTAAGGGAATTTTTTATATATAGACATGAGTTTATATAATGATATGCATTATATAGCATTTGCATATCCTCGATAATACTAAGTTCTATATATATAAAGTTTAAAGGTTTTAATGACTCTTATAAGTTGTCAAATCTCTCATTCAATTATTTTTTCAACTCTAAGAAACCTACACTTTATTTAAATTAAAAATTAAGCTCGCTAACATTTATTTAAAGGTTCTCAAAACTAAAAAATGTAAATTTTTCTATAAAATCATAGTGAATTTATAATTGCATATTATAGGTAAAATAATAGTTTCTACTTTCATTTATAAATAAATTTTATAGCTTTATCTCCTGCTTAATCTTTCTTATTTTTATAGGTTTCTTTTTTATATCAGAATGGAAAATTAAGTTCATATAAGGAAATTTTATTTTTAATTATTGATATACTAATAATGGAGTTTATCAATCATTTATCCCTTAAACAACTATACACTTCTAATAAAATAAAGACATTCTATTTAATTTCAGGTATTTAACTTAATTTTTACTTATCTTCTCTTTTATCATTTTAAAAGATTAATAACACTAAAAGAAAGAGCAAGTAGAACTTGGTATAATAGAAATAATACAAAACAGTGGATCTTAAGTGTATAATAAAAGCCTAAAATTTACAATTACATTAAAGTTAAAAATGAATACAATACATTGAATGCCTTTTTTTAATACTCCTATAACTATAATGCTTAGATTTATACCACTGTGCTTAGTTAATATAGTGAAGAAGATTAAAAAACAACTGACAGAGTGCAACTCATTTAGAATATATGTACTTGAGTAATCATTCTTTTAATAGTTTTACTAGAAAAGCTTAATTTCTTAAAGAACATTAAACTCTTCTAAGTAACCAAGTACCTTTCTTATATATTTTATGGAAATATTCCTTTTAAATTAGGTTTGGTATTTAATTAATATATAAGCTCTAATATAGCAAAAATATTAATAGTCAACTAAATAATCAAAACTTATAAATAAAGATCTAAATAATTAATCTATGGAAATTTAAATTAAAGCTTAGAGTTTGATATAGATTTGGCTATAATTATTCTTCATATAATAGAATATAGAATCTTAAATATATAACTAATTTTGGTCTTAATGGATAATAAGTATATGATATTTATTAGATTTAAAGTATGCTTATAAATTAAAGAAATAATATAAAAATTAAAAAAGCAACTCATTTGAAGTAACTAAGAACATCAAATTTTTATACTAATTAATTAATTATTGGCTTTTAGAGTTTTAGGAAAGCCTAGCTGCATTTTTTTGAACGGACTCTAAATGGACATAAAGAGGATATTCTGGTGATCAGTTTCTGCAAACAGGGAAAGCCATGTGCATTGAATGCATATTCTATGATAATAGATTTCAAGCCCCTACCAAAGCCGAAAAATTTTATAATGCATTCCCTTCAAGGTCTTTAATCAATAGGGATCTCTTTTAGGATTAGAGGTATATTCAGAAAATTTAGATTATTTTAATAATCTTTAGTTATTACTCCTTAACATTTATAAAATCATAAGCTTTGCTAAACTATTTTTTAAAATTCGAAGTTTGAAAATATATTTTTGATTCTCTATTAATAGTGGTCAGAATATAGCCTGGTAAAATTTAGAAAGGTAGAAGGAAGATATTATTTCTGAGCAAGCTAAATTATAGGAAGTAAGTATATAAAATATAATAAATATATACAATACAGTATTATGAGACTTTCGAAAATTGATTAAAAAACTCAATAATTAATTAAATTTAAATACTTTAGCTATTTAAGTCATCCATTAAATTTAAATTTTTTGATTATAAATAAGATAATTTACTATAAACACCTTTAAAATTTAATTAAACAATTAAGAATATAAAAGATTTAAAAACCTTACTATACTTTTATAGATTTTAAACTTAACTTAAATTAAAATAAATAAGTATATTAAAGTGGCATCACCATTATTTGGTTCATCACTACTTCTGTTATGGAAATTTGTATCCACTCTGTCTTGATTTCTTTTTCATTCTCTGAATTATATTCTTCTCGTCTCCATTTTTAAAATAAAAACTAACTACCTCCTTTCTTAATTCTTTAAATTATTTCCGAAGACTAGAGTTGGAAGGTAATAGAAAAAATCAAAATATTAGCCAAATGTCACAGTTTATTAAATTTTTATAAACAAAAATTTTTACTAGTCTCATTCATGTCTATAGATCCTTTCCAGCTACCGCTTATTTTAACGATGCGTGAAGGCAGGAGAACTTTGAGATCCTGAGTCCAATACCCAGTATTTCAAACATTAATACTGTGTCCCTAATCAGCTTCTCGTACCAGATAGAGAGAACCCACAAACAAGTAAGGCTTTAAAAAAAGGGCAGGTGCTTACTTATTTGTAGTGGTATCTATTGCAAGAGTACTTGTAATGCAGACTATACTGCACCGGATTACCTACTCTGGTGACTAGGGCACATTGTTGATTTTAAAATATTAATAAATAAGCAATTAAGTAAATTATTAAAGTTGCTTTCGTTAATAAATTTTAAATATATAAAAAGTTAGCTAAATGTTTTACCTTATAACAGAATGCTTACCTTACTTCTAAAAATATAGAATTTTAAATACTTATAAGATGAAAATTCTTTATCATGCCTGACTAATTTAATAGGATAAAACATCTTAAAAAATAGTTAACTTAACTCTTTTTACTAAGTAACTTTAATGTTTATCTTTATATAATTTAATAAAATTCCTTTCTTGCTTAAATATTTTTATCCATATTCAAGAAAATTAAGCAAAAGTTATTATTTAGATTAGCAACTTAACTCCATTTTAAAGTAAATCGGCCAGATATTAAAGAAAATAAAGAGACTATAATTATTATAGCTTTAAGAGGTTTATTTAAAATTGATACTGTAAGAAGCTTCTTGATTATAGTAGCAGATTAAAATTACAAGGTTAAAATAATTAAATATTTAAGCTATTATTATAATAGTTTAAAGGCTTAGAATATAAAAATCAAAAACAGTATTAAATCATATTTACTTTTTCATTAGATAGGAACTTAGTTGGCGTTTACTTAAGAAGATAAAATAGAATAATCATAAAAATTGAAAAAATTTCAGGTTGGTATATACTAAGAAAATTAGAAAATATAAAACCTTCAGATTTTTGTATATTCATGGGCTAAAGAAGCTATCATTTTTAACAAGATTCCTTCCGAATTTATTTCAAATAATTATATATTTACATAATTATATTTAATTGGAAGTATAAAGGGTATGGTTTATAATATATGAAACAATATGAAAATAAAAAAATCTATTTATGAAACTTTAAGGATTTTAGTAATAAAGAGTTATTGCCAAGAATAATTTCGTTAAATTTAAATGTATAATTTTTTCATACCTTATGTATTGTAAAAGACTGAAATTATTTAATTATAATTTTATTCAAATAAAGATTAATGAAAGTTTAAGTTCATTCCTTTCTTTCCACTTCAGCAAAATTTAAAATTTGCTTATCTATCATATTAAATAGCCTCTTGTCGATGGATTCTTCTTTCATGTTATTTAGAACTTGACTACAAAATTTAATAACTTAGTCTATATCTCTATGAATAGGAATATTTTCTGGTTTTGCATTCTTTTTAAGTTTAAAAGAAGGACCCAACACAAAATTAAAATTATTAAATTCCTCAGCTTCATTCTCTTTAATTTTTGGTTTAGAAATATAGTTAAAAACAGTTAATTAATCTTCATTAAGGATTATAGCTTTTAATTTTTCGAGCTCTATCAATTTATTAATAATAAAATTAGCTTCCAAATACTCATTAATTGCTTCATTAGCTTTTTCCAAAAGTTAATATTTTTTCTAGTTTTTATCTTGAAGTTAGCATTTACCGCAATATTTCCTGAAAATGTTAGTGAATTTATAAAAATAGTATTTGAAAAAATTTATTTTCAAATGATCTTCATTTTTTAGTTTAGTTTTTAAATATTAGTCCTTTTTTTAAAATGGTATATGAAGACTTATGGTTTTTGATTTTTTTGTAGATTAAAAATCCTCAGTCTCGTCGCTTATTTTAACACTAGACTGATTGTTATTTTCTTCAATATTCTTGCTATTACTTTCCCGCCAAGTTTTTAAAAGTTAATTATTTTCTAATTAAGGAGATATTTTTAAACTTGAAAGATTGGAATTTTCAGCTTCGTCATTTCTTAGAGAATTTTGATGACTTTCATCTTCATTTAACGTTTTTTCAATTTATCTTTCTTAAATATTAACTGCTTACTTTTTTCCAACTAAGCTACTCTCTTTGTTTCTCAGGTAATTATTTATAAAATCACGTATTCCAATTTCTTACTCGTCAATTTGATTTTAATCCTCTAGATTCGATTTATTTTATTAAATTTCCTCTAAAGGAATTATTGTTGAAGCTTTATTTTTTTATTTTTTTCGCTCTTTTTGTCTTTCTAAATTTGCTTATTATTTTTAATCTTTTTTAATTGTGGTATGAACTTCATTTTAAGGCTCCTAAATAGAATTTTTAATTCAGTTACTTTATATAATCTAAGCAGTACTTTGATGCTTGTAATGATCTATTTATACTTCTTCAATATCAAAAATATCATTTATAAAACTATATGAAATAGCGTATTTAGAGTAGATTCCAACGGTAATATTGCATACTATTATTATTATGTTAAGAACACCACCTATTTGCGAAATTACTTCTTAAATCTTTTTATAAGTTCTCTTATAATGGAAAACTTAGTCAGCTGAATAAATATTAAGAACTAAAACATAAGGATTCGATAGATTTTAGTTGTAGTTAGTTTCTACTTAATCTTTTTCTAATAAAACATCTCTTTCCATTTATAAATTAGACAATAAAAATCCATCATCTGTCTCTATCTAAATAGGCTTGAAGAAAAGATTAGTTTATTTATAGGATTATATATCAATTGCCCAGAAAAACGTGCTGAGTATGCTTTTAAATGGATTATTATAGTTTTAAATATCTATTATTTTATCTGAGAAATAAACGTTAAAAAATAGCTGCTTTTGAGTTAACTTCCTTATCTATTCTATTGAAGCACATTATACATTTGATGTTGTTGAATTCTAGCACATTTTTACTTTTATGTTTAAGCTACTCAAATTTTTTTCTGATCAATAGCCTCCCAATTTGAAGACTTTTAAATTAAGGCAATATGAAGTATTAAAACCAGGAAAAGGATCATAGAACTCTTTTTCAAACCCTTTGAAATAGCTAATATTGCATTATGTAGTATTAATTGGAATATATGTTATGCCTTTAGAGTCCATTACTACTTATTCAACTTCGAATTAGAAATAAGAGGAAGGAACTAGAGAAATACCATTTTCATCTGTAAAAACGAAAAAAAAAGTGTAGTTATTTATTCCGATTCACTGCCAAGGGCGACTTTCTTATTTAATGCTTTAAGTAAGGACACTAGGATTAGTTTTAAACATCATATCTGATCCCATGCTAATAAAAGCCAATACAAAAAGTACAAACGTGCAGACAGATAAAGCAGCACCAACAAAAGTGGTAAATCCTTTTGACCCTTTGTACGTAAGGCTAATTTGAGTAGGGTAAATATCAATATAACTTATAAAAGTTTACATTTTATTATAATGCTAAATAACTAAATAAATTTCTATTTTATTGTTTACTGTTAATTATTACCTTTATAAACTACACAATGCTTTATAGTCCTAACTTATTTCTTAGATATATTTGTAAATATAATAATAGAATATTTATTTATTCAAAGCTAATATTTTATATTAAAAGTCTTACAAGTTTGTCTTTTATACTTTTTCAATCATTTTTTTTAAATATACAGCAAATTAATAATAGATGAAAGTTAATCTTAGAATGATATTAATTAATTATAAACTTAAAAGCTTTCTCTTTTAAGCAATGGAAACTTCTTCCAGATAAATGCCACAGGGTATTCTCTAATTGCATATAACGTGAATATCCTGTTGCTTAATTCAGTACGCTTTAGTCAGTGAGTTCCATAACTATGGACCAACTGATTTCAAGTGTCTAGCAAGAGTGGATAATCAGAAAGATTTTGGTTCCCTTTCTGAGATTGATTCTAATCAAGGACCCATTTAGCGGCAGGATAGGAACTTGACCTTATCCATAAAACTAGAAGGTTTTATCAGAAATCAGCCTCAGCTCCTACAACCTTTTTAACTATATCTGAGAATGATAAAATTTAATGATTTTTATTTTTAGTTAAAAACAATTTTAAGATTAAATCTAATGAAAAACCAAAAAATATTAGACTCAAGCATTTCTACAAGATTAAATTTTCTTTATTAGCTCAAAATATAAAATAAAATGGAAATATTCTAGCAACTAATTTCTCTGATAAATAATAACTCTTTCTTAAGCAGTGATCATTAAATCATTTTTAAAAACTTCAAAACATGATAAATGAAAATGATAAGCTTTAATGCCAAGTACAAGAACTTAAAGGAAAAATCAAGTAACCTATTTCAAGCACTTTAAAACTAAAGAATGAAATTCATAATTGATAAGTTCAGAATTGATTAAATCGAAATAAAATTTAATCAACTAGCTAAATTGATTGAAAACTTTTTTCTTGAAACTATATCAATTAAAACTCCATGGAAGTCGAGCTGAATATCAAACAACATAATACCTTCTATTTAAAAGAAGAAATTAATGCTTGTATTGCAGAAAATATGAAAAACAATTTAAGAAAATGCTGAAGATTCTAGCAAAAATGAAAACTAGAAAGTTTTAGATATAAAAATCAATAAGTAATCTATACTGCACTCTAGAAGGTTTATTATAGAAAAAAATTGTGAAAAGGAAGTGAAATTTTGATGGATATTACATTATCTCAAAAAAGAAACCTAAATATGATTGAAATCGAGTTTGACTGAAGCAAGATTTTTTTAATTAAAAAGATTTAACGCAGTACTGGTAGGTATGCAATTAAAGAAAATGATAAAAAATAGACTGGAAATATTTCATTAAGCACAACTAATAAACTTTAACACAGCGATGAACCTAATGATTATGGGATCATAATAATTTATTATTATTATAATATTTATTTAATGTATACCTTTAATTTATCTTATATAATATTTTATAATGATGGGAACTTTCTTATTTAGATTATCAAGCAATCATTTTAATTGAATTTTCTCTAATTTATTACTTTTTATTTGTGCTGAAATGTTTATTTTTCCTAACGAAGTAATTTTAATAGTATAATCACTTTTTTATTTTAGAAGCTTAATTGCATATAAGCTATGAAATGCTAATTTAACAAAAGCTGAAATCCAATAAAAATGTTAATCTCGTTATTAAATATAGTATATTTAATTGATGCTTTAATGATTATACAGCTAATTATGACTTTTTATTATACCATCAGCTTTGAAAAACACATGGAGAACAGACTAGAAGCAGCATAAAAGATGTAAACATGAATACTGGGTAAAATAACAATGAATAAGGGATTAACACCATATAATGCAGGAATAATGATAAAAAAGTTCGTAAGCTCAGTATTCAGCTATGGGACAGAAGGTATCCCATATTGTGAATAATTTGTAGGAAAATAAGTGATGGAACAATTAGAAATAATATAGAGAAGATCTTTACGAGCAATCATAGATGCCTCTTTCTAAGTGTAAAATGAGATGCTAGAATACGAGTTACAGTTTATGAAATTTAAACATTACCTATGGCAGAAAACGCTGAGATTAAGAGGCAGACTAATAGGTAACTAAGGAAAAACAGTAGATGGATTAATGTTCGACCTAAGTAAAGAAGAGAACTTTATTTTTGAACAATACTGCACGACAATAAAATTAGAATTAAAAATTGAAGACAAAAATATATTTATAGATGATGGTAATAATAATCAAAAAGGGAAGAAAAACATTAATCGTGCAATTTGAGAACATAGAGTATACGTAGAAGATAGAGAAAGAATGGAGTAAATGATAACAACTCTACAGTATAGAAAAATATGATTTGATGAATATATAGTAGGACCACCCAACTACCTGAGATACAATAAAAATAGAAAAGAAGAAAATGCTACATATTTAGAATAAGAACGAGATGTAATGGGATCCAGGATTGTTTAAAAGAAAGACACCTAGTTGCGACAAGCAAATGCCCTTTCTGTAATGATGCAAGAGAAAAACGAAAGGCATATCATAGAAAAATGCTCAGAATACAAAGAAAGTAGATAAATATGTATTAGAAAGTTAAGAACAATAGGAGTAGAGAGACAAGGAATGGAACTATTTGATATAATATGAGGTACGGCAAAATTCGAAAAATTCATTAGAACCTAAGAAGAGTAAAAAAGAACTAAAACTGACTTGATAATAAAAGATTATATCAAAAACATATTAGAAAAAAGAAAAAAAGGATACTTAGAAAAGAAAATTGAATGAAAAAAAGAAATAGGAAAATATTATAGAGCAGGAAAAGGATAATTTTTATGAGTTTATAAAAGCTTGATTAAGAAGAAAAGAATTAGAAACGAAAATTAGCAAAGTATGTAAAAAAAAATAATGCACGCTTGTAACAAAGAATCAATAAAACGTAGATAGATAGAGGACAGAAGAATAAGAGATAATGAAGAAGAAAATGATGAAGATATGGAACTAATAAGAGAAGAATTTTATTACCTGAAGGTTACTTGAAGAAATAGACAGGTATTGAAACATTTATTAAAGAGCTGCGCACCAATGAGGTGCTACGCGCTCTATAATCAAATTTATTTATACCTTATTTTAATTAATTATATATACCTTAAAATACATTATAAAATCCTTTTTCCTTAAATATACAAGCTTTCATTAAAAGATATATGGCTTTTATCTTTTATTAGTTATAGAAGGGGGAAAATTAGTTTCCTTCATAGAATTAAATTAGAATAAAGAAAATGAATAAATTATGGGAAGCATTTATCTACTATTTTCTTCAAATTTCTTTTTCTCTTCTTTAAAAGTTAACAAATTAAAGGCAGTTTTTATATCGCTATATACAAACCTTAAGTAGCAGATATTATATAACTAAATATCTTCGATGAAGTTTTATTTAAGCACTCTAATTTATTAATAAAGCTCAATATACTCTTACAATAGAATAATGATCAATAGAATCAACTATGATTATCTACAAAATATTTGATTGATTAACCAGATCTAACGCTATTTAAAATTTCTATATCTATTTAATAAAATTCTTTTAGATTTTTATCTTTCAAGTGAATTGTTTTTTAGGGTTATTTTTAGTTTATTTTCACTATTAATGAACAATTGTTAATAAATAAGTTATCTTTTTCTTAAATGTTTTTAGTAGATTAGACTTCATATTAAGTATATTCTTCTTTTTTGATCTAAAAATTAAAAAAAAATAGTCTGTTTTTAGTATTTGAAGCTAAGTTTAAAGTCTAATTTTTTGAAATAGGTAAAAATCATATTTAATAGCTTGAGGTTAAGAATTATATATTAAAAAAATGGAAAAAAACCCGGGAATCTAAACCTTGAATTCTAACCTTAAAGATCAATCTTA
Source organism: Loxodes magnus (assembly GCA_946699065.1). Classification (NCBI taxonomy): domain Eukaryota; phylum Ciliophora; class Karyorelictea; order Loxodida; family Loxodidae; genus Loxodes; species Loxodes magnus. Next base: position 304,671 of record CAMPDV010000222.1, read on the forward strand.
AGTCTCAGTTAACTAACAAGAACCAAGAATTAAAAAAGATAAATCTACTCCTGTTAAGGATTGGGAAATAAGGTCATTGTTGTCCTTTTAAAGCTATTTATTCTGTTACTATTAATTACCAAGATCCTGTTTGATTAGTGTCACACTTGGATCATCTAATATCAGCTTCTTTCTGTAAATACCTCCAAAGTAGTTACAATATAGCCTCCTCGATGTTCCAAATTATTTACGGTGCTGCTCAAGCACTCTTCTTCACTTCGGACATGACCTCCAAAAATGTCCAGCCTTTTGAAACAATAGCAACGCTTTATTAAATGCTTTAATTAAAATTTTTATTCTGTTTACATTTTTTCAATTTCCATCTTTTCTGATTGAAGTTAGTTTTTTTTGATTGGTAAAAGAATTTCTTCTTTAATTTTCTATTGATTTACTTCTAGGTTTTTACCTAATAGTTCAAATTAGGAAGTTAAGGCTTCAATTTAAAACTAAACTTTACTTACCAAGTCTTTATCTTCCTTTTTTCTATCTTACAAAAGAAGCTGAAGATTAAAGTTTTCCGCCTTCAGGATCTATATTTCGGTATTCATTTTCTCAATTAATGAATAAAGCTAAATAATATCTTGCTCGTGGGGTTTCTCAAGCTTTTTCAGTTTGCTAGGAAATTCCGTAGAATTTGTTTAGAGAAACTGGAGAAAAATTACAAGAAGATGGAAGAACAATTCTACGAGCTTATTGAAGAGAAAGAAGAATTATCTCAGTTTGAAATTGATTCAGATGAAGACATGTACAGTTGAGTATTGAATATAAAAACTTTTATTTTCTTTAATTAGAGGAAACATTTCCTCTAATTAAAGATGACTCTAACCTTTATAGTTAAAATTAATTAATTTCACTTCTAAATAGAATAAGTTTTCTTATGCTTATTGCCTATACTTTAAAACTGATTAGAGCTTTTAAATAACTAAATTTCCATTACATCGAAATTTTAAGTTTACTAAGCAAATTAGCTATTTTTCTTCTCTAGTTAGGATGATTTTTCTTAAGGCTGATTTTCCTATAAGTTTTCTTAGATAATAGGTGAGTTCTAAAAGCCAGATAAGCTTTAATGAATTAAGAACATTTACCATTTCCATTTAAACTATATTAATTAAACCTAGCAATTCATAAAATAAAACGGCCAGCTTTTCTTAATTATCCTTTAAATCAATGGTTGAAAGCACTTAGTTATTTTTCTAATTATTCAATGAGTACCTTCAAAGGAAAATGACAGTAAAATCCCTTTTCAGACTAGTAATAATAGACTAGATTTATTCTTAATCATATATTCTTCAATATCACTTTAAAATAAAGCCACGTTTTGTTTTACTTACTCAGCTTTATTTCTATATGCTCCCTGACTTTCTATATTTATTTCATTTCTAATAATAAAAATATATCATATCGTAAATTAAAAGTACCTTATTATAATTATTTCTCCTAGCTTTTAATTATGCTTATATAGAGTATTTAAATGCTTAAACGATTGCTATAAATTTAAATCATATGAATCTTTCTATTGTTTAGTCAGAATTCTTAGTACTTGCTATTGTATCCAGATAAAAAGGTATTAAAAATTACACCTAGCTATTAAGTACTAAATTTAGAAGCCTCTAAAGATTTATTATATTGATTAAATGTAACATTATTACAATGAAATAACCCTATGCCTCCCTATGTGTTTAATATACTTTCGTTAAACTACTATTTTGTTGAGAAAATTTGAAGTTAAACTTAAATTAGCTGCTCTGATACTTATTTTTCTATAAGTTTCTACGAAATCTAAGATTTATAAGTTTTTATGCTTGATGCACATGGATAAGTTAGATATATTTGGAATAAGTTTGGCGTTGAGGGTATAAACCTTTTTCTGAACATGATAGTCATTTTAAAAATCTTAAGTTTATACTTTTAACCTTTTTGCTTAAATAAAGTTAAGCTATATAGAGTAGAATTCTCTAATGATAGTATAAAGTAAAGTCTAATTTAAACTTAATGATTAAGCTTCAATTTTGGTTTCACTTTACGAAGATTAGTCATTTCATATTTCTCATTTATTAGATTTATCTCTCCATAGTATCGTATTTTATTAGTTTATATGAGACACTTTTAGTGTGATTGCTAATCTACTTAAGTTAAATTAAATTTAAGCTTATAGCTTAACTTCTAGTATTAATTAATAATGAACAAGGTTGATAAATCTAAGGAAATGGTAGTATTATAAAATTAATTGGGATCAATATCTTACTTTTTTTTATTTTAGCTTCTTGAAAATTTAAACCCTTCAAAGCTTTAATTTAGGAAATGATTGAAAAATCAATTTATTTTCCCACTTTTATGTTAAATGGATTAGGAGAAGTTATATGTTTTTAGTTTGCTATCCTCCAAAATTAAAAGCTTAAAGGTAATTATAGTTTTCTAGTATCGAGCAATCTATTTTTCTCAGTAGTTATATTATCAAAAAGCTTTTTCTTAATTTTATTTGATAAAATAAACCTTAAATTTCCTTAAACTTTAGTAGTAGCATATTAACTCAATCGAACTGAGTTGTATATATTTTCCACAACTTATACAAAAAGCCTTTATATTTAACTTAGATTCTATTAAATAAACCTTTATTAGCTAACTATCCTTATTTTAAGTATTCTATTTAAATTGTTGCTGCTATAGAGAATGCCAAGTTGAATTTTTTACTATGTTATGATATCCTATCAATTAAGGTAATCTATTAGAATTAGAGTTTAGCTTTATTTAATAGCAGCCTGTTTCCATATTCTTGATATTAAAATCCTGCTTCTTTTTGGATATAATAAACTCTTTTGTTCCTAAATAGGACCCCTTCTCATAATTAATACTCATTAGTAGTTTACATACTAAACTTAGCTCTACAAGTTAGAATATCTACTACTAATAATAATAGTAAAGCTTGGAATAATAATTAATATAAACTACTTATAGTTAGTAAAATAAGTGTTTAATGAAGAACCCTAGCATATCGTAGCTGTTATAAGTAATAATTAAAAAAGGTAAAGTATATAATTTAGCATCTACCGTTTTAGCTTTAAGTATATGCTAGCAGTTGGTATATTTAGAATCGCTTTTATAAGATACTAGCTAGATTTTAAGCAGAATCTGAAAAGGTTTAACATATAAAATTATTAGAATGATAAGCTAGATATTAAAAAGGCAAGGAAAGCATTTAACTAATATAGTGCTGTATTCATAAATAAGCTTTGAACTCTTTAAGCATTATTAACTATCTTAGTGAACTTTAACTTTTTATTTCAGAATCTTAATAAAGTTAAAGTTAAAAAGCTTTGTTAAAGCCTTAGTAGTCAGCCATCTGACCTATTCTATCAGCTTGTCTCCATTAGTTTGTCTTGAATTTCTACTAGGCTTAGTTAGGCGGTTTAGCACTTCATTAGCGCACCATCCTTTAATATTCTGAATAGTTTTCATCTTGCAAGTAGCTTTCCTAATTATTTCTCCAAGGATTAAGATTTGAATTAAAGAATTTTTTTCTATAAATTTTTCCGCTTTATGTTGGATATATCCTAAATAGTTTTCTAAAAATATCTTATTTATTCTTTCTTTAAATTTCGCTTAGTTAGTAGCAGTATTTTCATTGGTGTTATTTATTGCACACGTAGCATTTTATTCTTCTTTTAAACTATTATTCCTGTAACACTTGTTTAATTTAAATTTACTACTTATTTTAAATAAACGTTTACTGTTTATTTTAATTTGGGGCTTCATTTTCTATTTCCATAGGATCTGATTAATTCTGTTAAATCGAAAATGGCGTTACCTGAATTTATTATTAAATTTAAAGAATTCTTTGTTCCCGTTTGTTTTCTATTTCTTATGATTATTAATATTGTTTCTCAAGTAAAGACGTTATTAGTTTTTCTAATTTTTCTACTTTATCAGTGAGGTATCTATTTTTAAACATAAACTCTTTTAATGACTTAGATAATATTTCTGTTTGAGTTTGTGTCGGAAGTTTTTTTAGTTCTGGATTTCCAAGTGGTTAATGTTCGTCATATCAATCATATTCCTCACTTTCACTCATTGTAATTATTTCGCTTTTTTATTTTTTAGAGAATTTTCCTGTTTAAATGTTTTGTTCAAAGTTCTGTTATTTCTTAGAAGACATTTTATATAATAATATTTTATTATTTTAAATGCTGCATATATACATCATATATAATTAATTAGAAATTGACTTATTATATAAAGGCCTAATTTTATCGCTATTATTGCAACATTTTATATTAATTAAGTTCTTTAGCTTAAATTTTAATCCTTATAGTAGTAATAACTGGTACTTTAATAGTATAAAACTTTTTTTTCTGATATAATAAACTAGCAGTCTAATGACAAAAATTATATCCATTAGCTTCCAAAAAACTAATAATAATAATAATATGAACTAAAAGTTAAGTGTTTGGAGTTCCCTGGGCTTCTAACCAGTTTCGCTCTGCTATTTTTTATACGTGGATGTATACCACGATTTCTTTTTGTATGGTGGAGGTTATCACGGATGATTTTCGGTGTTTCTTATGTTCAACTTCTGCCTGTATATACCAGTTTTAGTTAATCATAATTTGTTAATATTTCTTCACATTCTTTTTTCTTCTGATATTTTGAATTTTTTCCATTCTTGACATTGCCGCAAAATGTGATTATCTTAATTGCAGTATCAACATTTCTTCTTTTGATTTTACACATATATTTTTTAAAAGATTTTTTATTCAATTTTTTCAATTCTCTTTATTATACTTGTATTTAGAGTTAAATCATTTTAATTATTTCTTTCTTATTTTTAGAAAGGAGCATTTTCAATGTCCATTTAAAGTTTGATTAACACTATTCATATAGTTACTGTTCTGTAACCAAATTGTTTTAGATTAATTGCCGTCTTAATATCAGTAGTTCGTTGTTTTAGTCATCTATATTATTCATAAGTTCTCTGATTTTTTTCCCTTGATTATAAATAACTTCCTCATAATTAGATATTTACTTCCTCATTTTATAGTAGATCTTACAGTTGTGGGTCATTGTCAGATTTAGATTCATTCATTTCAACTGTACCGATCATAATTTTTCCTTCAGGTGAAGAACTTGAATGCTCTTTCTTTAGTTATTTTTTCAATAATTCTCTAGTGGCTTTCTTTTTAGCGTTTTTTAATTTGGTTTCTTGAAAGTCGAATGTTTTGCTCATTTTTTCCTAGGATTATTTATATTATATACTTCCAAAAAACTAATTAGAATGCATTGATCTACAAATAAAAATGTTTCATAGGATGTTAATTAAAAGGAGATTAGAATTATTTGAATTGGAAAAAGATGATTTATTTGAAAATTCTGCAAGTAAGGGAGAAGAAGTTAAAGATCAAGAAAAAGATGAAGAGAATGAGGAATATAAAGAGGAGGAAGAAGAACATGAAGAGTAAAAGGAAGAATAGAAGGAATAAACTGATGAAGAAGATGATCAAGCTGAAGAAGAACATGAAGATAAAAGTGTGAAGAAATGAAAAACTGCTAAATAACATTATAACATCTTTAATTGAAGGAAGCAATTCCAACAATGAAAAGATGTCCCAAGACTATTTTAGTTAAATTTAAATTTTAAATTTAAACTTGCAGTCTAATGCTTATACTTTTTAACCCTATAAAAGTAGAAATTTTATTGCATTATAAAATAGGACAAATCAAATGATACTTTTATTAGACTAGTAGATATGATTCTTGACTACTTTTTATCAAGTTACTCAAATATTTTTTATAAAGATAAGTTTCTCTTAAGACTTTTTATAGAAGTGAGAATTCTGATTAATTTAATCTTTACTATAAATCTAAGATCATTTATAAAAATTAATGGAATATAAAAGTTACTAGATATAAAACTTAAAGGATAATTAGGAATAAGTAAAGGTAATGCTGAAAAGTAAATATATCAAAGCTTTCAAATAAATAAGGAAAAATTTGATGCAATCTCCTCATTTTTGATTTAAAATCATTAAATCTCAAGCATTTATCTTACTTATATGGTTAGTGTAATTAAGTGAGTTTACTACTTCAAAAAATACTTTGATTGATTAAAAATTTAGAAATTTAATCTATTAGAGTGCTTGACTAATTGCGAATTTGAAAGGGAGGATTAATATAAAATTTTGATTAAGGAATATTTAAATGACTTATGTGTTCTACTATACTAGAAGAATAATCTTATTTATTTAAAGATTTTAATTAAATCATCTTATTTTATTTTTAACTTAGTTAAAATAAGAAAATTTAAGTGATTTTCTTTCTATTTTTATGTATTCATTTTATAAAAAAGGGCTGCTACGGGAATTGAACCCGTGACCTCTCGCACCCAAAGCGAGAATCATACCACTAGACCAAGCAGCCTATTTAGACTTATAATCAAATATCTATTAAATATTCTTCTATTAACTCTCTATAAATGCTAAACATCCTTATTAATAAACCTTCCTTCTCCCTAATTTCTTATGTCCGCATTTTTTTAATTATCTCTCATCCTCCTGAGAACATAAATACAAAATTTGTTCTTACCGTCCTGTTAACTTTCTAAAAGTAAATCTTAGATCATAATAGTAATGAATTATAAGGAAATATCTAGCTTTATTCAAATATAAAGTCTAATTATAGTACTTTTAAAATGACTATACTATATACCAAAATTTAAACATTAGCCTGTATTTAATATACTTTCATAACTAAACCTGGACTTAAAAATCCATTACATCCAAAAACTGATACTGATCCATTAATCAGCTTCACGCTCCGCTATAGAGAACCTTCGAATAAGTTATTCATAACCTAAAAAGGGATACAGCTTTGAAAATAAAAAATTAATTTTAACTGAAATTATCTAAAGGATATTATTACTACAAAATATGGTTAACGATGCAATTATTACTTCTTATATCTTTTAATATACTTTAGTTAAAATTAAAAATTCATTCTAGTCAAACATTTATAATAAAAAAATTAAAAAAATGAATCTTCTAATTTTAATTTTATTTGGATATGAAAATTTATTTAAATAGTTAAGAAATTAATCTTCATTCATAAGATAATTATTTGTATGTATTTAAATGAAGCTTCCATCTTAGAGAAGGTAAATATTGTGTTATAAGTTCGAAAATTAACTCTTTATATTCTAAACTGCTAATAAATCTTAATCCTAAGGAATTTTTTTGTTAGAAAAGGATAACTCTCATTTATAACTTCTAATCAATAAATGATTTTCTAAGAGCTTCAAAAAGTGTAAAATTATATGGTAAATTTTAGTACTTAATACAAGAGCTTTAAAGAAAAATCAAGTTATAAAAAATGGAGTTTAATATCGGACAGTATCTTAGCTAGGCCGAAATTAAGAAGGCTAGAAGTAAAGCCAATTTAATTTAAAAGTTAAAAAAAGTAGGTCTTAGAATAATCAAGCCCTTCATCTCCTTCCTAGGAAAAGCGCATGGTTGACCCAGAAACTTCTTGAATAGAAAAAAGAATAAGTTGAAAAATTAAATAAAGATATAGTCAAACAAGAAGAAACTATTTGAAATCTGACAAATTAAATTCGAGAAATTCTTACTAGCTACGAATAACTCAACCTTGAAATATATTAACTCAAGACAATATTAATAAATAATAAATAAATCACAAGATAATAAATTTGGTCCTAATCTTAACTGCCTCCATCATCAGTTGTATCAATGTAGATTGAAGCTCCTCAAAATAAATTAATAATCTCTCAATCCTAAGAAAAAATAACAGAATAAGAAAATAGTAAAGAAACAACCTAAACGAACACAAGAATTAAAAATATTGAAAAAATTTTGTATAAGAACTCAAAATAAAATAGAAAGAAAAAAATGCTGATACTGTAGGACATAATGACATATTCTAAGGATATGTCAAAATTTTTAAACCAAATAAAAAATTGAAGAATAAAAAACATTAAGAATTTTATCAAGACTTTATGTAACAAAGGAAGGGATTTATTAAAGAAAAATTATTAGAATTTTAGCACGGAATCTGTTCATGAGAGTTTTCTTCTCAATAAAAAAGACCTGGAACTGAACCACGCAAAAAATTAGTGGGAGCTGCGACCTGTTTTCAAGTCCTGTGATCAGCAAACAATTTTATTAACATTAAGAATATTATTATTAAGAAAAATAAATTATTTTATTTTTTGATCCTGCGTACTAAAAGAAAATCTACAATCAAAAAATTACAAAATTGAACAGAAAGAAACAAAATTCAATAAATTAATCGAGTTGACTGAAAGCTTATTTCTTAAAAGTGATCAATGAGCAAGCCCTTTGATTAGGAACTGAATGGTAAGCTAACAAAATTCCTGTTGAAGGGAAGAAATAATGGAAGGATTGCAAGAAACATGGATATATTTTAAGATAATGTGTAAGACTCGAACGAAAAAAAGAATTAAAAAGTTTTAAGATTCGCAAATCGGTAAGTATCTTGCTGGATCTTCATAACAATTGACAAAATACTCTTTATTTTTTCTCTAATTCCTTATTAGTTTTAGAAATCCCTATTTTCTAAGTATAACTTATACAATTCCTTTTAGTAAATAAGCATTAAGGTTTTTTATATATTTTCTTTATTAGAGGTAGAAGTAAAATTTCCATATTTGCATTTATAACTTAAAATAATATATTAATGTTGTGTCACCTTTAATTGGTTTGCCACGATATAAAATTTTCATGTAAATGTATGCATTCACTTCAAACTTGTTTGGGTCTTCTCTGTTGTAAGTCTTGATAATTTTAAAATGACCTTTCTTTATTTTTTCCTATATGCAAAATCTCAATCATTTTCTATTTATCTCATATACTGCTTATTATATATAAAAACTTCTTTATTTACTTTTAATATGTTTTATGTAAAAAAAACATTCTTGATTGATTCCAAATAAATTTTTCATTAATTTTCTATTTTTCTCTTAAATTGATAGGAACTTCTTATTTTATGTCTTGTTTGCCATATCAGCACTCTTCGGTAGATTATTTCTTTCGTTAAGAGTTATTATTTTAATTGGATCATTAATTATTATGGGTTGTTCTATCTTACAGCTTCTATTATTTTACGATCAATTCATTCTATGCAATTCTTCCTTAAATTTGCTGCAAATAATTAGAGTTAATTCCTATTGTCAAGTTAAGTTTTCCGATTTTGAAATCTTCATAGAGTTTATTTTATTATTTCGTTAATAATTATCCCTAATAGCCTTCGTTAATCTGAATTCTCCATTTAAATGAGATAAATATCGTTAGCTACATCCTATTAAGATATATTGGGTTTTGTTGGAGAGATTTGTTATTTCTTAGGTTTAATTTTATTTTTATATAATAACAATATAGATATTTTAGTCTCTTTTATTTAATAATTCTTAACTCTATTTGTTTCAATGTTAAAATAAGATTTTTAATTTTTCTTTTGTATTTCAAAATTATTGTAATAGTTCATGCTAGCTGCATAATTAAATAGTTTGCGACTCCAGTTATTGTCGATCTCTGGAACTTTCTAATCTTGTTCTAAGTTCATTCTTGTCTCCCTTTTAAATATTAATATTTCCTTGTATTATTTACCTTTTTTATTATATAATTTTGTCATCCGATCTCATAATCTTTTTCTTAAATCGATTTCCACGTCTTTTACTACAAATATTAATAAGTTATTTGTAGTTTTACTTAAGTAGCATTAATTACACAACTTGATAAATATAGCCTCTTACACTTTTACTTCAATCTCCATTAGCATTGTTCCAGTCATAATTTGCTTTATTCTTTATTACTTAAGAATCTGAAACTCTCCTTCCTATTTGTTCATAAGCTTGTCCAACTATGTTGAGATCGACTTCATCTTTTTGAATATTGAAGAGTACATCCATCCAATTTTAATAGCTTTTAATTCTGTATACATCATATATCTTTCTCTTCAAATTTATAATTTAAAGAATAGTGCAAGTTGAGAAATACTGATTTACTCAGAAATCGAAGGACAAACTTTTTGATTCTCCATTATTTCCTGTCGTATAATCGACCCCATTCTGGTTTTTATATTTTTTGATATTTTTTATTAATTTCATTATTTATCCTCTTATTGCTAGTCAACAATATTTTTCTTGCTTAACTCCTTTTACGAAGTTTACGAACGTTTTAGAAGAAAGTTGATTTAATTAAAATTAAATAAAGACTAGATAATTGACGTTTGTGACTTTCTTTCCAACTTTAAGTAGAAGGTAAAAAGTATCCTTCCTGCAACTGTGCTTTTTATAAACTGCAAAGTAAAAGTAAATCTAAAATAACGATTTGCTCCTAAAAATGAAATTAACCAACAGCGGTAAATTAAACGACGCTAAGTAATTATAAATTTTGATTAGAATAATAAAGCTGAAATTAAAATAATTAAATAGAGCCTAGAATCTTTATTTACACATGATTGCCTAAAACTAGAAATAAAGATAAAGTATTTAAATCTAATTACTAGAATCTAATAATATACTAGTTAATAAGTTTAACTGTAATTAAAATGCTAAATTTATAAACATTGATTAATTAAATTTTAACATTTATAAATTATTAAAATAATAAATAAAATAACAAGTTTGTCTATTATAAAGTTATTTACATAGAATAAAATTTTAACTATCAAATAAAAGAAGAATCTAAACTTAAGATTATTTATTTCTTATTTTATTGTAAGACCAAGTTAAGATAAGTATCTTTAATAGATATTTTCAATGTAAACATTTCATGAAATTTAATATAAACAAGTATAAAAATTAATATTTAAGTAACATAAAAAAGAGATAAAATAAAAAGTTAGGAAAAAGACAAATTTTTATGTATCTTAGTTAACAAAGTAGCATCTATTTATTAGTATTTAAAATAAAGGTATTTAAATTTACCTAAAATTAGAGAGTTTTATTTATAATTAAAAAATAAGTGTATAATTATGTTGTCATTAAGCAATATAAATTAACTATAGCTTCCTTAATATATTTTTGTAGATTTTTATATTTTAATAAATTAAATTATTTCATATTAAAGAGTTAGTTTAATTTAGATGCTAGATTTGGTAGTATTATATAATTTTAAGTTATAAATAAATAATAACTTTTTAATATTTTTATAAATAGATATTTCTAAAAAATGTCAAAATTACTATTTTTAGTGATACAAAAAAAATTAATATATTTAATTAATTAAAAGAAAACAATATCTAAGTTGATGGATTTTGAAATTTAACTTTATAAGATAATATTGTTTATTACTTATTTATAAGAATCTATTTATATCATATTTTAATAGTTTAAACTTTTGGCAATATTTCGAGTTTAAAAATTTACAAGAATAATCTTTAATTGATTACTTTTATTTTTATTTTATATTAAAGAACTGGAAAACTCTGATTAATCATTTTAAACTATTTATATTTTTAAATTCTGTTTTTCTTATTAATTATGATATAAGGGATTATAAACAATACATTTATAAATGTATTTTAATTCTATTTATATTTGAAAATACAAATTTTTGAAATTTATATTTGAATACTTTTTTAATCCTTATTTAAATAATCTGAATATAAAAAAATGGAAAATATTAATGGTGGAATCTGTTGGGAAAAGAGGATCGCAGGAAGGTTAAAACTCATAGAAAAGATGTCAGGCTGTAAAATCTTTTTAGAAACTGAAAAGAGAAAAAACACTAGATGGGACATATTTAAACTCCGCTAAAGAAATTTAAAATAAAATAATAAGATTAATAACTCGGAATAAACTGCTTTAGAGCCAGAATAGATTGGATCGACTTGGATGAGAAAAATATAAAAACATGGATTCAATTCAGATGTTAAACCTAACATAAGCACTGATAATAAGAGTCCGAACATAGGAAGAAGACCAAATGACGTAAAAAGAAGAAATCTACACTCATTCTAATAATGAAGAACTTCACCCGGGCGGAAAATTTAGAAACATAACAGGATAAAAAATGATAGGAGAAAGAATTCAGAAGGTGAAAAATGACATTTGAATTTTTAAGAACAATATAAAAAAGTAGGTGAGGTAAGATCAAATTAATACAGATATTGAAAAAACCGGAATAATTACGACAAAAATCTTAATAGAGTGGTAGAAATCCAAAGGAAATAGAGAAAAAAACAAAAATAGAAAAAAGAACGAAAAACAAAAAACAAAAGCAACCAGAAAATTATACTTCATCTTCAAAAATCAATTGCATCTTTGACGTAAATACAAGCAGTAATAGAAAAAAGAAGAGTAATCTGTAATTCGATCTGATACAAGGTAACAATTTTCTTTCCCTTGAACGAGGACAATATCTGAAGAATGAAAGAGTACTACTGGACGGAGTACAATAAATTTTTAGAAAAGGGAGAACCTTACTGACTTTAAAAATTTTCAAACTTTCAGCTGAAAAGTAAACCCTATTTGAATTAATACATTAATATAAATAATCTATGCTTTACGAGCAATATAAAGCATATCAGTTAAAATTAAATAAATAATTAAAAGAATAACAGAGTTATATTTTGAACTATCTGATTATACTCCAATCTTTAGTGAGGTCCCTGGTTGATTCAAAGTTTTGAAGGGTAAGCATCTGTAAATTATCCGGTTTCGGTAAGAACTTGAAATTTATGATTAAGGAGCACACATTCAATGCATATGATGTTCCTTGCTTAATGAAACTTAGTCAGCAGAAAACTCCCGTTTATATCCGTCAAGAGAAAGTTTAGAGAATGCAAAAAGGTGAGAAGTAATATATTCTAAAACTCTAAAAGTTAATAATTAATAAATTAATTATAATTAAATAATTATAAATTTTGAAAAAAAATGGTAGAAGGTTTCAAAAAGGGCTTCTATACCACCTCTTCTTTAGCCAAAAAAGAAGAGAGCAAGTAGGAAACCATTTCTTAGCAGTCTTCTTTTTCATAACCCTAACTTTTTCTTATTTAATAACCTGAGAATTAACAAGAGTAACGTAAGCAAGACCTAAAGACAATCTATATGGAAACTCCAACCTCAAATGAGAAACCAAGGAAGTAGATGAAGTCTGCTTTACATCAGGAGGTATCGGAGTTCAACCCTTCTGGCCAGATGAGCATGGAATAGCTCATAAAAGTGGTACTAAATCTCCTCTTAAAGGTTAAAAAGCTTCGTAAGGAGAATACGAAGTTGATAGAGCAGATCTCTCATGGAATTAAGATACACTTGATCTTAGAATGGCCAATTAGGAAAGGGAGATTGATGCTTTATGAAAGTACCAGCAAGAATAAAATAGTTAGACAAAATCTTAGATACAATAAATTCAGAGCTAAAATACACAATTGGAATTTAAAATTTCAAGTCAACAACAAGTGGAACAAATTAAAAAGGAACCTAACTAAAACTGCAAAATGGAGATTGAGGAAATAGGAGGAAGCAAGTCAAACGGAAGAATAGCAAGGAAGATTAGAATTTTAAAGAAATGCTACTTTTGTTGCTAACAAGGTCACTTATACAAGTAGTACAAGAAATTTTATCAATTCAAGAAAAAATACTGACTCAAGGAAAAAAAGGAAAGAGAAATGCTGTTTTGCAATTGGGAAGGAGGAATCTATAAGAGAAAATTGAATCAAGATACACTGAGACTGATTTTAGCAATACCTATTGGAAGAAGACGACAAGGATTAAACCAAATGGAGGAGAGATAAAACTTATAAACTTATTTCAAGCGGCAGATGTGAAATTTACTGCTAAACAATATTAAATAAATTAAAATAATTATAAATTTTTATTAACTTAAAAATAAAAAAAATTATTTAATAAGAGTGATATTTTTATTATCTACCTTTAACTTTTAAAAACAATCAAAATTTAAATTTAATTAGGATAAAATTTTTTATTTATTTCTGTAACTTTATAATTTATTTATATTACTTTTTATACCTAAAGAAAATAACACTTTTTTAATTTTATTTACAAAATAATTATTAAGTTTCTAAAGTAATAAACTATCTTTAATTTAATGCTATAATTTCTTATTTCCTTTATTAATTATTACTATTAAAAATTTTGACAAGAATTAAATATTTCAAAATGTAATGCTGTATCTTTAGTAAAGCAAAACATCTTTGAAGAAAATGCAGACAAAATAAGATAATCCGCAAGAAAATTTGAAAATGCCTTACTACTTTTTAGCCAACATGTGATGAAAAATATGGAAGAAAAATTTCAATCTGGAGAAGTAGCTTAATTCTAGACGTGAACTGTTTGCTATTCTGAGGGAGAGAATTTTTAAAAGAAACAATTTTTTCCTATAATATCTTTCAATTGATTTGATTTATCCTAAAATAAATTAATATTCTTTAATAAAATAATTTTCAACATTTATTACTATTTTTTATGAATTTATAAGTAACGCTACCACTAATAAATTACATCTTGTTTGCTCATGTTGGAAAAATGGGTGGGGTCATCTTATGCTGGAATAAAGGCTTAGAGGAGACATTTTTTAAAATTCTTATTCGCTAACTTCATCTAAATTCCGTTGCAAAAGTATTTACTTGAGTAAATGGACAGCTACTAAGTAAAAGGCTTCTAATTATAGAAAAAAAAATTGAAAGCTATCAATCGAAAAAAAGAAAAGAATAGCTTCATAAGAAATTGGGAAATCTAAATATTCATTATCACTATTGTTTTCCTCTGCTTTGGCTGATTCGCAGGACTTGAAACGGAATGACCTTCTGACGAATTTTTCTGGGATCTATTTAATTTTATATTTAAACACATTTTGGTAGTCCTAAAATAAAGCAATCTGTCACGATTTCATTTCTTAAGGTATATCTCTTTTATAGTATTGAAAAGAAAAAACCTTGGCTAGCCTCATAATGATAGAGTCACATTAACGAATAATAATTATTATATTATTAAATTATTATATATAAAGAAAAAAAATGGAGCAGTCTGTTCGCTTTTCAAGAAGTTAGTTAAAAAATGCTAAGAAGAAAGCGATGAAGGAACTCATGAAAAAGCAACAATAAGATTAAAAATCAAGTTCTTCATCTGAAGGAAAAATAATGGTTGGATTAGTAGAGATGAACGAATCCAAAACCGAAAGAAATCCAAATATTCAAATTTAACTTGAATCTATGAAAGCTCTCATTTCAAGGTATGAAGAAATAATCTTTAATCAAGGGGAAAAATTAGAGAACTCATGAATAATATAGATGATCAAAATAATGAATTAACGATACTTAGACGACAACTAATCAAGAATAACCTAATCACTGAATAATAACTCTATGAATAATCTCAATCGAACTTCAAGCAAGAATAAAATATGATAATAGAAAACATATCTCCTTAAAAGTAAGATTAAGAAAAACAATATGAAATTATCTACTTAACTTTGTTGAAGAGAATTGATAAACTAGAAAAAAAAGTTTTTCTTAAATAATCTTAGAAATAGTATAAACCTTGCTGGTACTGCAACTCTAAATTTCACTTACTACGACAATGCCTAGAATGAAAATAACTTAAACTAAAAGAAGAATAAAGAACATGAAGGGCCCTTAATCAACTATTTATAACATAGACTGGAGTATATAGGTAAAAATTGTTCATTAGAAAAGATGGAAATTCTCTGTGGCAACCATCCACATACACAAAAAGTTGTGGTATACATCCACGCATAAAAAAATGTCAGCATGTACCTGGTTGAAAGCCCAGGGAAAGCAAAACATTTAAAATTCTTAGTTTACATTATTATATTTATAAATTATTATATAAATTAAATAAATTAAAATAATTTAAGTAATTAAGAAAAATATTTTGGGAAGATTAAACCATTAAAAAAAATTATTAAGATAGGAAATATTCGATATGAGGAATGATATTTACAATATGTAAGCAGATTAGAATATAATAAAAATACTAAAAAAGAATAAATAAAAAGACTATTGGGAAAAATATTTAGAATCATTTGATTATAGCTCTTAATGTTGATATTTCCTGAAAAATCCAAAATCTAGAAGCAACAATTTAAGAAAATAACACGTTTGTTGGTGATTGAATTTAAAATAGTAATTTTGACATTTTTTAGAAATATCTATTTATAAAAATATTAAAAAGTTATTATTTATTTATAACTTAAAATTATATAATACTACCAAATCTAGCATCTAAATTAAACTAACTCTTTAATATGAAATAATTTAATTTTTAAAATATAAAAATCTACAAAAATATATTAAGGAAGCTATAGTTAATTTATATTGCTTAATGACAACATAATTATACACTTATTTTTTAATTATAAATAAAACTCTCTAATTTTAGGTAAATTTAAATACCTTTATTTTAAATACTAATAAATAGATGCTACTTTGTTAACTAAGATACATAAAAATTTGTCTTTTTCCTAACTTTTTATTTTATCTCTTTTTATGTTACTTAAATATTAATTTTTATACTTGTTTATATTAAATTTCATGAAATGTTTACATTGAAAATATCTATTAAAGATACTTATCTTAACTTGGTCTTACAATAAAATAAGAAATAAATAATCTTAAGTTTAGATTCTTCTTTTATTTGATAGTTAAAATTTTATTCTATGTAAATAACTTTATAATAGACAAACTTGTTATTTTATTTATTATTTTAATTATTTATAAATGTTAAAATTTAATTAATCAATGTTTATAAATTTAGCATTTTAATTACAGTTAAACTTATTAACTAGTATATTATTAGATTCTAGTAATTAGATTTAAATACTTTATCTTTATTTCTAATTTTAGGCAATCATGTGTAAATAAAGATTCTAGGCTCTATTTAATTATTTTAATTTCAGCTTTATTATTCTAATCAAAATTTATAATTACTTAGCGTCGTTTAATTTACCGCTGTTGGTTAATTTCATTTTTAGGAGCAAATAGTTATTTTAGATTTACTTTTACTTTGTAGTTTATAAAAAGCACAGTTGCAGGAAGGATACTTTTTACCTTCTACTTAAAGTTGGAAAGAAAGTCACAAACGTCAATTATCTAGTCTTTATTTAATTTTAATTAAATCAACCTTCTTCTAAAACGTTCGTAAACTTCGTAAAAGGAGTTAAGCAAGAAAAATATTGTTGACTAGCAATAAGAGGATAAATAATGAAATTAATAAAAAATATCAAAAAATATAAAAACCAGAATGGGGTCGATTATATGACATGAAATAATATAGAATCAAAAAGTTTGTCCTTCGATTTCTGAGTAAATCAGTATTTCTTAACTTGCACTATTCTTTAAATTATAAATTTGAAGAGAAAGATATATGATGTATACAGAATTAAAAGCTATTAAAATTGGATGGATGTACTCTTCAATATTCAAAAAGATGAAGTCGATCTCAACATAGTTGGGCAAGCTTATGAACAAATAGGAAGGAGAGTTTCAGATTCTTAAGTAATAAAGAATAAAGCAAATTATGACTGGAACAATGCTAATGGAGATTGAAGTAAAAGTGTAAGAGGCTATATTTATCGAGTTGTGTAATTAATTCTACTTAAGTAAAACTACAAATAACTTATTAATATTTGTAGTAAAAGACGTGGAAATCGATTTAAGAAAAAGATTATGAGATCGGATGAGAAAATTATATAATAAAAAAGGTAAATAATACAAGGAAATATTAATATTTAAAAGGGAGACAAGAATGAACTTAGAACAAGATTAGAAAGTTCCAGAGATCGACAATAACTGGAGTCGCAAACTATTTAATTATGCAGCTAGCATGAACTATTACAATAATTTTGAAATACCTAAGAAAAATTAAAAATCTTATTTTAACATTGAAACAAATAGAGTTAAGAATTATTAAATAAAAGAGACTAAAATATCTATATTGTTATTATATAAAAATAAAATTAAACCTAAGAAATAACAGATCTCTCCAACAAAACCCAATATATCTTAATAGGATGTAGCTAACGATATTTATCTCCTTTAAATGAAGAATTCAGATTAACGAAGGCTATTAGGGATCATTATTAACGAAATAATAAAATAAACTCTATGAAGATTTCAAAATCGGAAAAATTAACTTGACAATAGGAATTAAATCTAATTATTTGCAGCAAATTTAAGGAAGAATTGCATAGACTGAATAGATTGTAAAATAATAGAAACTGTAAGATAGAACAACCCATAATAATTAATGATCCAATTAAAATAATACAACTCTAAAGTGGTGGAAATATTAAAAAGCAGTAATTTGAAAATAATAAGATTAGTAATCAAACATTCCAATTGAAATTGAGTCTGAATAATAATGATAGATGTGTTCTATCGTAGAAATATCCGATGCTATATATGTTAGAAGAACCATTGGTGGAAAGGAAGCTGAAAGAAAATTTAAATTGAAAGAGATAATAAGAAAAAATATCAGACGAACTTTTCTGCTTTTGGCCTATAAGGACAGGACTAATATATAGGAAGTAATCTTAAAACTCCAGAATATACGAATAAAATAACATTTGAAGAAGAAACCAAGACAAATGGATCTTGGGGGAGATAAGGATGGTGGACTAGCGAAGTCCTACGCAAACCTTTAGTTTGGGAGAGTAGCATCAAATGAAAATCACCTGTGAAGTTCTCTTCGAATATAAACTTAATTTTATCCTTTTTTACGAATAAAAATGATTATTTCCTCTAATAAAATTAAGACAACTTTATTTCTTAATTACTAAAAGGGATTGTAGAAGTTATACTTAGAAAATAAGAATCCCTAAAATTAAGTTAAGGAACTAGAGAAAAAATAAAGAACATGCTGACAAATGCTATGAAGATCCTGCAAGATAATAACTAATTAAAAACTAAACTTGAATTTTTGGAAGCTAATATATAAATAGTTTAAGTATAAGAGAAACTTAATAAGATTGCTTTATATACGCAATAAGTGTTTAAAAAGTCAATCCAAAGAGATCCAATGGAAATTGAAATGGAGCAACTACCAGTCTATAAATATAGAAATACACCAAAATGCTGGTTTTGCAAGAGAAGAAGACACTTAGTAATATAATGTTGGTAGATCACTAAGAAAAAGATAGGAGAAATAAAATTTTGAAATAGATTGAATTAACTATATTGTACACAATAAGAACAAATTTATAGAAGAAAATTTTAATAATAATTAGGATTTACATGAAAAATAACTGTTACAAATTTTTGTATAATAACATTAACCTAACAGCAAAAGAGAAAACAATGTAAATAAAACCTAAAACTAAAAAATTGTTGGTTCAATTACGCAAATGATTGAATAACAGGTCATAAGTAGAAAATTAATCTAAGCGAGTTCGATCCCTGCTTGGTAAAATTAAACAATATATCTAAAAATTTCGGTAATGAATTGATATAATTTCAATTTGCTGAAATAATAATTTGAATTATGAAATTATTTAGTATGCTAAAAAACTATGTATTTTGGACTTCAGAAGTCAGTAATTTCAAGCCAACATATTCTCAGAATAAGCTATGCTTGAGGATTTATTTTATTTGCCTAATCTTTGGACAATGCTAAGCCAAAATAGACTCTGTAATCCAATACAGACAATGAAAAAAATCAGACTCCAATCATCTTTATCTAAGCCTCTCCTTCTGGAATAATTAAATAGGCAAGTCACCTTGTGAAGCAATCAAAAGGATTTGCTTAGCCAAAATAAAAACTTTGGATTTAGGTCCTTGTACTATACCCCTTCAATATCATATTTAATTATAAAATAATAGTAATAATAAATAAAATGACTAAAAGGAGTTAAAGAACACATATTATCAAAAAAGCAAGAAGACAACTAAGCTGAAGAGAAATAAAAGCTTTGCGTATTTTGGAAACAGCAGAAAAATTTATAGTAGCTCATAAGGAAAGATGTTCAATAAGAAACAAAAACCGAATTTGGTTATATAGCAATAGAGAAGAGAAGAAGAGCGAAGTGGAGAGAGAGTGAATCTGACCCCAGAGAGAAATCGACAGCTTTGAAACTGGTTGAAATATCCAGAAAAAGAGTAAACAATATTAAATTATTATTTTTCGTTGAATAATAAAATATTTATAAGAAAAACAATTTTATTACTATAAAGTATAATTTTAAAGTTATTTATATAAAATAGTAAAAATCAAACTGAGCTATACATAAACTAAATTAAATAAATAGAATTAAATAAAGATTTAAATACAAAATTCATATTGATTTTAGCCCTAACTTTGAAAAATGTAATTTAACATATTAAATTATAATGTCAAATCTTATTTTTAAAATTAGTTTCTAAAAATCCTAAAATATACTTTATTTTATTTTATTCCTCAAAAAAATAATTAATTAGCAATAAAAATTTATGAAGCCTCTTTTTTTATTTTTTAGATGATAATTTTTTAATTTAATTTAATTTAAAAATGTATAATGCTTTATAGCTAATACTAATATAAAATTTTACTTATATAATTTTATTCAATAATGTTTTTTCCTTCTTTTATTTCATTTTTATGAAATTTTTTTTCATTGCACCAGAGATAAAGATTATGAATTTCTATTTTTTTAAATCCGATTGTTTCAGTAAAATAAAAAAATGAGATGCTACTGCTAAATTCTGTAATTTTTTATAGAATCATAATGAAATAAATTTATTTTATAATATAATATAATTTAATTTAAATAGGATGGTCCTTACCTTTTAAGGTCGCGAGAAGAATTCCCAAGAGATGAACTGACTGTGAAGCAGTCTTTTCTAAATGTTGGCCTGATTAATCTCTTCATAATGGGTTGAAAATCTACCTATAATCGCCTGTTGGTGTCCTGTGCTTTGAGATTTTGAACTGCAAGCTTGCCTACAAATAGAAGAGAGAATGCTATTGGAATATTGGAGATTAACAAGACTTATAAATTAACTTTTTTAAAGAGATGCACCCTATTGTAGGACAACGCACTCTATAATAACATTTTTTTTCTTTTATTTTCTTATTCAATTGATGAAATCTTAATTTTAAATAAATAGAAAAAATATAATTATTTAAATTTCTTTTATTTTTCCTTTTTTAATCGACTCTTCTAAAAATTAATTAAATCTCTTTTATTTTCATTTAAATATTTTTTAATTACTTTATCTATACTATCTTAGTTTAAAAAATGTTCGCTGTTTTTGTTTTTCGTTCTTAAACTTATTTAATATATTAATTTTTAATTTTTAATCTTATTTCTGTTGGAAAAAATTTACTTGTTTGATTTTTTTATTTTTTTTAAATGAAAGTTATTAGAGTCTTTCTTTTCCTTTTTTTTATATTGATTTTGTATTTTTTTTATTAATACTCAATTACTTTCGGGAAGAAAAACTAATTTGAGAAAGATTCATTCTTCAAATAAAAAATGCTTAATATTACGATGAATTATTTTGAAGAAGTTTTACCAGAGAAGTCTTAAGATAATAAAACTATGAATAAAAATGCAAGCTTTAGTTTACTTTTACACTAAAATAAAGTTACGATTTCAGATCAAAATCAACAAAAAAGTAAGCCCTTGATTTACTACAAAAATGTTAATTACACGTTAAGCAACTAAATCTAAAATTAAGTGAATATAGAAAACTTCTATTCTTTGCTTACTGAATTAGTTTCATTTAATGGATTACCAAATAGAACTTTAATTTCTACAATTGAAATTCTAGAATTTTTCGATAACAACAAAAATTGCGTAGAAATAAACGCAACTAAAATCTGATAAAGATTAAATTTAAGTAAAAATAGATATATGACAGTTTCTACAAACGCAGATTATGCTAAATTTTTACCATTTACAGCTCCTTTTTATCAAATATGCGGATGGTAATAAAAATTATTTATTCAAAACGATTTAAAAGATTGAGAAGAGGAATCTAACTAGCAAATTTTGCGTTTTTTAAAGCAACGAGGAATGGAGATTTTTTATTATAACGTATCGTTACCTAAAAATTTTAAGTCTAAGGAAGAAAAGATATCATGGCATTAGAATTAAAGGCTATGAATACCCTTATTTTTTAAACCTGACGACTTTTTATAATAAACTGACGGCGATATTTCAATGATAAAATGCGATCTTCTTTATAGTTATAATGTAAATAAATGAAAGTTTTTTCACTTCTTTGAAAATGGCTATAGACATCCATTCTAATTTTACAACGAAACTGTAAAATAACGTTTATTTTACATCTTTTTTTCATATACCGCAAGAGATTATGTCTAATTATTTCTCAATTCAACAGAAAAATTTGCTTGGAGTGATGAAGAAAAGTTTAAATTTATATCTAAAGAGTTATATAAAATTTTAGAAAAACCTTATCAACGAGGATATGATGAACTATTCCTCTCCAAAGAAGTTGATAAATGGAAAAAGATATAACGTAAAAAGTCACGATTAAAAAAGTTTTATAAATAAAATAATTTAAACTAAACTGAACAATTGCTTTACAATGGAATAAAAAGATGATCCTTTACAAAAGAGCATTGCTATGGACCTAAACCAAAATATGCTTGTAGAATGATTTTAAATAATTATACTTGGAAAGGATTTGAATATTTTTATAAAGAATGTTATTATTTTCATATAAGCCAATTATTATATAATCAATTACCATGAGTTTATGTAACCAGATTAGGCTGCAACTTTAGATAAGATTTATATGATATAGCAACATATGCGCAAGGAAATAGTCTAGCAAAAAATAAAGATTGGGAAGATATTTTAAACTACATAACTCAAAAAAACTAAAATATTTAAAAATATAATTATAAAAATAAATATTCTTAATTATTGTTAAAAAATGGCAAAATTAAAAAACTAATTATTATAATTTTTATAAAGTAATGTATAATTTAAAATGTAAAATAAATAATTATGCTTTAGAAATAAAAAAACTTATTTATAATTACTTAAAATTAAAATTTTATAAAATTATTATATTCAAATCTTATCTAATGATATTTTTGAGCCATAGCGTTTTTAAAAAATTTTCCTTTCTCACACTTTTTAAATTAATCAATGGACTGCTTTACTATTCTTAATATTTTTTTTTTGTTCACAATAAATTTATAAAAAATTAATAATATAAAAAATATATAAATGAGATGTCACCTTTAATTGGTTTGCCACGATAAAAAATTTTCATATAAATGTAAGCATTCACTTCAAACTTGTTTGGATCTTCTATGTTGCAAGTCTTGATGATTTTAAGGTTGTTTTTCTTTATTTTTTCCTATATGCAAAATCTCAATCATTTTCTATTTATCTCATATACTACTTATTATATATGAAGAACTTCTTTATTTACTTTTAATATTTTTTATGTAAAAAAAACATTCTCGATTGGTTCCAAATAAATTTTTCATTAATTTTCTATTTTTCTCTTAAATTGGTAGGAACTTCTTATTTTATGTCTTGTTTGCCATATCAGCACTCTTCGGTAGATTATTTCTTTCGTTAAGAGTTATTATTTTAATTGGATCATTAATTATTATGGGTTGTTCTATCTTACAGCTTCTATTATCTTACAATCTATTCAGTCTATGCAATTCTTCCTTAAATTTGCTGCAAATAATTAGAGTTAATTCCTATTGTGAAGTTAATTTTTCCGATTTTGAAATCTTCATAGAGTATATTTTATTATTTCGTTAATAATGATCCCTAATAGCCTTCGTTAATCTGAATTCTTCATTTAAATGAGATAAATATCGTTAGCTACATCCTATTAAGATATATTGGGCTTTGTTGGAGAGATCTGTTATTTCTTTGGTTTAATTTTATTTTTATGTAATAATAATAAATTATAGATATTCCATCTTAATTTGGATTATTACTGCTTTAAAATTTATTAGTTATATAAAATTTATATATTTCCAATCTTTTCGGATTTTCTTCAAATACATATTGCTTATCAATTTGCATACCTTAAAAATTTATAATTCTTAATTTCGTAAGAAACATATAAATTATTTTAAAAAGCGACCATAATTCTTGCAATCCTAAAATTATTTTCTTTCCTAAAATAGGAATTTTTGCTATCTTAGCATTCGATTCCAAATTAATGGGTCGTTCATCGACCACTTTTAAAAAATTAGCTTTCATTCAACTCGATCAATTGATTGAATTTTGTTTCTATCTATTCTATTTTGAATTTTGTTGCTATAGATTTTCTTTTAGTACTAAGATTCTAAAAATAAGATTCTAGATTTTTCTTTTAAGCTCTTGTGCTTATTGTTAAATTTTCCTTTTAATTTTACATGTTTTGAAGTTCTTAAAGGATCATTTATTGATTAGAAGTTAAATGAGAGTTATCCTTTTCTTATAATACTTTTGCTTGAAATTTTCTATTGAAAAAATCTAGATTATAGGGTGCGTAGCACTCTCGTGGCGCGCACCTCTTTTGATTAATTTTATTTAAAGTAAATAAAATTTCTCCTTGGAAGTTTCCCCCAGTGCTTCACTCCTTCGGAAATTCTGTCTTCTAATAGGGCAAGATCGGATTGATACCCTAAGAGACCTAATCGTCTGTCATCTTTCATCAACCGTTACTCAATGCCTCTATTTCTTTCCTGCTTGATTCCCGCAAAGATTATTACTCAGTTTGTCACTCCTGAAGTACTCTTGGTACTCGAGTTTACTTAATCTCAATTATAGGATTACTTCTCCTTATTTAAAATATACATAGCAAAATAAATTTAAAACTTAAAAATTTGAAGATTTGCTATAATTAAAAAAATACATAATTATAGTACTAATATGATGAAAATATTAGCCTTCTTACTTTTTTTTAATTTTAACTAATTTAACTTTTAATTAATTAATTTCGACTAAAAAAGTTTTTGGACCGGAAATTCTTTTCCGATTGCACGACCCGACGCTCTCTTTTTATGGAATAACGGGGATATCCTGTTGTGCTCCAGGCACAGCTGCTAGGGAGCTCCATCGCTATGAGCAGCCAGGCTTCAAGCCCCTACCAAGAGCGAATAATCTCAAAGACATTGTTCCCTTCAGAAAATGACTTTGACCAGGGAATTTCCCAGCGACAGGAAAGGAAATTTTTCCTAGCCATAAAACCAGAAAGTGTTGTCACGAAGGTCGTTCTCAGCTTCCACCATCTTTTCAATTATACCAATTTAACTTTTAGTAAATGTATTTTTAATTCTCAAATATACTGCTATAAAATAGCCTTTTTCTTAAAAATTAAATTTCTCAATTCAAAAGATTTTAAATTATTTTGCTTTTATTTCTACTAAAAATATTCAATCAAATCGTAATTTTTATATATGAAAGCAACATCTTTTATGAAAAGAATAATTCAATTTTTTTAAATTTTCTAGCTTTTTATAACTGATTTATCTTTTTTCTATCTGCTAAAACTTATAAAAATTGTAAATAAAAGAAACTAAAAAGATACTAACTAAATAATTAACTTAGTTGATATTTAAAAAAGTTGAACTAATCTAATTTTATTAATTTATAATATAAACATTTAAGTTTAACTTTAGTTAAAGAAAGAGATAATAATGAATAAAAAAGAGTATCATAATAGCATATTCTAAAATTTACTAGGAAAGTAGCTTATACATTGTTGCATATTTTAAATTTTTGTTTAAGAACTTCGTTTATAATTTTTTAGTCATTAGCAAAATATGCTTCAATTTTAGTTTTCGATTAATTAAAAAGTTAGTTTTGTAAGATTTAAAAATGATAATTATCAGGGTAGTTTATTTATATAATTTAAAATTATTAATGAATTCAAAAATTAAAAGCTAGATTAATAAATTTATTTATTTTAGGATTTATTTTCATACTTATTGAATTAAAATTGTTTAAATCAAAAGCTTTTAACTTTTTTTTTAAACTAATAGCTTCTTTCAATTAAAGAAGTTAGTAATTATTTTTTTTAATTGCTTTATAAATTTCGTCATTCTTAATGTCATTTTCTCATCTTTAACTTCTTCCTTTTAAGTTTTCTTCATTTCCTACAATTAAAGTCTTCTTGCAATTAGTTTCTGTGAAATATTTTTATTTATATATCTAAATGTTCCAGTAGATGAGTTCATATAGTCTTGATCATTCAATATAAAATGCCTAAAGTAATAAATTCCAAAATCTTACAATATTCAATCCTTCATATCAGAATAGTATATTAATATGTGCTCAAATATCTCATATTCTCATCCTACATACAGAAGGAATTATCACTAGCATAATGTCGATCTTGGAAAATTTTCCGAAAGTTATGAATTGGGTTCAAAGTTTATATATAAACTGACAACTTCTCATCTATTCTATTTTTTCAATCCGTGTAAGTAATTTGTGGAAATTATTAAAAATTACCAAATTACTCATTATAATTCTGCTGTTTTCGTTCTTTTTAATTTTTAAGTAGCTAATTTATAGAAACAATTATATACCTTTACTCTTATATACCTTGTAATATTTTTAAGCTACTGTTTTATTCTAGGAATTCTGTAGATCAATATTATAAAGGTCAGATAGTTGTTAAATTTAATTGTTCAATTTACATTTTTTTCCAGTTGCTAAAGAAAAGGGAATCTATTATTGAAAGGAGAATAAGTATTTTTATATTCCATTTTATAGTAGAATTTGAGGAATTTCAGATTTATAATGTACTTGAAATGTTACTCAATGCTATTTAATATAACGCGTTAAAAATTGAAATAGCTGCTTAAAAAACCTTTCTTGAAATTATTTCATGCTTGTTTCAATTCTATTCAAACCTCCAGTTAATCTTTTTGGATATTCCATAGAACTAACTATCCTCTATTCTCTGCTTTAAGTAGTGTTAAAAATCTGCACTGAGTTTGCTAATGTCAAGGAATCATTTCCTTTTATCTCATTAATTAAAAAAAATTCATTTCATCTATTTACTTGAATGCAACTTCTTCGCAATGGGGATTAAAATTCTTCTTCTAATTAATAAATGTTCTTCAATATTTTTCTCGATTGATTTAAAAGATTGATTATCTACCTATTTACAAAAGTTTTCTTATTTCTAATATTTCGTTAAAAATAAAAAAACATTCAGACTTGGTAACATTGATCTTCAAATGAGTTCATGCAAAAATCTTGCTTACTTCATTTATTAATTCATACATCTACATGGTAGATTTGGCTAGAAAATTAAAATAATCTGTCCATCCTCTGCAATCGAAGCTAGCACTTAAGTTTTAATATTTGAATCTCAATAAGCTGCTTTTATTTTTTAATATCTAAAACTTTAAATACAAATTCTCAATACTACAGAGGCAGTACTATTCCATGAGAGTTTCCTTATGTAACTCCATTTATATTATAATGTTCTAGTATAAATTCCATCTATAATAAATAAAGGATTTAGTTTTTTGAAGAATGTTTCTAGCGTTTTTATTAGTCCAGATTATTACTCATTACCTAAAATATATAAAATAAATAAAAAAAGCAGCTTTATTTATAAATCCCATATTAGGTAATCTGGTGCAGTGTATATTGTATTGTGAGTAGTCTCGGGGAAGGATGGATAAATCAGAAGAGACAAGATTAACTGCCCGAGGATTTTCGCTAGCAAGTATGAACGTATGACTGACGGACCTAGTAATGACTTAATTACTAATTCTTATTTGGATCTTATTCAAAAAGACTAGAGCAATTGTTTCAAGCCTCAAGAATAATTTTTAATAAGCAGAATCTCATTTGAAGAAGCTGACATGACTTATTGAACGAATAGAATGACAACAAGAAGTATGAGAACACTTTTTTTAATATTAACTATTAATATTAAAAGAGCAGCGCACCAACGAGGTACACACTCTATAATCAACGTTATTTATTTATTAGTTATCTAGATATATTTACAGTAATAAAATTTTTTCATAATAGCAGCATTTTAACTTTTAGAACAGCTTTTGTAAAAAAAAATTAAATTAAAAAAATTTAAAAAAATCTAATAAGTTTATTAAGTTATAGCTGCTAGATTTTCACTATCTATTAAAATTAAAATATAGATAGAATTAATTATATTTATAATTTACAATTTACAATATAAAAGGAGTTTCTTGTTAAAATTCTTAAAAGTTTGATCATTTTGTATTTATTTCATTTTTTATTTTTTTATTAATAAGACTCAAATTTTTAGTTGCTTTCGGTTAGGTTTTCTGTTTATATTAATACCTTTCATGTAAATTACTCTCACTTATACAAAAAACGAAAATAATATTAGAATTCTATCTTTAAGCCTTATTCTTAAAATTGGCTAATTTAAACTTCATCTTTTACTGTTGATTCCCTTTATGTAAATTTAGCTTTAATTATTTATTAAAGATCCTTTGAAGTTGAAAGTCATTTGACAAAAATTAACTAAATAGAGAGTAGTTTTGGATTGAATTTTTGGTAATTAGAATGAAGATACATATATATAAACTACTAAGACAGAATGGTCAACTTTATTTATTTAACTAGATCCGACAAGAAATTCTCTAGATATATATGCACAAAAAATGTGACAACAAAGCTTGATCAGCAAATTCATGACAGTAATTATTACCAATCGAAGATTTAAGGACATCTTCAATAATTTTAAGATTCTTATTTCGATATCTTTGAAGAATTAGATAAAGAAATTGATATGACAAAATAACGATATCCTAAGAGTAAAATTCATGGAGTAGGTTTTGCTTAGGACTCTAATGAATTGCTTGATTATCTAAGAGCAAAAATTTGACGATAAAAAATTAGTTGAACAGAATCAATTTCAAATCCATATGAATAATAGTTTGTCTAAGGATTTTGCCAGACACAATTATGAGAATTTTATAATCTGAATATTAAATAAATATTTAAGATAAATGATAGATTGCAACTGAGTCATAAATATATAGTAGAAAAAGTAAAGCAAAAATATATACTAAGATTAAAGAATGGAATTAATTTATTACTAGAAGAGTTTTAAGTTATAAATCGTTAGATGCGTATCATAGAGAATCTAGCTATATAAATCATTTTTTTTATTTGATGCTTCTGTTTTTAATAAGTTCCTTAAATGATATAATATCAACTTCGTAAGTTATGCTCTATGAGGAAGTTCATTAAACTAATAATCTTTAAGTAACTGATTAGGGAAGTTACATATGTTAGATATGCGATGAAAATTAAATTAAATCAATGAGTTAGTAAGCCAGCAAACGATAGACTTAATTTACTTGAAATCTTAAAATTTTTAATTTTTTTAATCATAAAAAAAACAAAAAAAATAGCATTTTACTATCTATTAATTTCTTATTTTTTAATTTTTAATGTAGATAAATTTTAGAGTTTTACTGTTAAATTTTATAATCAATTTTAAATTATTAAGATTCTCATATTGAATAAAATAGTAATATTTTAAATATTTGCTTCAATTTTATTTTTAAATATTAGTAAAAATGAATTATAATATTTTAAACTAACGAAATAATAAATTGATAGAAATGATGTGCTTTTTTATCTTTTTTTACATGAGAAAAAATTTTTTAAATAGTTTAAATTTTGTTCCTTGCTTCAAAAATCTTACTTTTGCCCTAATGCTTTCAATTTATATTTTTCCTAGAAATATTTCTTTTTATTTATGTTAATGCTTAATAAAACTTTAAAATTTGAAATTAGTAAGGAATAAAATAGAAAGCTACTGTATTTTTAATTAAGTTTGTTTAATAAACTTAACTATTAATTATACTTAATTCAAATTAGTTTCCACAAAAAAAATCTTCAAACAATCTTTAAAATAAATCAGGTGAATAATTTTAAAAAGTTGGTTTTTATAAAATATCTGCATAAACTTTAATTTCAGTTTGTGAATATCTTATTAACATTTTTTTAAATACAAGATGCTAAATAAATATTTAGTTCCCTTTTTATTTAATACTTTAGTGAATAAATATAAGTTTAATGGATTTTTCTGGATTTTCATTGCTTTTTTTAATTTTATTTATACGATTATTCTATTACTAAAGGGTTAATAAATAATAAAAATTTTAATTCGAAATGTTTAAAATATTAGTTTATTGTTTGAAGAGAGATGAGGATTAAATAAGAAGTTTATAGAAATTATTTAAGATAGTTCTAAAATAATTAAATAATTAATAAATATTTTTAGTAAAATCGTTAATAAAAATTAGATTGATAGATATAAAGAAAAAAATAAAAGAAGAAGCAGCTTAAAATCTTTTATCGTTTTTTAATTAAAATATAATACTTTGAAGCAAACTATTTTAGCTACAATCAAAATAATAAATTACAAAATTATCTTCTATCTCTTAAATTTTAATTATAATAATCAAAGATTTTTTAGATAATTTAAATCAAATAATGGAAATTTATTATTAATTTAAAATAAAAAAGACAGTGAAAATAGTATAATATATAAAAAAATTAACTACACCTATTCTAAAGGAAAAGCAAGAAACCCTAAATATGAACTATTTAAAGGATAAATAGCAATTGTTTTTGTAAAAATATTTTAAAGGAGAGTTAAAAAATCTGAGAATAGATCTCTTAAAAGAAGCTTTACGTCGATTACGCTCATCGGTCAGCTTTTTAAAGTAGATTTAGCCTTTTTACCCATCATTCTTTGGGGTCAGTATAATGGACATGAACAGCTTGTTTACTTCATCGACGGGAATCATTTTATGCAGAAATAGGCTCAATCTCCTAACAACGATCTAAATTTCTCATGACTTTAATCTAAAAACAGCCATCATTGACCTTCATATCTACTTATTGATTCATAGAAAATATTACGGGGATATCCTTAGTTCATCATCTTATATTATCTAGATTTAATGGGAATTTTCCATCCACAAACCAGAGTCATAATTTCCCTCTAGGGTTTCCTCATATATATACCGGCCATGGTCTGCAGAAATTACACCAATTGCCATTAACAATCGGATGCACAGACACTTCCACCTCCGTTAGACGTACTCGTCCTTAGCAAAACTTTATAGAATACTATTTTAAAAAAAATTCTTTATATTTCTAATCTTTTATTAGGTTCAGTCTTTATCATTTTTTAAACATCATTTCATCTTTTTTTATTTAAAGTCTATAGTCATACTTGAATTTCCTCCTTTTCTACACTTACTGTTTTTTCATATAGGTAACCTCTGAGGTATTTCTAAAGTTTCTAAACTTGCATTATTTGGATGCCTTTTACATAGTAGGCGTCCATTTACTCAAGTAAATATTCTTGCAACAGAATTTGTATGAAGTTTGCAAATAAGAATTTTAAAAATTGTCTCCTCTATGCCTTTATTTCAGTCATGATGTCTCCCGCCCTGTTTTCGACATGAGCAAACAAGATGTAATTTAAACGTAGTAGCGTTACTTGAAAACTCATAATAAATAGAAATAAATGTTGAAAATTATTTTATTAAAGAATATTAATTTATTTTATTTATTTTTGGATAAATCAAATCAATTGAAAGATATTATAGGAAAAAATGATTCTTTTAAAAATTCTCTCCATCAGAATAGCAAGCAGGTTACTAGATTCCCTAGTAAAAACCAGTTCAGTTCCAGGGTTAAGCTACTTCTCCAGATTGAGATTTTTCTTCCATATTTGTCACATGTTGACTAAAAAGTAATAAGGCCATTTCAAATTTTCTTGAGGATTATCTTATTTTGTCTGCATTTTCTTCAAAGATTTTTTGCTTTACTAAAGATACAGCATTACATTTTGAAATATTTAATTCTTGTCAAAATTTTTAATAGTAATAATTAATAAAGGAAATAAGAAATTATAGCATTAAATTAAAGATAGTTTATTACTTTAGAAACTTAATAATTATTTTGTAAATAAAATAAAAAAAGTGTTATTTTCTTTTGGTATAGAAAGTAATATAAATAAATTATAAAGTTACAGAAATAAATAAATAAAAATTTTTTATCCTAATTAAATTTAAATTTTGTATGTTTTTAAAAGTTAAAGGTAGATAATAAAAATATCACTCTTATTAAATATTTTTTTAATTTTTAAGTTAATCAAAATTTATAATTATTTAATTATAATTAATTAATTAATTATTAACTTTTAGAGTTTTAGAATATATTACTTCTCACATTTTTGCTTTTTCTAAACTTTCTCTTGACGGATATAAACGGGAATTTTTTGCTGACTAAGTTTCATTAAATAAGCAACATCATATGTATTGAATGTGTGCTCCTTAATCATAAATTTCAAGTTCTTATCGAAATCGGATAATTTACAGATGCTTACCCTTCAAAACTTTGATTCAGTTAGGGACCTCACTAAAGATTGGAGTATAATCAGATAGTTCAAAATTAACTCTGTTATTCTTTTAATTATTTATTTAATTTTAACTGATATGCTTTATATTGCTCGTAAAGCATAGATTATTTATATTAATGTATTAATTCAAATAGGGTTTACTTTTCAGCTGAAAGTTTGAAAATTTTTAAAGTCATTAAGGTTCTCCCTTTTCTAAAAATTTATTGTACTCCGTCCAGTAGTTTTCTTTCATTCTTCAGATATTGTCTTCGTTCAAGGGAAAGAAAATTGTTACCTTGTATCAGATCGAAATACAGATTACTCTTCTTTTTTCTATTACTGCTTGTATTTACGTCAAAGATGCAATTGATTTTTGAAGATGAAGTATAATTTTCTGGTTGCTTTTGTTTTTTGTTTTTCGTTCTTTTTTCTATTTTTGTTATTTCTCTATTTCCTTTGGATTTCTACCACTCTATTAAGATTTTTGTCGTAATTATTCCGGTTTTTTCAATATCTGTATTAATTTAATCTTACCTCACCTACTTTTTTATATTGTTCTTAAAAATTCAAATGTCATTTTTCACCTTCTGAATTCTTTCTCCTATCATTTTTTATCCTGTTATGTTTATAAATTTTCCGCCCAAGTGAAGTTCTTCATTATTAGAATGAGTGTAGATTTCTTCTTTTTACGTCATTTGGTCTTCTTCCTATGTTCGGACTCTTATTATCAGTGCTCATGTTAAGTCTAACATCAGAGTTGAATTCATGTTTTTTATATTTTTCTCGTCCAAGTCGACCCATTTATTCCAACGTTAAAGCAGCTTATTCCAAGTTATTAATCTTATTACTTTAGTTTATTTTCTTTAACGAATTTCAATATCTCCTTCCTAGTTCTTTTTCACTTTTATGATGGTGTTTTAGAAAAGTGCCACACTTATACAGATTTTTATATCCTGGTCTCTTTACTTTTGGTTTTAATCTTCCTGCGTTTCTCATCACAAGAGAAACACATCTTTAAGAGCTTCCATTTTATACATTCAGATAATTCATATTTAGATTTTTTAAAAAAGCATTAAAAAATATAATTATAGAAATATCTTTAAACAAAAAAGAATTAAAAAAAATTATATAAATGTATTAATTTTTAATTTCATATATCATAGTTAACAAAATAAACAGAATTTAAAAAATAAATTCTAAATTCTAAAGAAAAACTCTTTAGAATTTCTGTTTTTAGCATAGAATAATAATATAATTTATAAATTAAAGATTATAATGCAATTTTTAAATCTTAAAATATTGCAAAAGTCTAAACCTATTTAAAAATAATTGCCATGAATAAATTCTTAAATATAAGCATTTACTAAATATTATTCCTTAAATTTGTAGTTTAAATCTTCCAACTTATTTATCTTTTTCTCTTAAATAATTAAACCTCTAAATCCTTTTTCTTTTATATCACCAAAAATGAGTAATTTGACATTTTTTGAAATATAACTTTATTATAAAAATATGAAAAATACTAACATTTATTTATAACTTAAAAGTATATAGGATGATAAATACTATCAAAGTTAAACTAGCATTTTATTTTTTTAATATGAAATAATTTAAAAATAATTTAGCTAATTAAATATAAAACACGATAAAAAATATTAAGGAAAGCTATAATGAATTTATAATCTTTAAAGTCAACATATTTATATAAGTATTTTAAATTATAAGAACAATTCTCAAATTTTAAGTAAATTTAAATTATTTTGCTTTATTTTAAATAACAATAAATAGATGTAACTTTACTGCTTTGTCAACTAAGATTTATAAAAATTAGTCTTTTTGCCTAACTTTTTTATTTGCTTCTCTTTTTTTATGCTTTTTTATATTAAATCTCATAAGTTTTTCCATTGAAAATAAAAAATTTATTAAAGATATTTAACTTAATTTGGTTTTTCACAATTAAATCAAAAAAGATAACTGAAATTAATTATCATAATGTATGATTTTTTATTTCGTATATCAGAATTAATAAAATAAGCAGGATTTTAAGATAAAAAAATTTAATCTATTTAGCTCTAAAAATTTAAGCATTATTTTATTAACTTGTTTTCGGCTTTTTTTCTTTTAATTTTTTATTGTTAGCTTAAAAATATTCTAAATTAAAAAAAAAAGATAATTCTTAAATTCTGGAATAAAACCTTAAAAATAAAATTTAGGATAAATAAAAAAGTAAAATTTGTATTCTCTCATTTAAAAAATGGGGGTTAAATAAAATTTACTGTAGACTCTGGTAGTTCATATTCGAGCAATTGGAGGTATGCTTTTAATACTGAACTACAATATTTTTTGGCTGCTATTAGCTTTGAGGGCAAAATTATTCAATTATAATCTCACTCTTTCTAATTTTTCGTGAGGAAAGGTAATTATTATATAGGTGGTATCATAAAGAAGTAGGAATTGAACCCTTATGTAAATTCGATAAAGCCAAAGGAGAACCTATCTAAATTTAATTTATTCTTTCATTTTCCGAAAAAAATACCAAAATATAATTGAAAAAGCTAGGCTTCTCATATTAAAAAAGGGAAAATCGAAGGAATTAGTATTTAAAAGCAAAAGTGATTAAATACTTATATTCATAAAGACTGAAGAATAAAGAGCAATATTTAATTAAAATTTTATTTTGATTTATTAAAAGCCATTCTACTTATAACTAGATTTAGAATCTATAAAGAGTATTTGATCCTTTACTTCCTCCACCTGGTTTTAGCTCTTTTCATTCTCATCTTCAGAAGCTTTAATATATCTAATTTCTACTTGAAATTTTTTTTTTATTTCTACATGAAATATAAAATATAAACAATTATGAATCCTTAAAGTTTCTTCAACTTAGAGTTCTAAATCTGTTAAAGTCTACTTATTATAAGATTAACTTGGAAATATTTCATTTATCTATCTACAATTTACCTTTTTTATTTTCCTAATATTTGAGTTAATTTTCTACTTCTAAGTTTTTCTTAAATATAAGTCTAATTAAAGGAAATTTCTTTCAAATAGACGAAGAAGCTATATAAAGTTAATTCTCAATTTTGTTCTTTATATATCTATTAAAAGCCTTTAAGTTGTAGTTGTGTTATTAGCTGTCTATTTCGATATTATAAAATGCAGACAATTACTATACATCATCAAAGTATCCATATCTTTTTTGCATAATAAAATACCGTAGTTGATTAAGGAAATTAATTACTTTCTTATCAATGTTTTTAAATATAATTTAAAAAAATCTCAGTGACATAATTTTTGAAAAGCATTTCAATCTCCTATAAACAAAATTCATAAAAAGTTTATCCATTTGTTTAGAATGCTTTCTTAGCTATAAATCTCATACTTACATCCATCCTGTTAATTATTGCAAACATTTTTTTTGTATACTTCAGGACATTAAATCTCCTCCATATTCTGCTTTAGGAAGTTCTAAAGTCTTTCAAGGTTTCTGAAATGTTATAGTGTTATATTTTTATATCTTAGCAATTAATAAACAATTTTTTCATTGTAGCTAGAAATTTGGAAGTAATTTCTTTAAATAATTATTCAATTTCTTTATTTAGTCAAAGCATTTCTAAATATATGATTTCTTATTTTTGTTTGGTTGGTTAAATTATGCTTAATCTTTAAATCATTTTAAACTAGAAAGTTTCATATTTAGGAATACTTATTGGTAAATATGTTCAATCGGTAACCATTTTAGTTTTTTATTAATTATTGCATACTTTCTATTGATTCCTAAAGTAAAAATGAAGTCATAGCCCCATTTTGCAAACCAAGTTTTATCTAAATTCATACATTTTAATTCTATCTAACTACTTTTATTTTCTAAATAGGAATTTAAAATCCTAATTCAATTCGCTTAAACCTGTATAAGGACTTTCCTGCATATTTCCGTTGTTATATTAAAGTAACTTTGAATTTTTTCCATCTAAGAGAAACTAAGAATTTAAACTTCTGTAGAAAAATTAAAATGAATCTATGAGACCCAATAATAACTTAACTTTATAAGTTAGTCGAATGATAATTTTTTTTCCATGAAATCAAACATTTTCTTGACATAAATCAAATTTATTTTGACTTAGTATTTCATTTGTTTGCTTATAAAAGAAATAAATGATTTAGAAGATCTCTCAAATATACTAAGTTGCTTATTTATTATTTATAAATCTCATCTAGCTTGAATGAATTAAATTTCTTTAAAATATGATGTTATGAAACCTTATCGTTAGAACATTATCAGTCAACTTAAAACAGCGTAATTATTGAAATAAGATACCAATTTTTTGAATCATTTTTATTTCCTTTTTTTAAATTAGAATAATGATTGAAGTGCTCATTTCATCAGAAATTCTTACAAGTCTAAGTTTATTCATTAGAAAAGAGTGAAAAATCATAGTAAGAAAATTTTTTTCATAATTCGATATTTCTCCATTGATTCTATACAAGACCAGACTCTCTACCATATGGAATTTCTTTATAGTTTCGAAATTTTCTTTTAAGGTAAAAGGTTTAAAATTTTATAAATAAGAAGCTGAATGATTTCTAAAATCCTTTTCATTTGAATAATGTTTCTTATATCTTTAATTTCTCATGACACAACTAATTTTATTATTCTTTCTTGATTAAAATCTATTACATTTCTATGACTTTTATTTAGAATTTCATTTGCTTGCAAAAATATATCTTTAAGGTTTTCATTGAGAAGTAAAAACTTTTTTTCGCTTTATTTTTCTTATATTTTCACAGATGATGTTCAAAATTTTTTTTCAAAGCTTAGAAGTTTAACTATGAAAACAAATTATTATTAATTCATATTTCTAACTTGAGCAAGGACCTATTCATACTCTTAATTAACTCTTTTAGAATCAATACATTTTTATGTGAGTTTTCTTGTAAGTTTGTTATATTGAAGTCTGGAATTATGCTAATATTTCGTCTGCATTTATTATACATTACTTTAATGCATGAGTGCTATTCCTCTGAATTACACCTTCAATATAAAAAATTAAATGCAAGCTCCAAAGAATGATTATTAGTATTTTTATCTATAAATAAGATCTTATAGTTATTAATTTTATATTTTATTTTGGTAATTTTATCTAATTAAGAAATGATTATAAGAGTAATCTACTGTAATTGGTATACAAATACAAAATTAAATGCTTGGCTTTCTTGGAGATATTTCAACCTCTTTCCCGCCAAGCTCTATATTACTCAAGAGGATAAATATAAAAAGTCTGAAAATCTCTACAACTCTTCTCCTTACTATGCATTTTGTCTTTTAATTCTACCCTCATATCTTTTTCTTGTAAATTTCTCTAAATTTTTTACAATATATTCTTTATTTTTCTCTTAATAGGTTTAGTTCAATTGCCTCTATTTTTTGTTTTCCAACTTCATCTACTAGTTTCAATATTCTTATTTAAAGTTTTGTAACATCTATTATCTTTTCCAAAGATTCTTTTGAAAGTTACACTAGTAGATCTTTTTGCTAGTTGTTTAGGCTAAAATCTTGAGTATTTTTACCTTCAATTATCATTGAATCATTCCTTTATTTTTTAGTTTGATTTAATGCTTTAATTTGTACTAATTTTCCGCTATTTTCTCAAACTTGTTGTTTAGTTCTTTCTGCTTCTATTCTAGTTTTGAGATTAAACTGCTCTTGTTATGCGAAGTATTTCAAATGCGTTAAGGACTCTTTCTAAGGACATGAGTCTTGATTCTATTTCCTCTGTAAGTTCAATTACTTCCATTTGTCTTTCTTCAATTTTTTTACCAATCCTGGAGGTCCAGCATCACTTTAATCTGATAATCATAGCATATTTACTAATATGTGGTGAGATTCGAGACTTCCGACATTATATTTTTAGTCTATTTCCTAGGCTTTTCTTGAGAGGTGGAAGACTCATCCTGATGTGTGATCTTTTTGGTACTTTTTTCCTGGTCCTAGCCTTCTAAGGATGTCATTAACTTCTTCTTTTTTGGAGTGTTGGAGAATCCTTATTTGAATCCGGACATTTTTTGTTAGATAAGTATTTAAAACCTAAAGTATATTAATGGTATAAGAATGTTGAACTTTTATTAAATATTTGTTAGAAGATTGTAATTTACAGCTTTTCTAGATTTAAAGGATAAAGACAAAGATAAAAATAGCAACTAGCATCTTTAATATATTTCCATCAATTATTCATAAGCGTTTGATTACTCTAGCAAAGGCTTTTCTATCCAAAGTGATCTAATTGTATGATCGAAGTTTATATTACTAAGGCTTAAAGTTAGAACCCAATAATTTGCATTATAAATATAAATTATCAATAGATTGAAGGTTGTAAGCACAAACAGAACCCATAACTATTATAAAAAAAATGGCTGGCTTCAAGAAAGGTTTTTTTACCACCTCCTCAGAGTAGGAGAGTAAACCTGAAGCATCATCTCTAACAACGTCTTAGCTTTAACTAACCCACTCTTCTTCCTAAGATTTATTAGATCCTCAGAAAATAATTTTTGAAAACCTCTAAAAAATGCAAAATGATAATAACGAACTTTCCATGCAACTTAATTCACTGAAAGAATAAATCTAATGCCTGATCAATAACGTGAACACGCTAAGATAAGAAAATAGTAAATACAAGACTGAACTCAGCAATCATCCTTAGTTATTAGAATTTAACTAGAGAATCAAGCAGACAGAAGAAAAATTAAACTAATTCGCTGAGAGTCTGTTTCTAAAAAATCTTTCTCACAACGATCCTATGGATATAGAGCCAGCAATTCAACCACCAAAAAGAAATAGAATGAAGGAAAAACCTAAATGTTGGTTCTGCAGAAAACCTGGTCATTTTGTAAGACAATGCTGGAAATATTAAAATAAACAAAATGAAGAGAATAAAAGAATTTAAAAAACATTGAATAAATTAAGCAGATTGTATGTTACTCAAGAGGGTAAAATTTATAGACTTAAGATAACAAACGTAAAAAATTAGTAAATTGGACCTGAAGAAAATATATGATTTAGATCCTAGTAAATAATTGGAAAAGAACTAGATTTTAACCAAATCCATATAATAAAACCTGGAGAAAAAATTAATAGTCGATATGTAATAATGAACCATAAGACAGAAGAAGACTATGAAGAATATATCCAGAATACTTTTTTTAACATTTATAAACATTATATCAGTGATGATCCTAATGAAAGGTGGTATCACTTTAATTAATTATTATTATTATAAATAGCTACGAGTTGATACAAGTAGCTTAGATTATGGTTTATTTAAAAGGTATTGTTCTTGCTTTTTTTAATTGATGAATAAACAATTTTAAATAGTCAATATGAATATATAAAGATATAAGAAGGCGTAAATAAAGGAAAAATATTGGTTTTAGTTATTATTCTGCAAAAATGGTCACAGTGAGTCTCGAACTCACGACCTCTGCGTTATTAGCACAGCGCTCTAACCAGCTGAGCTATGCGACCTTTATTTATATTATTACTTAACTTTATAAATCTATATTAATCTTATAAATTTAAGTTACATATCTACTTCATGATCTAGGCATTTTCTTAATAATTCTAACTTCTAAATTATTTATTTTTCAAATGAGGTTTAAAAAAAAGCTTTTTATATTAAGTCTAAGTTTGAGCTTGTAAACTTATATCAAAATTTAAAATCAATTTTATATTAAATCTCAGAGATTAAAAATGATGCGATGATTTGATAAAATAAGGAAATAATTAATAAATATATAAACATTATAGATTTGAATGTTTCTTAAAGTAAGGACTTTTAACAACTTTAGCAAGGACTGAAATATAGTCAATGGAGTTATCAAATTGAGTATTTTAAATAAATTAATTTAAGTCAGAAATATGTTTTTTTATGCTTTTAAAAGTCTTAAAATCTATAAATCAGGAAATTTATTTAATGAAATATTACATAGATAGATTGATTTTTAGGAACTATTCTTTATTTTATATTTCTTCCAACACCTTTTCTCTAGAAAGTTCTTCATACATAACTTTTCTTGTTTTAAAGTATTTTGCTTGTCTCTTTATTATTGAAAATAACAGGTGCTTTTCTTTAAAGTTACAAAAAAAGGTTTTTTAGAAATAGCTTGTCTTCATGCGAAACTTATATAAATGGATTGTTGCTAGCTGAATATAATTTAATGTAGTTGCATGAGTTTTGTCTCAACTAATTTCAAACGTGAAATAATTCCCTGCTTTATAAATTAAACTTGAAATAAATAAATTAAATGCAAATATAAGAAACTCAAATTTCCAATTGATATACCATATAAACTAAAGCCAGATATGACTGAATAAATTCTAAGGTTATAAATAAGAAAAGAAAAACTACAATTTTCAGTAAAAAGCACTTTTCAAAAATAACCAAAATCTTAATATTTTTAGAGTATATTTAGATGTATTTAATAGTTATGAAATCAAGGGATATAATTTTAGATATTAGCTATTTGAGTATTTTATTTCTGTTTAGTAGAAGCTTAGTATATTATTTTAATTTTGAGTTACATACTCAATAAGATAAGATCTAAAGACTTTAAAAAATATTATATTTAATCAACTAGCTTAGTATATATATTTGCTCGATATATAATGATAAGTTGTAAAAGTTATAATAAGCTACTTGATACCCAATGCTCATTGTAGTTATATTTTCGTTTTATTAGTTAGATAAATAATTAGAAAGTTTCTAAATACTATGTTTATAATTATAGTTTGAAGGAGAAAATTAGAATATTAAAAGTACTTAAAGTGTTTATAATTGATCATATATAATAACTTTAAAAATATGATTATATAGATAAATACTTTGAAGCATATAAGATGAATTAGTTTATTTATCTACTTATACTAGAGAAAGTGTATTATTATAAGACTTAATTAATTTATAAGTATTCTTGTATATCATTTCACTTATATTCTTGTAAGTGAAAATCATTTTATTCAGCTCTTCTTAAATTCCTTATACTACTCAAATTCTTATTTCCTAATTTATTTTAACTATAGTTGAGTTGATTAGGTGTAAAACTTTTATCAAATTAAGTTTTGCTTTATTATATTTATCCTTTAGTCTAACTAGCATATTATAAATAAGAGTCTATTTCTTTTTGTAAATAAAGTAATGATTCATTCTCTTTCCATAGCATTCTTTAATATGCTTCAAAGCAGTTTTATTCTTTAAAATTATTAACTACCCATTTAGTTTATTAATTGTATAAGCTATTCATAATACTCTTTCTTGTGTATACTTATCTTGCTATCTTCTATCTAAGGTAAGGCTGATATCAGTTATTTAATTTTCTCTATAAATTGTTTACTTAACATTATTTAAGAATACAAGCAACTTAGAATTAAGACTTATTTATTCCATCTTTCCATAAATGCTATGAAATGTATTTAGTTTGATTTTAATTATTCACATCCATTATCACATCTATTTTCATTAATTAATCCAATAAAGAGCTAACTTTATTTTTTAAGCTACAATTTTCTTTTTGGAGAATTTTACTAGAAAACTGAAGACTGAAGGTTATATTTTTTAAATATATATTTTGAATTTATTAAATCAAGGAAATACATTTATAATCTCTTTATCTATCATATTTATACCCCATCTATTGTCAATCTTTTTTATAACTTCCTAGTTTTAGTTTATTCGTTTAAGGCAGTTCTATACTCTTTTTTTAATTTCTTTTAGTAAATTAGCTTTAGGAATATCCTTCTTTTAATCTTTCCTTCTCAAAGTAATTAATTGAGCCTTCATTCTTTTAATTTTTTAGGCACTTTTTGACTTTTCAAATTCGAAAGTTCTATCCATGCAATTTAGTTCTTCTTCTACTTCTACTGCCATTGCTATATCTTGTTTTTCCACCTTATGCAACCATAAAAATTATACTACAAAAAGCTTTTAAACCATTTCAAGCCAGAAGTTATAATAGTTTGGATATAAGAACTTATAATACCAGAAGCAATCAAAAAAGAGCCGAATAAAATGACTTCTAATTATAGGATTTTATAACGAAACTCTTTATAAAGAGCATTTACAGTGTAAAACTAAGATTATGAAATAAGCAATATAGTCTAACATAAATAAGCAAGCCTAATAATCTAACTATATAGCTTTAAAAGAAAGAATAGCTTATTCATAATAAACTGGAAACACTTTAATAATTTATGATATAATGCTTAATTCTTTTATTTTCCTGCTAACGTTATACTCTTCTCATTCATTTCCATTACATTATCTCATACAAAATATTAAGATTCCAGATATTTTATTCCTTCTAAGCAACCTTGCTTAAAATAGTTAATTTTAGAAGGAGAAAAATTAATAAAAATTTCAATTTATGTAACTAAAAATGATTTTAGTGGTATAATAAAATATAACTAGCATTCAATGATAAAGGTGACATATTAAAGTACTTATACTGTTAGTTTAGAGCTATATTGATTTTATAGATTATAGTATAAGATAAGGAATTAACTAATATTAAAGTTTAGTAGATTATATAGTAAAGAGCATTTAATTTATTTACTAAAGATTCTATAAATGTTAGGAATAGAAATTAACTTACCTTG
The DNA here is from genome assembly GCA_946699065.1 of Loxodes magnus. Classification (NCBI taxonomy): domain Eukaryota; phylum Ciliophora; class Karyorelictea; order Loxodida; family Loxodidae; genus Loxodes; species Loxodes magnus. The sequence goes on from CAMPDV010000222.1 coordinate 347,707, forward strand.
ATTTATCTTATTGGAATAATAAAATTTTATAGTAACTTGAAGCTAAAATTTTAAGAAATGTATAGATAGCTAGAGTATGCTAATATAGGAATTTTAAATAGCGGTAAATCTGGTAAATCAATCAAATATTTTGTAGATAATCATAGTTGATTCTATCGGTCATTATTCTATTGTAAAAGTATATTGAGCTTAAATAAAACTTCTATCAAAGATATTTAGTTATATAATATCTGCTACTTAAGGTTTGCATAAAGCGATATAAAAACTGCATTTAGTTTTTAACTTTTAAAGAAGAGAAAAAGAAATTTGAAGAAAATAGTAGATAAATGCTTCCTATAATTTATTCATTTTCTTTAATCAGATTTAATTCTATGAAGGAAGCTAATTATCCCTTTCTATAACTAATAAAAAATAAAAGCCATATATCTTTTTATGAAAGCTAGTATATTTAAGGAAAAAGGATTTTATAATGTATTTTAAGGTATATATGTAAATTAATTAAAATAAGGTATATTAAAAAGTCATAATTAGCCGTATAATCATCAAAGCATCAATTAAATATACTATATTTAATCAGCAAGATTAACATTTTTATTGAATTTCAGCTTTTGTTAAATTAGCATTTCGTAGGTTATATGCAATTAAGCTTCTAAAATAAAAAAGTGATTATACTATTAAAATTACTTCGTTAGGAAAAATAAACATTTCAGCACAAATAAAAAGTAATAAATTAGAGAAAATTCAATTCAAATGATTGCTTGATAATCTAAATAAGAAAGTTCCCATCATTATAAAATATTATATAAGATAAATTAAAGGTATACATTAAATAAATATTATAATAATAATAAATTACAATGATCCCATAATCATTAGGTTCATCGCTGTGTTAAAATTTATTAGTTGTGTAAATGAAATATTTCCAGTCTATTTTTTATCATTTTCTTTAATTGCATATCTACCAATATTGCGTTAAATCTTTTTAATTAAAGAAATCTTGCTTCAGTCAAACTCGATTTCAATCATATTTAGGTTTCTTTTTTGAGATAATGTAATATCCATCAAAATTTCACTTCTTTTTCACAATTTTTTTCTATATAATAAACCTTCTAGAGTGCAGTATAGATTACTTATTGATTTTTATATCCTAAAACTTTCTAGTTTTCATTTTTGCTAGAATCTTCAGCATTTTCTTAAATTGTTTTTCATATTTTCTGCAATACAAGCATTAATTTCTTCTTTTAAATAGAAGGTCTTATGTTGTTTGATATTCAGCTCGACTTCCACGGAGTTTTAATTGATATAGTTTCAAGAAAAAAGTTTTCAATCAATTTAGCTAGTTGATTAAATTTTATTTCGATTTAATCAATTCTGAACTTATCAATTATGAATTTCATTCTTTAGTTTTAAAGTGCTTGAAATAGGTTACTTGATTTTTCCTTTAAGTTCTTGTACTTGGCATTAAAGCTTATCATTTTCATTTATCATGTTTTGAAGTTTTTAAAAATGATTTAATGATCACTGCTTAAGAAAGAGTTATTATTTATCAGAGAAATTAGTTGCTAGAATATTTCCATTTTATTTTATATTTTGAGCTAATAAAGAAAATTTAATCTTGTAGAAATGCTTGAGTCTAATATTTTTTGGTTTTTCATTAGATTTAATCTTAAAATTGTTTTTAACTAAAAATAAAAATCATTAAATTTTATCATTCTCAGATATAGTTAAAAAGGTTGTAGGAGCTGAGGCTGATTTCTGATAAAACCTTCTAGTTTTATGGATAAGGTCAAGTTCCTATCCTGCCGCTGAGCAGATCCTTGATTAGAATCAATCTCAGAAAGGGAACCAAAATCTTTCTGATTATCCACTCTTGCTAGACACTTGAAATCAGTTGGTCCATAGTTATGGAACTCACTGACTAAAGCATACTGAATTAAGCAACAGGATATTCACGTTATATGCAATTAGAGAATACTCTGTGGCATTTATCTGGAAAAAGTTTCCATTGCTTAAAAGAGAAACCTTCTAAGTTATTAATTAATTAATATCATTCTAAGATTAACTTTCATCTATTATTAATTTGCTGTATATTTAAAAAAAAAGTTTGAAAAAGTATAAAAGACAAACTTGTAAGACTTTTAATATAAAATATTAGTTTTGAATAAATAAATATTCTATTATTATATTTACAAATATATCTAAGAAATAAGTTAGGACTATAAAGCATTGTGTAGTTTATAAAGGTAATAATTAACAGTAAACAATAAAATAGAAATTTATTTAGTTATTTAGCATTATAATAAAATGTAAACTTTTATAAGTTATATTGATATTTACCCTACTCAAATTAGCCTTACGTACAAAGGATCAAAAGGATTTACCACTTTTGTTGGTGCTGCTTTATCTGTCTGCACGTTTGTACTTTTTGTATTGGCTTTTATTAGCATGGGATCAGATATGATGTTTAAAACTAATCCTAGTGTCCTTACTTAAAGCATTAAATAAGAAAGTCGTCCTTGGCAGTAAATCGGAATAAATAACTACACTTTTTTTTTCGTTTTTACAGATACAAATGGTATTGCTCATGTTTCTTCCTCTTATTTCTAATTTGAAGTTAAATAGGTAATAATGGACTCTAAAGGCATTACATATATTCCAATTAATACTACACAATGTAATGCTAGCTATTTCAAAGGATTTGAAAAAGATTTCTATGCTCCTTTTCCTGGTTTTAATACTTCACATTGCCTTAATTTAAAAGTCTTCGAATTGGGAGGTTATTGATCAGAAAAAAATTTGAGTAGCTTATAAATAAAAGTAAAAATGTGCTAGAATTCAACAACATCAAATGTATAATGTGCTTCAATAGAATAGATAAGGAAGTTAACTCAAAAGCAGCTATTTTTTAACGTTTATTTCTCAGATAAAATAATAGATATTTCAAACTATAATAATCCATTTAAAAGCATACTCAACACATTTTTCTGAACAATTGATATATAATCCTATAAATAAACTAATCTTTTCTTCAAGCCTATTTAGATAGAGACAGATGATGGATTTTTATTGTCTAATTTATAAATGGAAAGAGATGTTTTATTAGAAAAAGATTAAGTAGAAACCAACTACAACTAAAATCTATCGAGTCCTTATGTTTTAGATCTTAATATTTATTCAGCTGACTAAGTTTTCCATTATAAGAGAACTTATAAAAAGATTTAAGAAGTAATTTCGCAAATAGGTGGTGTTCTTAACATAATAATAATAGTATGCAATATTACCGTTGGAATCTACTCTAAATATGCTATTTCATATAGTTTTATAAATGATATTTTTGATATTGAAGAAGTATAAATAGATCATTACAAGCATCAAAGTACTGCTTAGATTATATAAAGTAACTGAATTAAAAATTCTATTTAGGAGCCTTAAAATGAAGTTCATACCACAATTAAAAAAGATTCAAATTAATAAGCAAATTTAGAAAGACAAAAAGAGCGAAAAAAATAAAAAAATAAAGCTTCTACAATAATTCCTTTAGAGGAAATTTAATAAAATAAATCGAATCTAGAGGATTAAAATCAAATTGACGAGTAAGAAATTGGAATACGTGATTTTATAAATAATTACCTGAGAAACAAAGAGAGTAGCTTAGTTGGAAAAAAGTAAGCAGTTAATATTTAAGAAAGATAAATTGAAAAAACGTTAAATGAAGATGAAAGCCATCAAAATTCTCTAAGAAATGACGAAGCTGAAAATTCCAATCTTTCAAGTTTAAAAGAATCTCCTTAATTAGAAAATAATTAACTTTTAAAAACTTGGCGGGAAAATAATAGCAAGAATATTGAAAAAAATAACAATCAGCCTAGTGTTAAAATAAGCGACGAGACTGAGGATTTTTAATCTATAAAAAAATCAAAAACCATAAGTCTTCATATGCCATTTTAAAAAAAGGACTAATATTTAAAAACTAAACTAAAAAATGAAGATCATTTGAAAATAAATTTTTTCAAATACTATTTTTATAAATTCACTAACATTTTCAGGAAATATTGCGGTAAATGCTAACTTCAAGATAAAAACTAGAAAAAATATTAAATTTTGGAAAAAGCTAATGAAGCAATTAATGAGTATTTGGAAGCTAATTTTATTATTAATAAATTGATAGAGCTCGAAAAATTAAAAGCTATAATCCTTAATGAAGATTAATTAACTGTTTTTAACTATATTTCTAAACCAAAAATTAAAGAGAATGAAGCTGAGGAATTTAATAATTTTAATTTTGTGTTAGGTCCTTCTTTTAAACTTAAAAAGAATGCAAAACCAGAAAATATTCCTATTCATAGAGATATAGACTAAGTTATTAAATTTTGTAGTCAAGTTCTAAATAACATGAAAGAAGAATCCATCGACAAGAGGCTATTTAATATGATAGATAATCAAATTTTAAATTTTGCTGAAGTGGAAAGAAAGGAATGAACTTAAACTTTCATTAATCTTTATTTGAATAAAATTATAATTAAATAATTTCAGTCTTTTACAATACATAAGGTATGAAAAAATTATACATTTAAATTTAACGAAATTATTCTTGGCAATAACTCTTTATTACTAAAATCCTTAAAGTTTCATAAATAGATTTTTTTATTTTCATATTGTTTCATATATTATAAACCATACCCTTTATACTTCCAATTAAATATAATTATGTAAATGTATAATTATTTGAAATAAATTCGGAAGGAATCTTGTTAAAAATGATAGCTTCTTTAGCCCATTAATATACAAAAATCTGAAGGTTTTATATTTTCTAATTTTCTTAGTATATACCAACCTGAAATTTTTTCAATTTTTATGATTATTCTATTTTATCTTCTTAAGTAAACGCCAACTAAATTCCTATCTAATGAAAAAGTAAATATGATTTAATACTGTTTTTGATTTTTATATTCTAAGCTTTTAAATTATTATAATAATAGCTTAAATATTTAATTATTTTAACCTTGTAATTTTAATCTGCTACTATAATCAAGAAGCTTCTTACAGTATCAATTTTAAATAAACCTCTTAAAGCTATAATAATTATAGTCTCTTTATTTTCTTTAATATCTGGCCGATTTACTTTAAAATGGAGTTAAGTTGCTAATCTAAATAATAACTTTTGCTTAATTTTCTTGAATATGGATAAAAATATTTAAGCAAGAAAGGAATTTTATTAAATTATATAAAGATAAACATTAAAGTTACTTAGTAAAAAGAGTTAAGTTAACTATTTTTTAAGATGTTTTATCCTATTAAATTAGTCAGGCATGATAAAGAATTTTCATCTTATAAGTATTTAAAATTCTATATTTTTAGAAGTAAGGTAAGCATTCTGTTATAAGGTAAAACATTTAGCTAACTTTTTATATATTTAAAATTTATTAACGAAAGCAACTTTAATAATTTACTTAATTGCTTATTTATTAATATTTTAAAATCAACAATGTGCCCTAGTCACCAGAGTAGGTAATCCGGTGCAGTATAGTCTGCATTACAAGTACTCTTGCAATAGATACCACTACAAATAAGTAAGCACCTGCCCTTTTTGTAAAGCCTTACTTGTTTGTGGGTTCTCTCTATCTGGTACGAGAAGCTGATTAGGGACACAGTATTAATGTTTGAAATACTGGGTATTGGACTCAGGGTCTCAAAGTTCTCCTGTCTTCACGCATCGTTAAAATGAGCGGTAGCTGGAAAGGATCTATAGACATGAATGAGACTAGTAAAAATTTTTGTTTATAAAAATTGAATAAACTGTGACATTTGGCTAATATTTTGATTTTTTCTATTACCTTCCAACTCTAGTCTTCGGAAATAATAATTTAAAGGATTAAGAAAGGAGGTAGTTAGTTTTTATTTAAAAGACGGAAATGTGAAAAATATGATTCAGAGAATGAAAAAGAAATCAAGACAGAGTGGACCAAAAATTTCAATGACAGAAGTAGTGATGAACTAAATAATGGTGATACCACTTTAATATACTTATTTATTTATTTTAATTTAAGCTTAAACTCTATAAAAGTATAGTAAGGTTTTTAAATATTTTATATTCTTAATTGTTTAATTAAATGTTAAAGGTGTATATAGCAGACTATCTTATTTATAATCAAAAAATTTAAATTTAATAAATTATTGAGTTTTTTTAATTAATTTTCGAAAGTCTCATAATACTGTATTATACATATTGATTATATTTTATATACTTACTTCCTATAATTTAGCTTGCTCAGAAATAATATCTTCCTTCTACCTTTCTAAATTTTACCAGGCTATATTCTGGCCACTATTAAAAGAGAATCAAAAATATATTTTCAAACTTCGAATTTTAAAAAATAGTTTAGCAAAGCTTATTTTTATAAATGTTAAGGAGTAATAACTAAAGATTATTAAAATAATCTAAATTTTCTGAATATACATAATAAAATGGATTAATCTCTTCGACTCTCAAAAAATTAACTAAGAAACCTAAAGAGAAAAGCGGCAAAAGAAATTTAGAAAAAATAATAACAATAGGAGGAGTCAAGCTCTTCTTCAGAAGGTAAAGTTATGGTAGGATAAATAGAGATAAGTTAACCTAAAAACGAAACTAATCAAAAACTTTAAATTTAATTAGACCAAATGTAAAAAGTAATCTCAAATTATGAAGAAACAACTTACAACTTAGGCGAAAAAATACGGGAACTAATGAGTAATATAGAAGATTAGAACAACGAATTACTAATACTTAGAAGATAACTTATTTGTAGCAAATTAATAACGGAAGAATAACTCTGAACTTAATCATAATAAAATTTTAAATACGACACAAAAATGGAAATAGAAAAAATACCAATAGAATTAAAAACAGAATTGAATCCAGAAAAAGAAATGATTGCTACAAGTTTCATTAAAAGATTAGAAAATATAGAAAATAAATTATCATAAAAAAGAACGAAATAAAGACAATAATACAAACTTTGTTGATGTTGCAAATCAAATCAACATATTTTAAAAAACTGTTGATAGTGAAAGAAAATAAACGAATAAGAGCAGAAAAGAACATGGAGACAACTCAATAAACTATGAATAACTCCAACAGGGATCTACAAATAAAAGCTTTTTGCAAGACCACTTGAACGGTTACAGTGGTAACCTTCCACTTAATAAAAAGGTCGTGGATCACACCCACGTTAAAAAAGCTGTCCGCAGGAACTGGTTGCAATTCCAGAGAATGCAAAACTCTACTAACTTTAAGTATATTATTATTATTATTATTTTCTGAATATACCTCTAATCCTAAAAGAGATCCCTATTGATTAAAGACCTTGAAGGGAATGCATTATAAGATTTTTCGGCTTTGGTAGGGGCTTGAAATCTATTGTCCTAGAATATGCATTCAATACACAAGGCTTTCCCTGTCTGCAGAAACTGATCAGCAGAATATCCTCGTTATGTCCATTTAGAGTCCGTTCAAAAAAATGCAACTAGGCTTTCCTAAAACTCTAAAAGCCAATAATTAATTAATTAGTATAAAAATTTGATGTTCTTAGTTACTTCAAATGAGTTGCTTTTTTAATTTTTATATTATTTCTTTAATTTATAAGCATACTTTAAATCTAATAAATATCATATACTTATTATCCATTAAGACCAAAATTAGTTATATATTTAAGATTCTATATTCTATTATATGAAGAATAATTATAGCCAAATCTGTATCAAACTCTAAGCTTTAATTTAAATTTCCATAGATTAATTATTTAGATCTTTATTTATAAGTTTTGATTATTAAGTTGACTATTAATATTTTTGCTATATTAGAGCTTATATATTAATTAAATACCAAACCTAATTTAAAAGGAATATTTCCATAAAATATATAAGAAAGGTACTTGGTTACTTAGAAGAGTTTAATGTTCTTTAAGAAATTAAACTTTTCTAGTAAAACTATTAAAAGAATGATTATTCAAGTACATATATTTTAAATGAGTTGCACTCTGTCAGTTGTTTTTTAATCTTCTTCACTATATTAACTAAGCACAGTGGTATAAATCTAAGCATTATAGTTATAGGAGTATTAAAAAAGACTTTCAATGTATTGTATTCATTTTTAACTTTAATGTAATTGTAAATTTTAGGCTTTTATTATACACTTAAGATCCACTGTTTTGTATTATTTCTATTATACCAAGTTCTACTTGCTCTTTCTTTTAGTGTTATTAATCTTTTAAAATGATAAAAGAGAAGATAAGTAAAAATTAAGTTAAATACCTGAAATTAAATAGAATGTCTTTATTTTATTAGAAGTGTATAGTTGTTTAAGGGATAAATGATTGATAAACTCCATTATTAGTATATCAATAATTAAAAATAAAATTTCCTTATATGAACTTAATTTTCAATTCTGATATAAAAAAGAAACCTATAAAAATAAGAAAGATTAAGCAGGAGATAAAGCTATAAAATTTATTTATAAATGAAAGTAGAAACTATTATTTTACCTATAATATGCAATTATAAATTCACTATGATTTTATAGAAAAATTTACATTTTTTTAGTTTTGAGAACCTTAAAATAAATGTTAGCGAGCTTAATTTTTAATTTAAATAAAGTGTAGGTTTCTTAGAGTTGAAAAAATAATTGAATGAGAGATTTGACAACTTATAAGAGTTATTAAAACCTTTAAACTTTATATATACAGAACTTAGTATTATCGAGGATATAAAATTGCTATATCATGCATATCATTATATAAATTCAGGTCTATATATAATCTACTTAAAGTGTTAATTATAAAAATAAGTATTTTATACATTTCCTAAAGACTTAATTTTCAGTTGATATTGTTTAAATCTAATATAGGATATTTAAGCATAAATTATTACTATCATTTTATTTCCCCTAACAATTAATAATAACTATTTCATAGTTGATAAAGTTCATAACTATTATAAAAAAAAATGGCTTCTAATAAATAACAGAACTTTGAACAAAACATTTAAACAGGAAAATTCTCTAAAAAATAAAAAAGCTAAATAATTACAATGAGTGAAAGTGAGAAATATGATTGATATGACGAACATTAACCACTTGGAAATCCAGAACTAAAAAAACTTCCGACACAAACTCAAATAGAAATATTATCTAAGTCATTAAAAGAGTTTATGTTTAAAAATAGATACCTCATTGATAAAGTAGAAAAATTAGAAAAACTAATAACGTCTTTACTTGAGAAACAATATTAATAATCATAAGAAATAGAAAACAAACTGGAACAAAGAATTCTTTAAATTTAATAATAAATTCAGGTAACGCCATTTTCGTTTTAACAGAATTAATCAGATCCTATGGAAATAGAAAATGAAGCCTCAAATTAAAATAAACAGTAAACGTTTATTTAAAATAAGTAGTAAATTTAAATTAAATAAGTGTTACAGGAATAATAGTTTAAAAAATGAACAAAATGCTACGTGTGCAATAAATAACACCAATGAAAATACTGCTACTAACTAAGCGAAATTAAAAAAAGAATAAATAAGATATTTTTAGAAAACTATTTAGGATATATACAACATAAAGCGGAAAAATTTATAGAAAAAAATTCTTTAATTCAAATCTTAATCCTTGGAGAAATAATTAGGAACGCTACATGCAAGATGAAAACTATTCAGAATATTAAAGGATGGTGCGCTAATGAAGTGCTACACTGCCTAACTGAGCCTAGTAGAAATTCAAGACAAACTAATGGAGACAAGTTGATAGAATAGGTCAGATGGCTGACTACTAAGGCTTTAACAAAGCTTTTTAACTTTAACTTTTATAAGTTTTTAGTAAGATGATAAGTATTTAAAAATAGTATCAAGATTTTTTACTAAAAGGTAAAATGAAGATGTAATAATAACTATGTTTAACTTGTATCAAAATGTTAAACTATTTTTAAGTATTATAAATATAATAAGTTATCTGATTTTTTTATTTTTATAGCTTTCTATTTTTTGATTAATATTATATACTTTTTTTATATTATACAATATGAGTATTGTATTTGTTCAAACTATGTAATGAAAACTTGTAATGATATTAGATAAGTTTTAATTATATTTGATTATATTTTTTAAATGTACTTATATTATCATTTTAAAACCGCCATAGTTGTTCGAAGGTGAACAACAAGGTCGTCTTCATCAGAGGTTGGGGAAGTTAAGTGCCCATAATCGACTTTATGTCTTCCTCTGCTTTGGTTTGGCCTCGAGACATAAGATTCTTAGACCTTCGGCACTGGTTTCGTTTATTTTTAATTCTGGAACGAAAAAGAAATAATATTGCGAGCTTCATCAGAGGTTGGGGAATTTAAGTACCCATAATTGACACATGTCTTCCTCTGCTTTGGTGATGCAATGAGACACAATCCTACCATGTCCTTGGACCTCCAGCAAGTATTAAAGATTACGAGTATTCTAAAATTATATCAGTATTAAACATTTTTATCAGTACTGAATAATTATACCAGTATTGAACAAGATTTATCAGTATCTGATAATTTTATCAGTAACAAACATTCTTGTCATTATAAAACATTTTTTTAAAGAGCTACGCACCAACGAGAGTGCTATGCGCTCTATAATCAAATTTATTTATTTATTTATCAAGAAAAAGGATAAAGTTTTATAGCTTAATTAAGGACTATTCTTAAAATAAAATAGATTCTTCATTTAACTTTAGGCAAAATTCTATAATTTCTGCTCAAAGATTAAATTTGATTATTTAAGTGAAAAATTATCCTATAAAGAACGACAAAGTGGTAGAAGGAATTAAAATATCAAGAGCAATTTAAATTTTGAAAAATGTACATCGAAAAAATTAAATAAAGCACTTCTTGCAAATAAAATAAAAGCAAACTAGTTAAGTCTTTAAAAAATAACTTAAAATAAATAAATAATTTAATGAGATTTACCCTTTTATTTTAATTATTCTACTAAGATTTTATTTTTCATATCTCAACTATTCATTAATTTATATAAATTTTAGACCTTTACTCATTTATTAAAAAACAAGGCTGACTACATTCTAATTAAGATAAAGACTTTGATAACGTTTTTTATTATGCTTAAAATAAGGGATAAATAACTATTAAGAAAGGAGTCCCTTTCTGGGTCCCTTTAATTTAATCTAATCTAATTTAATGTTTAAAATAAAAGCTGGTACTAATACTTGTTTTTCCAAGTATTTAAGTCTTTAAAGTATTTATATTAAGATCTATTTTAGAATTAAGTTATTTATCATTTATAACTTTATTTTTTTTCTTTGATATGAATAAAGAACTAAGTGTATCTTAGTAAGGCAAATTTAAAAAATAGATTATTGCTTATAAAGCTTATTAATATTTATCTTTCTTTTTTATTTATCTTATTATACCCTATATTTAAAACTAAATATATTTGGTGAAGATATTTCTATTGCTACATACTATTCATCTTCCTTATCTTTTTAAAGCTTTTCTTATAACTGGGAATTAAAGTTATTAGGGTATGTTTTTCAGATTTATTTTTAGGTATTAATGGAGAATTTATTTAGCAACTCTAAATAAATAATAAAAGAAGCTGATATCTAAACCTTTTATTTTCTATTTTTCTAAAGAATAATATAAAATAAAGTTTTTGGTCCTTTTAATGAAATCTTTTACTTATAGTCTAATATGAGAAATAAATAGATTATTAAAGCTCTCCGCTATTAATTACTTCTCCAGTCAATGCTTCAATTAAGAGATATAGAATCTTTTTGCTAACTTTTACAACGTAAAAAGACTCTTTTCTATGAATGCAAAAGGATTTAAAATTCTTGCTATTAAATAGGTATAAAAGTATAAAAACTCGAAATTAAGTAAATTTCTCAAAAGACAATATAATCATATAATAAGTAAAAGATACATTCATCCATTTTAAAGCATGATCTTATGTATTAAAGTGACCAAGATTAAGAGATATCAACTGATAATGTTAATATGCTAGAAAAAGAATGCTATCAGTCAACTAAAATAATGAATAATTCGTGAATTAATGATAAGGCTAAAACAAAATAAAAAATAGAATAATAGAAACAGCAAATTCAAACACAAACAAAAAGCAAGAGTTGTTTGAAACTAAGGGACTTTTAGGATAATGATACTTCTTTAAAATATGAATCAAATTTGGAAAAAAGGGTTAAATTAATAAATATATAGAAGATTAAAAAATAATAGCACATAATAAAATCAAAAGAATTTTAAAATCCTTTAAATTTTAAATGAGAAAGAAAACAAACTAAGAATGATGCTAGATTATACAAAATTTTAAATTAATTTGAATAAAAATACCTCTCTGTTAAAATTAACTTTCAAGTAGGAATACAATTTTTTTTCAAATTTTAATTGACTTAATTTTATAAAAAAATGGGCAAGCTAAAAGCAGATAAGGAAGAATGAATTACAGCTACTATGAGAGTCTAAATACCTTTGAATTTTAAATTAAACTATTAATATTAAATTATTTTCGTTAATAAATCTAAGGATATTGATATCTTTTTTAGCTTTCTAATTGTTTTATTTATAAAACATATTATAAGTATTTTAAGTGGGATACAAAATATTTCCATCAACTTAATTAATAATCCTTTCAATTTTTAGTGTATTACAATCTTTTAAAATTATACTTAAGACAATAATTTGATAATATTTTAATTAAAACAGTATAAAATAATCTAGGTAAATGTGTTATATTAATAAATAAACTTAACTTATACTTATGCTTATTAATTAAACTATAATCATTATTTATGATATGTCTTGCATACATATCCTCAATAATATCTTAGAAATTTATATAGTTCCTATTTATTTTTCTATTTTATAGGTGTATTAGATACTTACTATAGACTTAATTTCTGAAATTTAGAAATAGAAAAACTAAGAAAAAAGGTAAATGTACTATTTTTCTTATTTTATTAGAGAGATTCATAAATATAATAGTAATATATCTCATCTATTTAATTATTTTATTTTAAAGAGATATTAAGAATGAAATACAAGCTTATTATTTATAAAGAATTAATTAGAATTCATACATACTAGTGCTACTAATAATTCTTAATTTGCTAAATGGATTAAATATATCAAGTTTAAGATAGGTATTTTGTATTAATATTCTAAAAGGATTCTATTATAGATAATATTTGATTATACTTTTAAATTAATAAAGCTAACGAAAAAGTATTCAGAGTAAAAAAATAATAATACCTTTTAGAAAAATAGCTTAGCTCATTAAATTTAATTGAAAATAGATTATTATTATATCTTTATTATTTAAGATATTTTACCTTTTAACTTCTAATTTTTTATTAATCTTAAGAAACAGATAGTTAGATTTAAATTTAAAATACAGAATCTTAAAATTTAACTATATACTAAATATAAAATAAAGTACTATATGCATTACATTTATAATTTTAATAATTATAAGTATATCTATCTTTATAGGTGTAATAAGCTTAAATTATAATATAATACTTGTAAGGTATAAATTCATTATCTATTTAAAAATAATTATAACTTTATAAATATTTTCAATTTTCTTTCTTCTTATTAAATTAAAACTAAGATAGAAAATATGATTATAGCTGTATTATAACAAGTGTTGCAAATCATACTTTTTGCTTTTTAATTATTTGATTGCTAACATTTCTAGACTTTAGAATATTTACCCTCTAATTTTAATATTGTGTTAAGAGAATTACACTTTAACTAGAATACTCAGAAATAAAGTCTTTGTTATCTAATAATTTTTATTATAAACTTGTAACCCACTAAGTTATTCAAATAATCTTAGTATTGTTATCCATCATGTTTTATTTTTTGATTATCAACTTGAGGCTTTCTCAATAGGAGTCTAAATTAAATAAAAAAGGATAGAGATATAAAGAGTAAGTTGAAAAAAGTTTTGGTTTATTAAATGATTAAAGTATTTCAAAGTTTGCTTATTACTATCTTATTAGAAACTTGTTCTTAGTAAATTACCTTCAAGCAATTATCTATCTCTTACGATAACTCTTAAAGCAACCTTTAAAAAATAAATTAGGTATAAAAATGTTTAGTTTGCATCATTCTTTAATAATAAACTTTAAGGAACATCAAATTAAAGTCCACTAATGATATTGCATTTTCTAAATAATCCTTATTGATATAACTTTATGTAGATTTAACTGATTAAAGATAATAGCATCTAATTAATTTAATATTTATCTAAAGTACCTTTTCTTATAAAGGAAAATAAAGAAAAACTTAGATCTATGAGAATTAACAAGTTTTAACAATGTAATTAAATTCTACAAATAGAAGAGAGAATCCTACTTATCTTCAGTTAATTAGTTAAATAAATCACTTAGATATAAGAATTAAATTAATAATCATTAAATTGAATATAAAAATAGATATTTTATCAATTAATTAAATTATAACTATTAAATGGGATTTAAAGGGAATGCTTATAAAGTGATGAGAGGATATTATATTAAAGCAAACTTAAAAAAAGAAATTAACTGATAATTATTAATGAAAATAAAACAATAAAGCAAATTATTAATATTCATTAAATAGATAATTAGAATTAAATTAAATTAAAGTGCTAAAGAAGGATCGTCTACTTAAAAGCTTCCTACTTCCCTATCCAACCAATAGGAACTTGATCTCTAGGTGGTCTTCTCCTCCCTTCACTGTCAAGTTTTCGGAATGATTGTCTCTTCATATAGCTTGCTTTCTTCCTATAAATTTCTCCATTCCTGGTTGGGTAAAATTAGGTTAGGTCATTCCATATTTTCTATTAAATCTTCTTTCTCTTCCAGCATCGTCTCCATAGGTGGTCTGTTCTCCTGCAGATGCAACATTTTTTCCTAAAATATTTCTCTTTAGTTTGCTCAATTGGCTTATTATTCTCTTATTCGATCTCCATTGGGATAGATTGCATAGCCTATTATTTTGCACTTGTCTCTAATTTTTCCAATTTGATATGAATATTTTCATTCGATTCGTATAATTGTTCCAGCTGCCTATCGAATTCGTCAATTCTGATATTCATTGCAGCCTGGTTTAAGTTTCTAGGAGCATGGGTTTCCTCATCTTCTAAATGCTCTTGCTGTTCTTAAGCTAGTTCTTCAATCTGTTTTTCCAGATCTTTATTTTTTCCTATTAATGCTAAGATAAGCTTAGCCATTTCCTCCTTCGTCATTCCTAAGATTTGTTCTTTATTGAGATCTCCGAGGTCCATGTAGGGGTTGAATGTCCTAATCTAGGCCTGAAAGCTACTAATCTTTTGCTTCTTGGGAAGGTCCTCAGTCGATATTGTTGCATGTTAGTGTTTCTAGGGTTGTCTGGGGGTGTTGTTTAGAGTTGCTCCTATATGGTTTAAGAAGAAGGTTTGGTTTTGGAAGATGACGTGTGGTGTTTAGAAATTTAGGTTTCCTGCTTCCTCTCTTCCTTTTTAGCTTAGAAAGAGGTGGTATAGAAGCCCTTTTTGAAACCTTCTACCATATTTCTTTTTTAGATAATTAGAATAATAAAATTTAGATATTTGCATAACAAATAGAGTCAATATCTATAGTAAAATATACTATCTTGCTATAAATTTATCTATCTATAAATGAGGAAAGTGAATAAATCTAAATAGAAGCTGACTTTATTTTAATTTATTGATATATTAAATAAAATTAATTAAAATTTTAAAGAAATTTAGATTATCCTAGCTTTGTAACTAGAACTTATAAAAAATATTAAGAGAATCATATATTATAACTGTAGGTAAATTAATGCTTATTTAACTCTATAAGCTAATTTAAAAAATATTTTAACTATTTCAAAAAGATTTAATTTTTACAGAAGAAGGAATTAATTATCATCAAATCATCAAATCATCTAAAATAAAAAAATGTTTAAAGTGATAATCTTAATTTATTTTAGAAAAAGGAAGAGATAAAAGCTATACCAAATAGATAAGAGTAAAATAAGGTGCTTATTATAAATAAATATATTCTTTAACTATTGACTATTCTTTACTTCCAAATTATCAATACATATCTAAAATTTAATTAAATCTTAGCTATTAAATTTAATGAGATAAGTTTTCTATCTTGTCATTAACTTTAGTTGAAATTAAATTTAAAGTTATAGCTTAAATTTTTATTAATCCCTTTTATAATTATAAAAGTTTACTACAACTATTAAAATACTAACTAAAGTAGTTATTAAAAGAAATAGTTAAACTAAGCAACTAAATTTAAAATGGGATAATAATCAGAGATTTCTTAATTTATGTTTATTTTAGAAATTTTATTTTAAGGTAGGTATTTATTTTAAACATTATACTAAGCTCTAATTATATATACAATAAAGGCTATCTAAACTTAATTTTTTATAAGTCTTTAATAATTTATTTTAAATCTAAAATAAAGCCAACAATGTTTTTTAAACTTTATTTAGGATTTATTTTTAAGGTCGAATTTAGACTTGGATAAAGTTCAATTTCTTAATTAAATCATATAGAATAACTAAAATTGAATTTATTTTGAACTCTCTTCTTTCTGAGTTATACCTTAATTATCAAATTTAAATATTTTTAATTTTTGCTTCTTTGAGAGTTATAAAACTAAATCTTTTTATGACTAAAGATTAAAAAAGTGTAATACCTTTTGGTTTTAGAAAATTATAAGAAAGGTGAAGATAATAATTAGCAAAAAGCTATTAGATTGAATAAATAATCTATCATGAATTGCAAGAATAATAAAATGGCTATTTATGAAATTAACTTTTTAGTTAACTACTGATTATTTTATATCCTTCAAGTTTATAATCATTTATTAACTTTATAATTAGATTCGAAATATGTTTAAGTGAAGCTTTCAATTAAAAAGTATTGACTTTAAGATAAAATGTAAATGATCTATCTATTACTTATGAAAGCAAATACTAAAAACTTAAACTTTATTTATAAAGGAAACGCTAATTTTACCTTTTTTTTAATTTAAAGGATAATATTATAAACCTTCTTTTTGTAGTTAGTTAAAGCATATTATAGTTTTAAATAAATTTTAGAATATCAAATCTTTATTAATTAAATAATCTCTATAATTGTGCTGTAGTATAAATAGTAAAATTAAGTTAAATTTAAAAATATTAATAAAAAGCCTTAAGTTATTATTATTAGTGTTCGCTCTACAAGACAATTTATTTATTTGGCCAATCAAATAAATATAATATATCACTCTATAACTAAAGTATTATACTCTAATAAATAGCTATTTCTATGAGTGAAACCTAAAAATACAAATAAAACTAAAATAAGGTAATTTTATCTAAAATAATTATAAAAGAAGAATAGAAAATAAGAAGCAATACAGTTTTAATTTTAGTACAGGGAGTGAAATCCTTTTTTATTGAAATTAATAATAAATTTATAAAAAAATGAAAAACTACATGATTAATAAAAGAGAACTAAGAGAAAATTAAAGAATAGCTAAATATATAATTATATAGAAAAATAGATGAAAACATCATATTTATAAATATCATTAATTGGTTATGCTGATTATAAATAATTGAGTAATAAAAGTATAAATAAAGAAAGCCACTAAAAGAAAATTAAAATAGCTTTGATTATTTACTAAGTTAATAGACTAAAACAATTATAAAATCTCTATATTAATACATAATTTATAGCAAAAGCTTCTTAATATAAGTTACTTTTACTAAGTTAAAACTAAGTCGAAGAGATATTAATAACTACATCTTTTGTATGAAACTTATTTTATAGTTTCTATAATAAAAAATAAAGAAAAGTTATAAAATTAAAGGAAAATAGTTTAAGAGATCATTTCATGTTTATTTTTGACTAATATGCTTGGATTTATGATTTCTCGATTTTTTTATTCTTAATCTCTAATGAGATAATTAATATAATTAAGTACTGAAGATTTAACACCCTTTCTTAAATTAAAAGAAGCTTGCATGCTTAATAAAATGCTTGTTAAAAGCAATTGTAAGTAATTATTCTACAGGGATATTAACTAAATAATTACTCTTAAGAAAGTAAATTAAGACAATCTTAAAGATCTCAAAATAATAAAATAGATCAAGATTCTACTATTCTAATTTAATGTAGATTATGAAAGAGAAAACATACAACTTTGAGGTATTTTAGCGAAGTGAGCTACTCTTCATCTAACTATCTTTGAAAAAAGAAAATAATTATACACTACATAATTTCGTAAAAAAGTCGGAGATTTAATAAATTAATACTTTACTATAACTAGATAATTAGAGTTAAAGCATGTATTTTTAACTTTGAAACAGTAAAGGAAATAACTAAAGATAATTAATGAGATATTATAATTGAAGTATCTTAAATTAAATAGACTAGAACATTTCTAACCTGAAATAATTATTATCTTACAGAACAATTGTAGGATATAAATTCTAAAATAACTAAAGATTTTTCCTATTTCATTTAAGGCTTATTTAGATATATCTAAATATAAAGATTAAGACTATCTGAGTACTCATATAAAAAAGTAGCATTACATTGAAAAATGACAAGCTAAAAATAATGCAAATAATTGTATTTTAAATAAATCCTTTAGGTTACTAAGAGAGAATATTATAAACATGCTTAAAAATGTAAAAGAGAAGCTTCCATAGATAAATGATTTATTACAATATTTAATTCATCTTTTCTTATTTTGTTCATTATGTGATCTAAAAGGATTGAGTGACTATAAAAAATTTTAATATTTTGGAACTAAATAAAATTACCAAATTTAAGGATTTTAGTTATAGATTTATTTAAATCTTGCTAGTTACCAAGTTAAAAGGGTTCCGTTATCTTAAAAAATTTAATAGTTACCAGGTTTTTAAAGTTACTTTAGTATTTTATTTAAAAAAATAACTAAATATGAGAAAGGCATAATAATAAAGATTCATTTACTCTCGTAATTATTAGGATGATAATTTTATAGATTTCTAAAAGTTATAAGAAATTAAAAGGATTGTGGAAACCAAAGAATTCTTAACGATTAGATTTTATTTCTATATGCTCATAATTGCCTGAATCTATAAATAAAAGCAATTTTTACATTTTAGTCTGAATGATGATTAAAACTGGATGGTATGTGGATTTAAGATATTAAATAATTTTGAATATTCCTATTATTCATATTTGACTGATTTTTTTTCAAGCATATTAAAAGTTTAGTGTGAAAGCTTTATATTTCTATCTTAAAATACTTCATTAATTTTAATTAATTATTAATACCTAAATCATAAGTGTTATTTATACAGTCTTTTATAAAGTTTACTCATGTAAAATAGCTTTTTAAAGATATTCATTATTAAACTTTTTCTAAATATGAACCTTAAATTAGGCTTTAATTTTGCTTTACTTTATAATTAATTTGAGTAAATTAAAAAGATTTATGAAATTATTCTTTAAAATAGCTATAAACTATGTAAAATATTAATTTTGTTATAGAGTTTCTACTGAAGTAGCTATTTCGAGGTCCTTTCTCTTATAGTTTTTATGGTATTAACGATTTTTATTTTTTCTTTAATCAGTTTTATCTTTTTAATTCTGCTTTTCACTTTAATAATCTTACATTTCTCTTTCAGTCCTCTCTTAAGTAAATCCTTAGTTTCTTTCTGTCAATTAAAAATCCTTTTGAAATTCATTTTTTCCTGGTTACTTACTGCCTTTGTCTTCCCTTTTTAAGCGATATGCCTTTGCTGCTTTTGAATCTTTTTATCGAACCTTTAAAGCATTAGATTAAAAATCTATTAAGGTTTCATCAGAAATTTATGAAATATTCTGTTTGCTAGGCTACTACTAAGGTTACACTTACTCCATCATTACTCCTAATGGACTTAATTGCTTTGTGTCTTATACTTTTTTTTTATACCTCTTGAGGAAATTTCATAAATTAACGAAAAGCAAACAAAGCGTAACAGCAAAAATAAAGCAGCTTGAAAAGTACATAACAAACTATCCCAATCAGACTGCTTTATCATCTCAGACTTATTCTAATCTTCTATTATTTTCTAACTATATGAAATAGCAGTTAGTCATGTATAATATTATTAGATACACTTCCACTACGCACTCGAAGTAGTTCCTCTTAGGGTTTTTATAAGGCTTGTAAAAAAGTAGAAACAAAATCTAGAGAACACATAGTAAATTGATAATAGCTATTTAAGCCTCAGGATATTCGAATAAAACTATGAGGAAACATGCTAAGATGAAGCGTCTTACTAAGAAAAGAATATAATAAATAGCTATTTTATTTGGTTAAAAATCTTGGAAGAAGATGCTATATTTTTTGGTTATACTAGATATTCTTTCAGTGTTATTTGCTTGATTTTACTCTGACTTTTAGAGTTTGTAAAATATATAAACTCCTCTAAAGCTTGAAACTATTAGTAGTACTTGAATTATCTGTATCATATATTACCATAAAAAAGAAGGCCAAAAGTAAATTTAGCGTTCCATATAAAGAACTGAAATCTAAATAATAAACCTGTATAAAAATAGCGAAACTCAAGCATATGCTCTGTCCAAAGTAGAAGTTTATAACAGTTTCATAGTGAAATGAGTTGTAAAGTTTATTAAAGATGGCTATGTTTTTGAAGCAGGATTTTAACACTCAGAACAAAATATTCAAAAGGATGGAGAATATAAACACAATAGAAGCATTCAATGCATTGGCTATGAAAGCAAAACTTTCATATTAAAGTTTTCTTCAGACTTGATTTTCTACTGGCAAGTTTGTTCATTCAATTTCCAAGAAATTTGTATTTAGTCCAAAAGGTATTTTTAATCTGAAATTTTGAAAGTAATAGTTATTCAAATTTTCAGGACGAGGGACATTTATAAATGCATTTAGCATAATCATTTGAGTTATGAAAGCTATGCACCAAAAAGCTTATAAGTAATTAGATTTTTCTAAAGTACTTGCAATTACTACATTTTCTGACGCAAATGTTGCATATTAACTATACTTTACAAAGTTTGCTGTTCATTCTGCAATCCTTTCTTCAGAGTCAGTAAGATTTTCATCCTTATTAGATTAAGATTCGTTTAGTAATTTTTTCAGAATGCATTCATTGTTTGATAGTATAAAATTTGGTAAGCAATAAGAGCATTCTATCCACTATGAAAGATTTCTTGAGCAAAACTAGCAGTGAGGAATTATTTCGCAAGATTAGCAAGTTTAATTGATATTTATCTAGTCTTATTAGCATTCGCTAACACATGAAGTTTCTTGAAAAAGAAAATAAGGATCGTAGCACTCCAAACATACTCCTCTTTCGATATCGCAAAACTTACAGTTTTCGATCTTTTGTGAACACTTTTGACAAATGGAGTTCTGAACATAGTAAGTTTGATTAGGACAATTTTCACTGCACATATTATCAAGCAGAACATAAGGGTTCTAACATTTAAGACACTCAATGCCATTTATATCGCACATTTCACAATTGCTTATGCTCTAATTACATAGTTAGCAACTTTAACTCTCTTCGTAATAAAGATTGCTTGGACAATTCTAAACACATTTATTGCCGAATAAAAGCTAAGGCTCCAAGCATTTTATGCAGATATCTCCATTTAAAAGTTCTTTTTCAATATCGCATAACTTACAGTTTTCTATCTTTTACGAGCACTTTTGACAGAAAGAGTTCTGAATATAATATGTTTGATTAGGACAACTTTCAATGCACATATTATCAAGCAGAACATAGGGATCTTAGCATCTAATACATTCAGTACCGTTTATATTGCACATTTCACAATTGCTAATACTCTAATTACATAGTTAGCAACTTTAGCTCTCTTCGTAATAAAGATTGCTTGGACAATTCTAAACACATTTATTGCCGAATAAAAGCTAAGGCTCCAAGCATTTTATGCAGATATCTCCATTTAAAATTTATTTTTCATTATCGCAGAATTTACAGTTTTCTATCTTTTTCGAGCACTTTTGACAAATGGAGTTCTGAACATAGTAAGTTTGATTAGGACAACTATCAATGCACATATTATCAAGCAGAACATAGGGATCTTAGCATCTAATACATTCAGTACCGTTTATATTGCACATTTCACAATTGCTAATACTCTAATTACATAGTTAGCAACTTTAACTCTCTTCGTAATAAAGATTGCTTGGACAATTCTAAACACACTTATTGCCGAATAAAAGTCAAGGTTCCAAGCATTTTGTGCAATATTCTCCATTTGAATTGCATTCTGAGCAATTTTCTAACTTATTTTCGCATTTTTGGCAAGTAGAATTTTCAATAAAAAACGTTTCGTTAGGACAGTTCTAGAAGCACTAGTTTTCCAATAAAAGAAAAGATTCTTAGCACTAAAAACACTATGATCCGTTTAAATTGCATCTTTAACAATTCTCTATTGAGGAATTACAGTTTAAGCAAATAAAATTCTCAATATAAAAACTATCGTCAGGACAACTTTAAACGCATTAATTCTAGAATAAGAATCATGGATATTAACACTTTGTACACAAAGTCCCAGTTATATCACACGTTTCACAATTCTAGATTCTAGATTCGCATTTGAAGCAAGCTTAGTTGTCTTAAAAAAATGTTTAATCTGGGCATTTCTCTGCACACTAACTATTGTATAATAATCAAGGATTTTAACACTTAGAGCATATAGTTCCTTGCTAATTACACTCTTCGCAATTTAAAATAGTTTTATTACAGAACTCGCATTATGTATCATTGCCACTGTCTTATTATGTTATAGGACATGTACTATTGCATTCTTATTCTACTGATAACTTTAAGTTGCACACACATGAATCTGCCTATAAATCTCATGGGGAATAGCATTGGATACAATTATTAGAATTGATTGCATAACATTTGAAGCATTAGGAATTACAAGTAATAGAACTTTATTAAAGAAAGCCCTAATCTGACTAGTCTAAAATTAATTTAAAGGCATTAATATCAAATAGTTAATTCTTATAATATCTTAATGAATAAGTAGTCCCAGTAAAACTCCAAGCCTAAGTAAAACTCCCTTAATTTATTTTAAAACTTGAAGTAAAAGGCAATAGTTACCCAAAGGATTTTGATAGAGTCTAAAACTAGTTATTTATCTTTGAATGAGTTGCAACAGCAAAAAAGCTTCATTGAGTAGTAATTGCACATCCAAAGAATACTCAAATATCACTAACAAGCATCATATCTAACTAGAAGGAAATGACACCTCCAATATATTGATTTATTAAGAAAGAAGTTTGCTACTTTGTTTTGTTCTATTATAGGCCAAATTCAAAATACTAGCCATTAATATTATTATAAAACTGAATGAAATTACCCCAACTCATTACTTGGTTACTGGAGCTAAATTTTAACCAGGCTGTTGCGCTAAATTAAAGTCCCTGTGGATCTTACCCATATTAAGAAAAAGTTTTAGAAGGCAATGAGTTAGTATCTCTTTAAGTTGGAACATTTGGATTAAGTATATCAAAAAATGCTAACTAAGGTGAAACTTAAGAGATAAGGAAATAAAAAATAATTAAAGAGATTGACATTTTAATTATAGATAATTACGCTTATATCAATAATAAACAGAGATGTAAGCTCTTTAATACATTAAACTAGCTTAATTTTACATCATCAAATTATCAAATATGGGCAGAAAATAAATCTCAAATGACTTTAATTTTAGCTCTAATCTATAATAACAGGCTTTCTCTTATTTGAAGATACTATAACAATTCTTAATATGATAAATAATACTTGAAGTAATCAAGATAATTGGATAGACGTATAATGCTTTATTTTAAGCAGTTCTTAAATTTATTTAGTTATACTTTGAATTTAACTATATATATCATTTTATTTCTGCTTTAAAGCGATTTAGAAGTTTAATACTTTGAAAGCTTTTAAAATAGAAAAATAGGGATGATGTGTTTATAATTACATTTAGCGTAGATAAATTTTAAATTAATGATAATTCAGAGAAATAAGTTTAAGCTATGGTTATTAATGAGACCACTTATAAAATTTATTAAAGGCAAGATATTGTAATAATACAGCTTTTACTTTATCAACTTTAATTATTTTAAAGAATTTTTGCTCTTATCTTCATTGAGATTTCCTATATACACATAATTTAATTTTAGAACTTTTCAAACTTTCTTAAGAAATATAGATGATTACATACTGGTTATCTGGTCTAGGAACATTTATATAAGCATTCAACATAATCATTTGAGTTATGAATACAACAGTTCAAAGAGATTATAATTAGTTCAAAGACATTGAATTCCCCATAACCATTAAATTACCAGATGCGAAACCTACAAACTGAGAATATTCTAAACTATTACCAGTTATTTCTGTCACTTATTATTCAAAATAAGAAACTATGGACAAAGGTTCACTTTAATCTTTGATATCATAGCTAGTTTAATTAGTTTCAGATTAGTTTTACTATCAAGTTTTAATACATTATTCGTTTAGTAAATCGAAATCTTACTAACATTTAATGCATTCCATTTTTGTTTCTTCGTATACTTTACATTTTTCACAATGAGGAATCAAATCACAAGGATAGCAGATTTAGTTTAATATATACTCATTTTCTCCACAAGCATCAATGCAAATCTTATTCTAAGAGAGAAACCACTTTTCTTTACATTTCAGACATTCTCCTCCGTTCTATAAGCAGGATAAGCAGTTTTAGATCTTAAATTAACATTCTTGACATTAAAAGCTATTATTATAATAAGTATCATTAGGACACTAACTTAAGCATTCATTTTGAAATAGGAGAAATGGAATCTAACATTTTAGACATTCTTTTCCATCCAATGAACATAACTAGCAATTTGAAATATTGTTTAACATTCTGTACATTTAAAGCTATGAACAAAGTAACTGCTATTAGGACATTCTTATAAGCAATTCATTTTAGAATAAGACATTTGGATCTTGGCACTTATAGCAAACTTATCCATCTTTAGAACAAGTTTAGCAGTTAGAAATTATTTTATTACAAAAAGCGCAAATTCCATCATTGTTGTAGTCTTATTAAGAAGAAGGACAGTAGTCATCACATAAAGTATAATCCTAAGAAATTTTCTTACTACATAAGCACTAATTATTCGAAAATTCTCAGCCTTCAAAACACTATAGGCAATTATCTTAATTACTCCCAAAACATTTAGAGCAATTCTTATAGCATACTTCTAGAGGTTTATTACCTTCGTACCCTTAATAAGTTTAACTCAGAATACCTTTAAAATCTGAGAGATTTTAGTATTAATTTTAATGATATCTTAATGAATAAATATATCCTTCATAGCTCCAGCTTTGAGTATAGCTTCCTAGTTCTATTTTACTTTGAATGTCCAATTCAATCAATTGGTTGAAATTACCTAAATGAACTTCAAACATATTTCCCAGTTTCAAGTGAGTTCAAACGTAAATAAATTAACCCTAAAGATTAATTGAAAATCCTACAAAAACCCAAAGATCACTTACGAAATTTGTTTTGTACTAAAAATTTTAATTTTCTAGATAATTTTGATTCGCACAAAAAAAAGGTTTCTGAAGTCAATTAACTTTAAGTTATTCCTAGTTCTAATCACTTTTGATTAATATTTCAAAACTAAACAAAAATTCCTCATAGTTTTTACTAGTTAGCTGAGCTGAATTTAAGTCAAGCAGTAACACTAAACTAAGTTTAACTAGAAGGATCAAAATTGTAATGTGAGAATTTATAGTTGGTAGAGATAGAAGGAGACATTAAGATTGGAGCATTAGGGTCTATTATATCAAAAAATTAAGATTAGACTAAGCTAACTTTGAAGCAGAATATGCATATTACAGACAATACGTTAAACATTTTATTTTCTAATTTAAATAGCTTTTTATTTTATCGCCAATGATTACAGAAGTTAAATTTGTAAATTCAGCCAAAAACAAATTTTTTCTTCATACATATAATTTATGTAGAAGATGATTCATTCATCTACTTACAGTAAATTAAGAGATTTATGAAAAAAAGAAATCGTTTTTCTTAAATTTTATAGCAGGTTTAGGATGAAAATTCCTTAAATTTTATGAACAAATTAGTATGAAAACAAACTTCAGTTGATAAGGGAAACTAAAAGGAAGAAAGATATCTTAAGAAGTACCACATAAGTCACTTTATACGATTAAAAAATTGTGTAATTAAGTTTTAAAGAAGCATTTTCACATAAATTCATTTATCATTATGATAGCTATAGAGTTCTCATTGATTTATTTATCTCAAAATATAATTAATAATAAAAGTCTTGCATTTTAAGTTGGTAGAAATAACTAATTTACTTCTAGCGACGAGCTTAGTATCTTATTTACGAGTATTTTTATATTAATCTTCACAGTAATACTTTCAAGCATAATTCTCCTAATACCTAGTTTCTCTTTATTTTCCTTTTTAAATAAAGACATTTTAATCTTATATTTATATCTTCTTTTTGCAGATCTCCATGCAGTCTGCAAAGATTGTTTATACAAATTGCATTTTTTATGTAATAAACCGGCTAAAGCATATTAATTTATTTACTTAAAGGGATCAAACACTAAATTCATTTTTATAGTAGATTTAAAATTAAAGACCTTTTGTCTAAATTGTTTTGAAAGATTATATAAGAGTTGCTTGCTTTTTAATTCAAGATAGATAAAGAATTAGATTGTAATTTAATATAGAGAAGCTAAATGTAAGTCACTAGCAAAATTTAGTTGAAGCTTCTTAAGTCAATTTTCTAATTTTCTCTTTGAGTTTTTTCTATTCTTTGAGATATCCTTGACTTACTAAAATTTTTTGATTACCTTTTCAAACTAAAAATGAGGCTGAAAAAGCACAGTTTTATAGATTTTTGGAGAGTAAGAAATAAAATGGAAAGCATTTCTTTTGAAAGAGTTTTAAAAGCCTTTATATGCTATACTGCTTTCACTTTTTAAATGCTAATACAGTTCATAATTAAGATAGACTTACTTCTTTGTCCTAAATCAAAAATTTACTTTCAACTTCCTTTTTCTTTCTTTCTAAATTGCTTTATTACCTTTCTTGAACTTTGCTTTCTTAAAGTCTAACGTTTAATTTATGAAAGGGAGCTAAGTTGGAGCCACCAATTTATTAAACAAATCAGTTTGAGCGTTTAGAGAAAGAATCAATTCTTAAATGGGATTTTATTTATAAGCTTTTTAGTTAGCAAGGTAAGTTATGTTTAGTAGTTAAAGCTCAAATCTCTTATCCTTTAGTAAGAACTAGAAATAACTATTCTAAACAATATATTTAAAGCATTAACAATGTACTAGTCATTCTATTATGAAGATAGGACTGATTGAGGGTTGGATCTTAATACAGTTTCAATTAAATTTTCCAACTAAGTCATTTTATTAAGAGAGAAAGAAAACTTAATATCAATCCCTAGATTAAAATACTTATCTACATATGATATTGCAAAGCAGAAGTCATTATTATTAAGAACTTTAAACTGATCAATCTTTCTATTTCGTTCTTATAATTTGATTGCCCTAATTTATCTATTAATACTATAACAGTAACTAACTTAATGTAATATTAAACTTGAATGTATATCATACTAGCTAAAGATCCAAAGTGTGTTGAAAAAATTTATAAAATTGTTAGAATTTCTAAATTGATAAATGAACCTTAATATCCAAGTATTATGATTATGATTTAAGAAAATAGAAATACTCATGATAAGAGAATTTATGCTTGTATTGAATAAAGCATTTGGCTTTTGTATTCAAAGCATTTTAAACTCACAGAATTAGATCTGAAACTTAAAAAACTAACTTTCTTTCTCTAAAGCAGGTTCTATTTTTAGCTAATAGAGTTTATATTAATCTTGTTCATAACTATGATTAAGATAAACGATAAAAGTGAAAATTACTTAAAGTAATAAAGATATTAGAATAAACTAGTATCAACACCATTAAATAGGCATCCTTAGTATTATAAAAGGTATTCAGGATTATTACCTTCTTTGATTGATCTAGAACTTTATCTTTTTCATAAAGCTTGGAAATGATATTCTTTAGTAATTTTATCTTTCTATAATTATAAATATTAAATTGCTATTAGTCTGGCAAATATCATTATTGTATATATAGGTCTAACTATTCTAAGTATTTCATTAATCTTAAAAGAAAAAATATCTCAGCATTACTCATAAGGGTCCTTTAATTATCTCTTTCTACTAAATTTATGAATAAAAGTATTTATGTCCAAACAATCTCGTTAATCCAATACTCAGTTACTTATAAATCTTCTATTAGTAATACTCTTTTGCTTTATAACCCTTGCTGCTAGTTTTTACTTTGGCTTATTATGAGAAGAAAGCATTTGCTTAGATATACAGTTTTTAAATATTTTCCATCATTTATTAAATTTATATTCAATAACCAGGAACTGCTTTGTTCTTTTCCGCCAATATTGAATCTAGTGATTCATATAATA
Organism: Loxodes magnus; assembly: GCA_946699065.1. Classification (NCBI taxonomy): domain Eukaryota; phylum Ciliophora; class Karyorelictea; order Loxodida; family Loxodidae; genus Loxodes; species Loxodes magnus. The sequence continues at coordinate 376,312 of CAMPDV010000222.1, forward strand.
CTCTCAATAGCTGTAATATTATACTAGCTTGATGGGATTTATTTTATATAATATACACTCATTAATAAATTAATTAGGCGAATAAAAAGAAACCTGGATTATAAATAGCAAGGGATATAAAAAAGCCTTATGTGAATTCAAAAAGGTGACTAAATATTCAGCTTCAAAATCTCATTGTAATCTGTTTAAATATTCTAGGAATTAATTCCCTTTTAAGTTCGGTGCAATCTTTGTCGCATTATTGCTCATTTACTATAGTTACTAGTAATAGACGCTATTGTTAAATGCTTCTTGAAATAGTTTTATAAATGTAGGTTTAGTTATAGAATAATCAGATATACTAACTTCAGACTTAAATGTACAACTGTTGGTCTTAATTTTAGGTTTGCTAGTTTGCTTATTTTTAAAGTTTAGGGGCTAATCACTAAGCATGGTAATACTTTTTTATGCCAATCTTAGATATTTAATAAGCAATTGACTATGGCTTAAGCATTTCCCTTACTATCTCATTTTATTTTTATTCAAAGTCTATAAAGCATAAAAGCTCCTAGATATGAAAAGTCCATTTGTCTTATTTATCAGTAAAAAATAAGTTTCATAAGTAAAGATTTATTTGGAAAGAAAAGTAGACTAGATTGAATAAGGCAAGTAAGCAAGTGGCTATTATTTAGCTGTGTTGAAGTTAGCAAGATGAGTATATCACTGTAACTGTGAAATAAAGATTAAAGTATATTAAGTATTTTCTCATTTAGATATATAAAGCAAAAAAAAGAGCATTGAAAGATTATACCTTTAATCAATTAAATGTAATCATAAAATAGATTTTTAGTTGACTAATGTGAATATAGGAAGGGTATTTATTGAAAATGATTTTGAAGTATTTTAAATGATTCTTTTATAAAATGGTCTATAACTCCTAGATATAAAGGTATTATTCTAATAATTGAAGGTAGAATTTAATTTATAGAAATAAATCAATCTCTAGCCACTTTTAGATCGAGCATCTTTTAAGTTTTGAGAAGCTTATTATTATTTTTGGATGCAGAATTAATTAAATTTGCCTAAAAATGATTAAATTTTACTTGGTTAGGTTTACATTAATTATTTCTTTTTTACTATGTCAGAAATGGGCTATGGTGAGTAAAGGTATTTTAATAGCAGAAACTGAATTAAATTAAGATTTAAACAGTATTAAAGTTTGACTAAGGAACTAAATTTAATGCCTTTAAAACTCCTTCCTTTATTTATAATTAGTTCAAAGTAAAGCTTTAAACCTTTCTTTATAATAATTGCCTTTTTAGTTATTTTTCCCTTATTTCTATTATTATACCTTTTATTATAAAAGTACCATCCAAAGCTACTTAATGCATACTAAAATTAAAAAATATTGTAATATACATGATGCTTTCAATCTGAGCTAAAGCAGAAATTTTATTAGATTCGTACTAGTTACAAGCTAAAAATAGGTTGGCTATCTCATGCAAGTAAGCCAAGCTAGAATTATAGCTTATGCCTTATTTAATTAATTCATATAACTTATATAATTATCAGGCTATTTATTCATAGCCACTTCATACCTCTTTAATCATTGTTCTTGTAAATTTGAACTAGGATAGCCTTCATTGGACTTAAAAGCTATTTTATTCGCCTCATTTTAGATTTGAAAACCTTTGATAATGTAAATCTAATTTCAAGTATTTAGCATTATAACTCAAAAGGTACTTAATATTTATCTTTCTTAAGATAAAAGAGATTCAATATAATCATTCGACTTACCAATTTCAGAGTTATTTAGACAGCAAATTTAGTCTATTATATTAAAAGTCTTTAATTCAAAGTTAAAATCACTTTTTTAATTTAACTTAAATTAAGAAAATACATACTTGTCTATTTATATCTGTTTAACCATGGAAATAAGCAACCTAGCATTGATTCTTAGAAATATGGATATTATTGATCTTTATTAACTAAAGAATTTAAAGGTTTTAATAGCTTTTATATATCAAGGAGACAATTTAATTTATAAATTCATGTTATAAGAGTGAATTTCGTTTCACGGATTTAGTATCAAGATTCTTCTTTTATCTGATTTTTGTAAAGCGTCATCACATTTTTAACTGAGATTTTAAGTTTCTGTGCTATCTAATCCAATGAACACCGTTCAGAAAGCATTTTACTTCCTTCTTTGTAGGCTTTGTCACCGATTTGCTTTTTTAGATTGTCTAATTTATTTTTTTCTACATTTTCTTCTCTTTTTCACTTCTTAAGGCTTTTTACTGTAATTCCAGTTTATTATGAAACTTCTTCGTACTCATTCTCTTTGAGAAGATCAAGTATTTCGTTTTTTTTATTTTTTTTGAGTATTTTGAAATTTTGCTCATACCTATTATTTCCTGACGACCCTAATTTCTACTTCCAGACAGAAACTTCAACTAAAGAAGCAAAAATCTTTATTTCTTTAGCTATTTCATCGACTGACTTGCCTTGTTTATACAATTTCGCTATGACAGAATCTGCTTTTTATGTCGTAGTGCAGCACTTAAAAGAAGTCTTTTTTAATTAATTAGTTTTCTTGAATTTAGCATAAAGAGAGTAAATTTACTTTCTAGTCAGAAAAGGGAATTTCCTATTTATTTCTAAGTATTTAATCTTCTAATTCATCATATCTATGAGAGTATCCTACTCTTCTTGTGTCAGCTTGATAACTTTTGTCTCAATATACTCTTTATTATATTTCTTTTTATTAATTACGATTATCTCTTCTTAATCACTCCGAGATTTTTTACCATTAACTAGTTATTAAGTTACCTCATCCAATGAATCACAGTACTAATAAATGATGGCTTATATGTCATACTATTCCATTTTAAATATCTTTGCTATTTCTTCATGAGATATTTTAGCTTTATGCATTTTCATTATCTTCTTAATAAGTTACTTAGTAGGTACCTTTATTTAAAAAGAGTATGTTTATGCAGGATCTATTTAGCTTTTTACCAACGATCTCTATAAGTTATTCATTTGCTTTAGCAGAATTTTTTCCTATCTTATGAAGTTCAACTTTTCCTTGAAATTCCTATTCCGATAGTCTTCAAGTCATTAATATAGTTCTACTCCTGTAAATTAGCGAGTCTCATAGTAATATTTTTCTGGTTAAATCAAGTTCTCAGATGCAAGTACAAGATCAATTTTAAGTTTATTGGTAAAAAACTTAAAATCCTTTTTTAGTCTCTTCTATATATCCCTTGAGATTTCACCATCTGAATGTCATTACTTAATTTACTCCACTATTTATGGGTTTTATATTAAAGATATTTCCTTCTTTAGCAAATCAGGCTTTTTTTAATACTATTTGACAAAATATTTAACCAGGTCTTTGAAAGTATTGTATTTAGCAGCTACTTTGCTTATATCATTACCTTACTTAACTTCTTTAACTATTTATACTTTTTCTTTATAGGCAAACCGCCAATTTATCTAATCTTTCACCCCTTCTTCGCTTTTAATTTATTCGCTTTAACTATCTTCGCTAACTTCATCGTACAGTATTATTTTAGCTTGCTTTTTTTAATTCAGATTCGTTTTTAAAACAATCAAATCTGACTCTTCTTCTTTTAATTACTTCTAGTTCGACTAAAATTACTAAATCTCCTCTTTCTCACCCTAGTTAATTTAGTCAATTTCATTCTCATATTTCTGTTTGATTTCTTAAGGAGTAAGTTTAAGCGAGTCGATTAGAATTTGGATAACTAGTTGTCTAAATTGTAGCATCTATTCAGCTTATTCTAGATCCATTTACTTAAAAGTTTCTACTAATAACAGCTTTATCTACTAGAACATCTGCTGTCCAAATGGAAGGCTTAAGATTTACCTATGCAATATCTACTCGTTGATTCCAAAAACTTCTTAGACTCATTCTTAACCTAAAAATATAGATAGCAAAGCTTTGTCCATTTTTATTGCTATTTTTAACGAAAATTATGACTTATTAAGCATTAGCTTATCTACTCTAATTCCTTTATATCCTCTCTATTCAAAATCATTCAAACTAAAAGGAAAATATTCTATTCAAAAAGAGCTAACACGCTCCGTATAAATCTAGTTAGCTAGGATAATAGCAATAGGCAAATGAAGTCATTTATATTAATGGTACTATATATGGATCTAGGAATTATAGCTATAATTAGAGAACTTAAAGAGGTAATTCTCTAGTATGTCTAAATAAAATTGGCAAACTATAAATAAATTATCGATCCTTTATCTATTAAAAAGGACTTGAAATAGACAAATAAGAGTAAGGGATTATTAGAGTCTGACTCTTCCTTTATTTATAGTTAGGAAGATAAGGAATGCTTTTTTTAGTGCTGGTAGGAGTTAAAGAAATATAAGGTTTGATCTTATTTTAGAGTAATTAACTTAGAAGAATTTATGCTGTTTTTAACGTGAAAGGTGTTTTATAATATAAATTAGAGTAGAAAAAGAGAGGCAGATAAAGCTATAAGTAGATATTATGTATATAATAAGCTTTTATATAGTAAGCTCAAATGAATTTTTATAAGGTAACAATGATTTACTCATAAAGGCACTATCTAAAGGAAATTTAAAAGTAAATAGACCATAAGAATGAAATAGCTAACTTTAAGATAATTGGTCTGATAAATTTTATTTAAAGCACCATTCCAAAAACATGGAAATCTAAGATTAAAATGGTTTAAATAGCTTACTCAATAAAAAGAAGGAAGGATTTACTTAGGAAATTATAATAAGATGCTAGATGGTGCTATTCTTTAAATCCATATACAGTTGCTCATTTAAATTAGCATAATTGCTTAATAATTATAAGCATATTAAATAACATCCATCTTCATTTAAAAGCTTTTAAAATTACTCTTTCAAAATGCAGTAATAGAAAAACCTTAGACAGGATTAAAAAAAATCCTTTTTAGTGTATTAACTCAAACTGTGTGAAAGACTTGAACATATAGAAGGATTAATAAAGACAATTATGCTGCTTCTTTAATAGTTTTCATCAACTTAAGAAAACTAAAAAAATACAACTTTATTTTACTTTCTTAAGCAAAAGCCTACATAGATTCTCATTAGTTTTTACCTGTTAATTTATTGATTATAGCTATAAAGATCGATAAGCATAGGATAAGCAAATTACCAACTTTTGATTTATTTTCTATTTGCATAGCTATAATCAAAAAAAAATGCTTAGACTATGCATATTTTATATTAAAGGTATAGAAGGAATTTATCAATTAAGGTATTGAATATCATCCTAAACTAAAAACCTGAAATTGGAAGTGAAGGAAAAGTAGAAGGTAAAATCTTGCTAAAAAGTTAAAGTTTTAGTGTTGGAAAGAAAGAACGAATTTGGATCAAATCTAAAGGAGTATATAGAAGAGAATGTAACTGAATTTCTTCTTAAAAGTTGATGAAATTCAAAAGCAGTTTAAACCGGACTTTCATATAAAAGATTTATATTCAAATATAGACAAAATAGGGAAAAAGCATCTCATAATTATACTAAAAAATATATATCTTCAGCTATTTTAAAATAACTCCTAAGTTTCTACAAATCGTTAAAATGCAAAAAGAAGAATTAAAAGATTGACTTACCTTGTTTAAAAAAATCAGTCTATAAAACTAATAATCAGCAGCTAATTTAATTTTAAAAGTCTTAATCTATTTATTTTAAGAAAGGCAATTATTAGATAGTTAAGAATTTGTATGTTAATAACTAACTATAATCACTAAGTTAAAAATGATTAAATAGACTCAGAAAAAAGTAAATTATAATCCTAGTTTTATAATAGACTTTAAAAAAGATAAAATAGAGAGAGCTAAATCAATCGAGAAATTTAACATTAAGGATACCAATCCTTCCCTTCAGAAAGAAACAGGCGCTATTCCACTTAAAGTTATTAAAAAACTGAAGTAGTTTATAAGGCCGAAATCTTGCAAATGTATAGCATGTAGAGGTAAATGGGTAAACCATGCGGATAGAATAATGAATCTAATCACATTTCCTTAGTTTTAAGAGGAAAAAGAAAAGAAAAAAGAAAAAAAGCAAACAGTTATATTTGGTCGCAGGAACAATCTTTTTTCACGAAAGGAGGACTAAAGATCTAGTTGATTAAAAAAATTCTAGAATAAGAAAACTCTAGTTCAAGAGATTCTAACTAAAAACGATAATAAAAATTCCAAAAGTATAGGAGACTTCTAGCAAAACTTCTAGCAAAACTTCTTTAGCTTTATATCTTTCGTTGATCACTTTAGAAAATAAAAAACTCAAGTTATTATTGAAAAAAATTCTAGCACTACATCTGATTAAGAGGAATCAGTTGAAAGTTAAGAGTACAAAGTTTTGGATACAGAAGGTAGTGTGTGAGAAATTTAAAATTATAAGCCAAATAAATTTGCAATCCCTACACCTTATACACCTTAAGTTAATAAGTTCATAAAATCAGTAAAATCAAAAAAATATAAAGAAACAGAAGGTTCAGAAAGGAAAATATCTAACGAAGATTTGTAAAAAATCAGATTAAATCGAATGAAAAAGAATAAAGCCAGGCTAATGCCGATGTTTGAGGCTAGAAATAATCCAGTATTTATCAATAAAACAAAAGTTAAGATGTGGCTATAGAAGTATTACCAAAGTATAGAGTAGTTTAATGATGAGTACTTTAAAAAAAATTATCAATACCATGATGAGAACTATATTAATCTCAAGAAACGAAGCAGAAGATTACAAAGCCCTGATTCAAATGAAAAATCTTAATAAACGTTCGCTTAGAATATAGTTAAGAATTCTCCTTTAAGAATAAAGATAATCAAATCACCTGCAGATATCAAAAATTCATTTAATGATAAATCCATCGAAAAAAATCGATCTCTTTATTCATTCAAAAATTCAATGAGTAGTTCATTTCAAGACAGAGAAATTCAGCCAGAAGACTAAGAAGAAATGGTTAAGTTGATATAGTAGAAATAAAGTAAAATATATAAAGAACAGTAAGAAAAAAGATAAAAAGAGTGTCAACAAAATATCTAATGGTTGTCTAATGATTATGTTTGGAATATATACAAACTAAAAAAACAGTAAAATGATACTCACATTTAGAAGATAACTAAAAAGAGTTAAAGCACTAGAAATTTGGAAATTCCTTAGAGAATGTTAAAAAATTCCTAGATGACTAAATCTAAATCAAACTCACGAAAGAAAATCGATGGATTAGGTCTACCCTAAATTCCTGAATTGAAATTAAAGCCTCATAAAAATGTAAAAGAGAACAGTTCTTACATCTAATGCTCATTTAAATAGTATATGTATAGCGAGCAAGATTCTAGGTTAGATTTAAATTAGAATAAAGGAAATTAGAGTATAATAAAAAAGCATAAAAGCAAAATTAAATCTCTAGCAAGAAAAATGCCTAAAGTGAAGAGAATATATGCAGATGTTTGAAGAAATAACTTTCTTTAGTTTCTTAACTATTTTTATTAAATAAACCATATTGTAAGATTTTATCTTCGTTATCACATTATAATAGATCACTTATATCAAGGTAAAAATTCAATAAGTTATTGAAGAAGAGTTTAATTAGCAAATTTTTTTGAATCTAGAATTGAATAAAATCTCAAATCGATACGGTTTAAAGATTTAAAAAAGCGAATCGATTTCTTTAATGCTATCGAAAATAAAATAGAGCATCTAAACATATAGAAGTATATATTCCAATTTCTTAGCATAATTTTTTATTCCAAGATATCTAGTAATAAAGTCATTGATTTTATAAATCAAATTAGACAAAGAAGTTAAGAATTAAGAAAATTGACAGTTAAATCCCTTTATTTAACTTTTTAAAAGTCTTTAGTATATTAAAGTAAACTATTTATCTAAACTATTAAGAATGCCAATGTCTAATGTAATTTTATCCAACCTTTTTAAGATGATATATTTGAAGGACATAAATAAAAAATAGAAACCTTGAAAAAAGGATGAATTCATAAAAAGAAATTGCTAATTAAGGCTACATAACTAAAACTTATTTATAAAGCTAAGTAATAATATAATCTAAGGTCGCATAGCTCAGCTGGTTAGAGCGCTGTGCTAATAACGCAGAGGTCGTGAGTTCGAGACTCACTGTGACCATTTTTTTAATAAGCCATTTGGATAATAACTAATATTCATTAATTATATTAATTAAATTGAAAAATGTATAGTGTGGCTATCTATATTTGTAAATAAATCATACGATAAGTTACTTTACTATGATGTAAACTAAAATTTTAGACTACCTTCACTCATTAATTATCATATAGCTTATAAGGAGAACTTCATAATAAACACTTTTTGCTATTAATACAATTTTTATCTTCTTTCTTGAAGAATCACATTTCTAATGAAATGGTTAGGATAATACTTATTCTTACATATAAAGCAGAAACTTGCAGAATCATCACTCTTCTTCCAATGATACTCTTACATATGCAACTATTATCAGATAAAACGAAAATTATATCCACATTAGCTACGAACTAATTCTGCATTTAAGCTACCTTTGCTGCACTAAAAGCATTTTTCAATCGAAGAATAAAAAATGTTGCACTTGTTTTCATCTAGAAAATTCCTTTAAAACACTAGTTTCAAATATCTTTCCTATTTTAACTACCTCATTATAACAGTTTGCTATCTAATTTTTACATATCTCACAAAAAAATTACACTCTAGCAAATGAAATCATAAATAGCAACTTAAGCAGTCGTTTTAGTTTGTAAAAAATAAGAAAGAAAATTTAGGTGACAGACAGATATTTAGATGCAGCTTCTTGTACTTTGTTATAGCAATATATCACACATTTTAAAACCAACAAATCTATATTAATAATAAATGATTAAACTTAATCCAACTAACAAACATCATACAATCTAATAATTATATCTTTATCTCTTTTTTACTTTCGTTCTAGATATTATGATAAAATATTTTCTTTGCTTATCATTCTAAAATTTATTTTTAGTAGCAGAAGATAAATAAAAATTGCTAGACTCTAGTTTTATACTATCATTATATTGATTAAATTTCAAAAGTTTGATAATTTCAAATCATTTGGTTTGTAAAAGCTAGCAAGATAAATCAATTTAAAAAAATTTAGTTATAACTATCTTTTATTATCAACCTTATTATCTAAATGGCCTTTGCTTACTGAAAAAGTTTAATCTTTTTTATTTCACTTTTTAATACCTTTTGCTATTTATCTATTCTTGAAAACTTACTGTTAGTCTATCTTTAGTCCAGTTTTATTTTAATATATATGATTCTAATTATCGATCACTTGTTTAAAAATATCTTCCACCTTAGAAAATTCTTAAATTTCCAGGTTTATTGAAAAATAAAGAAATTAAGTTCATTTTATCTACACAATATCTAGATAATTGACTCCTATAGCTTTCTTATTAGATTTAATTTCTTCAAATTGTCAAGAACATATTAAGCTTTATAAGTAAAAACTGCAATTAAAGTTTCTCAATTTTACAACAGAACAGCATTATCACTAGAATTTTGTAGATGCTTCATCAACTGATTTTAAAACTTCTTTTTAAGTATACAATAAATCCATTCCAGCGATACTAAAAGAACTGTTTCATTTTTAATTGAGGAAATAGACTTTTAATTCTGTAAATAGGTCTAAATTGGAATTTTTTGTTTAAGTTTGAAATATATAAGATTCCAAAAAAAGAAGCAAGAAAAATAGGAAGTTAATACTGCTTTGTTTTTAAGAGAAGGAGTTTAACTACTTAAGGAAATAAATTCAGTTACATTTTTGTTAAAGCTTTTTCATATTTTATTAACTCTTCTAAACCATTAACCGTGGGACTCTTGCTAGCAATCCGTATTAATTCATTATTATAACTCTGATCAATAAAATTTTTAAGGAAGAAGCTTTCTTCTAACATTTTAAAATAAAGATTTCAGCTTAAAAATGCGCTTGCATCTTTAAATATCTCACATTTTTTTATTTATTTGCAAATTTTTAAGTTAAAAGCTTATTTCAGCTGATAAAATTTCTTTTATATCACCAAATATTTTTATTTCTATCCAAAAAGATGTATCTCTTCTTACAACTATAAGCAAAACTAACTTATTAATTTAGTTAACTTCGATAATCTTCTCTATATATTATTTAGAAGCTTTTTAATATTCAAAATTGCTGCTTATTTCTAATTTTATTTGTAGTTATCTCTTTATTTCTCACTAGCAATAACGATATCGATTCGTATATACTTTTATAGCAATTCCTTAACTCATTAACCAAGCTTTAACACATTATTTTATAGAAGAATTGCAATAATATCATTGATTAATAATTTTCAAAAGCATGTCTTTATTTCTAATACTATTAATAGATTATCTAGCTCTTTAAAAGAGCTCTTGTATTATATTCTTTAGCTTAGTTACTAGAATTAGTTATTTAGCTATAGTTATCTATATTTACCTTTCTCATCGTATTGCTATTATATTAGCTGAATATTCCAGTCTTGTTTAAATTAAAAGACTAGAAAACTTTGATTGCTTCTAAGTTTTTAAATTAATGACTCCTATTTAGATAACTGATCTTTATGATACCTAGAGCTTTATTATTCTCTGCTTTCTTATAATTTTTTCCTCTTTAATGGAATTTAGATTTTTAGGCTTTTTCAGTGCAGTTTGAACATAATTTTATATATTCTAAGTTTTATTGTTTACAGACTGAAACTTTTAAGATGCAACTATAAATTTCTGTTTGTGAATGTTTGGAAAAGCTCCTAGCAATAGAGAAGAACGATTATGGGAAATATCAGAAAAGTACTTTTTGTTATGACTATCGAAGTTAAAAGAACTAGCCATATGATGACAAAGGCTGCATTAACTAAATTAGAGTTGCAGTTCCTCCTTTTTTCTTTTATCTTGTTGAACTATTAAAAACGACTTGATTAGGATTAAGCAGCAGATAAGTAAAAATTTTCAGTGAATACTCACACTTAAAAGTACTCATTAAGTTATCATTCCGAATTAGTCTTTATTAAAAAGGCCAGAACGGAAGAGTTCTTAAAGTATCAATGATTAAACCCTAAAATATTCACTTTTAGTTTCTCTTAAGAATTAAATCCAGAATCCTTCCAATCGTTTATCCTCATATAAGTCTAAAGTAAATCATAGAAAGTATGGATGAACATGATTCAAAAAACATTTAATCTTGAATAGCTTTTCCTTTAATAAAAAGAAGGAATGCAACTATAATCTATAAGGAGCCTTAAGATACTTTATAAAATAAGGTTTTAGCATATCTCTCTGTATTAGAGCTTCTTTAATAATTATTATACATTTATTATTCAAGTCAAAAGCTTAATTGTTAGCCTAGGAAATTATTGAAAGTATAGCTATTTAAGTTTAGATGGTCTCTTTTAAAATTTAATTATAAAGCATAAGGCTAAAATGGAAGGATTTGATAAGCGATGTACTTAAATGAAAGAGAGTTAAATCCAAAAATGTGATGAAAGGATGTCAAAGTCAGTGATTTCAATTTTTTATGTTTTGGATCTAATTTTTTAAAGAAAGGCAAAAGAGAAAAACTTAGTTTAAGGAAGAGAAGAGGAATAGCATCTTTCTTAAAAGAAATCTTTGGAGTTTCATTAAGACTAAAGATTATAAGAAAAAGGAAATACAAATGGAACCATGAACTTAAGCTTTAATTGATCAAATCTAGCTTTACTTTTGGGAATAATTTTAATGCTTTAGATATAAGTGGCGAAATCTTAAAGCTATATTTAACTAACTTCTTAGAATAATTCTGAATAGTTTTAAAAAAAATAAAATGTCTACACTTTTTCGAATAAAAACTACGATCCAAAGTTCTCTTCTTAGGCATATTCAATTTCTGCCTGAATTAAGCTTACAGATTGTTCGCAAGACTACTATAATTATTTTATTATATATACAGACCAATCAAATTATGATGTTTTATTAGTGTCTAATAAAAACAGAAGTATTATGAAAATTGCGTTTTAAACTATTAAATTAGGTAAACAAGGAAATGCAAATGTTTAAATCGGCTAAGGATGCAACTAATGGATTTTCTCAGGAATGACTTTTGCTACTACAATTCTTGAAGGCTACATAAATGAAAATTTTATGATTTGTGGTGCTTCGCCAAGCTTTAATTGGAATTCGGTAGTATGTAAAAGGTTTTCTTTACCTAACCTTTATAAAATAGAAAGCTAATTGATAGTTGGTTGTAGTAGTGTAACTAGCTATATGTGAGGGTATTTATTTGATATTAGATTTTATACTAATAACTATTAAGCTACTCAGACATATTTCACAAATCTATATTACGATGAATATTTCCTAGTTTAGTGCATATCATGTTCTTTTTCTGTGACTGACTCTTATAATATTACTCTTTGCAATCAATGTTGAAGTATTTTAAAAAGTTGCTTTCAGTGTTCTCGGTCTAAACTTATTTCTAATGGATAAGCTGTTGATTTTTGCCCTTCACATCAATATAATAATTAAAGTAAAATTTGTGAGGATTGTTCTGAAAACTGTGCTGAGTGTCAGACTAGTAATGATACCTGTACTAAGTGCTATTAATACTAATCTGTAACAAATGATTCTTATTGTGAGTGATGTAATCATACGTTTCCAGACTGTACTTCATGCGATTTAATACAAGACAAATGCTACGATTGCTTGTTTCCTAAAGTCTTAAAGTAGAATTAATGTGTATTATGTTAGAGCTTTGAGTATAACGACAACGGAGTGTGCTAATTCTGTAATAAATCTATAGATCATTGCATTGAATGTGGCTATACTGGAAGTAATTGCAGCAAATGTGAGAGTGGATACACTTGATATAACGCTGAGTGCTTTAAGTGCATTGAAAAGCAGGAATTTTTCTAACTTGGGAAATGCTTATCTTGCAACTTTTCCATTTCTAATTGCCTGGAATGTGACGAAACTGGAAGTATTTGCCTTAAATGTGAAAATGGATTTTATTTCGATCAGCAATGTAAACCATGCAGCCAAACCATTCCTGACTGCTTAGAATGTGCAAATTCTACTTATTGCAGCATTTGCCAATCAGGCTTTATATTTACTGGTGATAAATGCATTAGAAACTGTTCTGAATTTTAGTTTCTTGAAAGATTTTAAAACTGTTAAAATTGCTCGTTCAGTATTAAGAATTGCAAAACTTGTGATAAAAGTACTGGGAATGAATGCTATTCTTGCGAAGACTAATACGAACTAAAAGATAACGAATGCATATTTAAATGCTCAGAGGGATTTACAAATTCAAATGGAAAGTGTGTTTCTTGCGGGTAGTAGATATAAAATTGTATCTATTGCTTGAATGAAATCGTTTGTTTGCAATGTGAAGAGCCATTTATTTGGGATTAGAAAACTTAATAATGTCTTAGCATTAGTCTTAGTGATTTCAACTGCAATTTATGCGATTTCAAAAAATGCATAGACTGTACTGAAGAACAATTCAAGTAAAATTAGACATGAGATGAGATCTAAAAAAATGAATGCAGTATATGTGAATTTTGCTCAACTTGTGAGTGTTAGGTAGAAAATTGCAATAGATGCTGAGTCTCTAATTGCATTGAATGCTCTACTGGGTATGAACTTGAGAATAATTAATGTACAGTTAAGCAATAATAAAACTAAGATGCTGAGGAAAAGATACAGTTTTACGAGGATATAGACAGTTTTAACATTACAAAGACAGAAAAAAAAATTATAGAACTATCTTCAAGTTTAGCTTTGCTATAGTAAAGTTCTGCTGCTTCTTTTTCTATTGCTGCAGCTATAATTTCATCCAATTCAATTTCTTTATGGCTGTTCTTTAGTATCATTTGTAAGTAGTAAATGGTCATGTTTAATTCGTTCATTAATGTCAAAAGACCTAATAACTTGAACGCTTATTATTTTTAGAATTTTAATAATTTCCTTCCTTTTGGCATAAATGTTTAACTTATAGAATCTTGAAAAGTGATGCAAATGGATAAATGAAACTTGCTACTTTTAGGGTATTAAAGCTATGCCTTCTTAGTAAACGCGATTTATCCTTTATTAGTAATTTTAGCAATAATAGTTCTTGATCTCTTGGCTTTATTTCTCATCAAAGTTAAGAAACTTACACCAATTGTGGAAAAGCTACTCAAGTAAACACATTATTCACTTATTTTATCCCTTTTCCAGGCTCAATCCTTGTAGATTTTCTTGAGTTTCTCTCTCAATATCTATCGCTTTTCTTTCAGTAACGCGGAAGAATCAGTAAACAGTCTTTTTTCTATCCTTAGCTTGGTAATTTTTTTATATAGATAACTTGCGTTATTATTATATTTAGGATCTTTAAAGTAATTTCCAATTAGAAGAAAAGTGAAAATCCCCAGAATTAGTAAGAGGATAAAAAAACTTGGTAAAGGTTCGAGTTCAAATATAGAGTCCTTCTAAAAGAAATGAAAAGAGACTATGGAGCATTTTACTTTCCACTTTTCCTCTGTAGAAGGGTTTTCTTAGCTTTCACGGTTATAATGTTCATGGATTCTCCTTAAGTCTAGATAGCGCTAATCTCCCTAACCTGCTTTGTGTGAGTTATTTACATTCTAATAGTAATGCCTTTTGAAAATAAGCTAGCTAACATATCAGAGATTTGCTTAGAAATACTTCTACTTTTGATATATTTAAGCAATTTTAGCTTCGTTAAGCTGGATGAAAAAAATGAAGCTACTAATAATCCTGATTACGATAAAAGGCTAGGGAATGCAATCATTTTAATATCTACCTTTTTTACACTGCTTGGGTTGGTTTTCATAATAGTATTTTCAGCGTATGGGTTATATCGCAAATGTAAAGAATGGATTACACTACGAAAAAGCTAGAAAATAGTGTATGATGAATAGAGAAGAAATGAGTCAGCAATTATGAACTAAAATATGTCATAAACCACTGACAGGCTATTTATCATCCAATAATAGAACGAAGTTGGTGATATTTAGAACGAAAGCGGGAAATAATAAATAGTTGGTATGCAATGCTAAAAAAAGAGAGATCTTAACATCTTAGCCAAAAAGTGAAGGGATTGCTATATTAATATCTACCTAATTTAAAATTTCAATCTTTAAATCTATTTATCAATAAAGCAAATTTAGCTTAAGAAGTAAAAATATCAGCAAATATATTTAAAACCAAGATCATAATTATAATTAAAACCTATTTTGCAAATAAATAAATAAATTTGATTATAGAGCGCGTAGCACTCTCATTGATGCGCAGCTCTTAAAAAAAAGTTTCATACTAACAAGGATGTTTCTTAGTGATAAAATTATCAGATAATGATAAACCTTGTTCAATACTGGTATAATTATTCAGTACTAATAAAAATGTTCAATACTGATATAATTTTAGAATACTCTTAATCTTTAATACTTGTTGGAAGTCCAAGGACATAGCAGGATTTTGTCTCATTGCATCACCAAAGCAGAGGACGACATGTGTCAATTATGGGTACTTAAATTCCCCACCTCTGATGGAGCTCGCAATATTATTTCTTTTTCGTTCCAGTATTAAAAATAAACGAAGCCAAATCAACCCAGTGTCGAATGTCAAAGAATCTTATGTCTCGAGGCCAAACCAAAGCAGAGGAAGACATAAAGTCGATTATGGGTACTTAACTTCCCCAACTTCTGATGAAGATGACCTTGTTGCTCACCTTCGAACAACTATAGCGATAAAAAAAATAAATAAATAAAATACACTTACTTCTAAGTTTTAATGCTATTAAACAAGTAGCTCAATCAGCTTTTAATTACATTTTAATTTTCCTTAATATTAAATTTAGTTAAGTTGGTAAAGTTAAAATATGCTTATGATAGAATTTTTGGAAATCCCTAATTTACTAAGTTTATAATTCTTATCAAATAACAATTAGCAATGCATTAATATAAATAAAAATATGTAATAAAGCATAATTATAGTTTATGCAATACTGCTTATATATTTGAAAAAAGCAATAAAGAGAATCTTTAGGGAGATATTATATAAAGTTTGCTTTTATTAATGACTTTAAAAAACACTTAAGACGTATCTATAAATATCGCTAAAGTTATTTAGAATCAATACAAAAGTTAAACTTAATTAAGTATCTTATATATATAGTTAGTTTAAGGACAAGTTAATAATTATTTTTAAAGATATCAATTTAATTAGAAAAGTTTAGCATATCAAAGAATTTGAAAATGAAATTGCGGATAAAATATATCGCAATTCTTCTTTATTTAAAAACTTAAATATTTGAGATTTATTAGTAGAATAAAGAAGGATAATATAAGAAATCGGATTTAAATTTAACTTTAATTAAATTAACTATCATTTAAGTGTTTTATAATCTTAATAGCTAGCATATTAGATAGTTACTAAAGGTTTAGATAATTTAGAAGTACAAAGGAAATTTGATTTTTATACATACTCTAATATTCAAGAAGTACTTGAGAATAAATTGCATCAGTTTATTCGAAAATAAGGTATTTGCTAATTTTCCAGGTTAAAACATGAAGCCTCCTATCATCTTGTTTTTGAACTATATTTGGTAATAAATAAATTAAACCAGCAAACTATATAAATTAATATTGCTCTAATACCCTAATTTAGTTAATTTTTATTTATACTAAACTTAACTAATAAACCTAATAGCATAAATAAGAAAAGCTAAATTAATTAATAAATCTTAGTCTTTTAGAAACTTCTTAATTAGACTTTTTTAATAGTTTTCTATATTTTATCTTAGTAATCTAAGTAATTTATTTCCATATGCATCAGTTCTATTTATTTTTAGTCTCAATCATTTTTAACTATATTTATACCTTTTTCTATTAAACTCCAGATAGTTCAAACTAATTTTTAAATTAAGATATCTCTTAGAAAGTAAAAATAAAGCATGACAAAAATATTTAGTTATTCTAATCTTCAGATCTTATAATTTTTTTATATGGATGTAAGTCTTAAAGGCCTTCAATGGTTTATAAGCCTTTTCAATTATAAATAGATTTTAGTTAAAAAGGTAAATAAAAATAATTTCTTAAGCCATTTTAATTTATTTAATAGCTCTAAATAGTAAATATAACCTTTAGCTTTATCCATTATACATTTTTAACTTTATGCTTTAAATATTTAACCCGCATTTGTAGCATATAACGAAATCTATTACAACTAGATAAATTATAATCGCTCCTTCAATCATACAGATTTAATCTTTTTAATCTTTAAGGAGTTGAAGACATTTTAAAAGAAATTTCGAACAATCAGGCATCTAAAAATTAAAATAAATAACTGTATAAAAATAATTGATTTTTATATCTTTCTCCATAAAAACATTATTAGAAAAATAAAAGTTAAAGGACTTTATATGAAACTATTTAATCTCTTATTTCTTAAATGTTGAGATATTTTTATTTTAGGACTTACAAGATTCATAGAGTATTTAAATTATACTCATGGAACTTTATTTGTTAGATTGATGGAAATTTAAGATTCAATATATATGAATTATTAAAATCCTACAGTAGTATTCTCTCAGAGATATACGAACAAGATCATAATTATAGATAAATAAAGAATATTCCAGAATAGATTTAGAAAATAGCTTAGCCTATTAAATTTAATTGAAAATAGGTTATTATTATACTTTTATTATTTATGATATTTTGCCTTTAAAATTTTACATTTTAGCTTCTATTTTTTAGTTATCATTATTATAATACAAATGACTATCCTTAAAAACCAATAATAAGTTTTGTATTTCTTAGTCATTTCCTTAATTAAAATACCATCAATTCTTTTTACATAACTAGTATATGCTTAAGAGACAGGCAGCTAGTTTTAAGCATAAAATGCTTAGTCTTCAAATCTAATTCTTATACTAATTACAAAAATCAAGCTTTATATACGTTATAGCTTATAATTTTAGGGTCTATAAGCATTTCCATCTTTATAGGTGTAATAAGTTTGCAGTGTACTTATAAGAATTGTGAGCTGATAATTTAATTTTACTATAAAAATCAAGAAAAAAAGCAATATCTAATAAACAAAAATAACTTTAAGATTGGAACTTCACCAATTATATAAAAATAATAGTCACGTATTTAGGAGTATTTTCGCATTAAAAAAAGAAAATTAGAAATTGATGTAAAGAAATCATCTAAAAATATCTAGCGGAAAAGAAAAAAAGCTGTTTATTAACTGCTAAGGTATAAAAACATGACACCAAGGCTATTCAAAAACCTTTTAAGACTTTTTACACTCCCTAAGACAGAATATGGAGATGATTTAGTGCCCTGAAATACGCTAAATAGATTTTTTGTTATAATGAAATGAATAAATGTAAATATGAGATTTATATCTATAAAAAAATTCTAAGCAAATAATAAATTTTCAATGAACCATGTTATATAAATCTTAATTGAATGCTTTTATAGCATATTATGGCACTGAGATTTTTTATTCCTTTTTTTATAAAATTAGAAAAGAAAGTATTGAACTTCCTTAATCTACAATCGTAAATTTATTTAGAAATATATGAAAAAAGGATAAAATACTTTGATGATGTTTAGCGATTATTTATATTTTATAAATATATATGATTATTAAGCGCGAGCATCTCTTTGGTGATAAATTTTTTCAAATTTAATATCAATATTAAAAAAGAATGTTCTCATACTTCTTGTAGTCATTCTAACCGTCCAATGAGTCACATCAACAAGAAGTTAATAAAAAAATTTGAACTTGCAGATGAAATAGAATCGAGACTCATGAAACTTAAGATTTTGTATGTTCATTTTATCTCTGTGCAATTCTCTATTGATTTTTATATTTAAATTAATGATTATTAATTTCATTTTTATATTTAATTTGCTTATTTAACTAATTTACTGATTGTAAGTGGATTCTTTCTTCTATTTGTATTGTTTAATTAAACTACTGGCATTTTAGATAAATATTTGATAATTAGTTTTTGACTTTAATAAACTAAATTTACAAAATTCAAAAAAATGGAGTCTTAAAATCTTGTTCCCGGCTTTTTCTTGAGCAAAGAAGAGAAAAAAGCTCTAGAGAAAAAGCAGGCATAAAAAAAGTATCAAGAGTCTTCATCTCCCCACTTATAAAACTAATAAAGAACCTAATAACTAAAATAAATACCTCCTAAAGTAATAAAAAGAAAGGAATCTAATATAATAGCAGGAAAAGTACTTCCATCAAAGATAATTAAAAAGGAAATCAATATTTAACAGTTAATATTTGAAATATCCAATATCTAGGAAGAGATTAAATTGCTTAAGTAGGAAAATTAAGAACAAAGAAACTTATTATCGCTTGTATAAGATAACTTAGAGATTAGAATTATTAATTAAGAAAGGGAACTCCAAGCATATTGGAACATTTAAACTGAAAATAGATAAGAAACAGCAAGGCTTGGAAATATCGTATAAAAACAAGAGTTGGAGTTTATTAAGCAAAAGAATATTAGCAAAAACATAACTAATTAGACAAATTAGATGGAGATAGAATAAAAAGAGGTTATAAATCGAAAATCAATCAGATAAGTAAGGAAGAAATGCTACTAATGTAAGAGTAAGTGACATTAGTACAAGAATTGCTAAAAATTTTAGAATTTCAAGAAAAATTTTGGCGTAAAAAAAAGAAAAATACTAAAGGCTCTATTGCAACTGGCATGTAATATTTACAGAAGAAAATGATGTGAAGTACCTTTTAAAATAATAAGAACAAGAAATCAAAGAAGCTAAGAAAACCTTAGTGAAGAAAATTTCATTAGAAAATCAAGAATGATGAGAAGTGTTGCTGATAAAACAACTTATCTTAAACGATGTCCAGATTAGCACTGTTGAACATTTTAATTTTTGTATTGTATTTTGTTTTGTATAAATTAAATCTACATACTAACTAGCGAAGGGGAATTAAATAAGATTAGGTTCATAAATAGCAGCTTAAAAAGAACATAATCATTAATAAACTTAAAACTGGCGCTTCTTTATATTTATTTTAAAAGACTGATATAAACTTATGATTTTATAGCTGATTGGTTTTTGAAATATTGCTTTAAGATTTACTTTAAGAGATAGATAAATAAATTGAAGGTAATTTCTAAGAACAAATTTCAAATAAGATAGTAATAAAAAACTTTTAATTCTCTAATTTTTTGTATAAAAAGAACTTTCTTTCCACTTACTTTTTATATATCTACCTTTAGATATTTTAGCATAAACTTGTATTATGAAGTCTAAAGTCTAACTTATAATAAGGGAGCATAGATAAAATAGCTAATCTAGTATCTAAGATTATAAGAATAGCTTTAATTACAACTATATTCTCTCCAGATAACAAAGACTTTCTTTTCTAATCCTTCTAGTTAAATTATAATCTCCTAGCATAATCTTAAAGTTTAAAAATAAATATTCTAAAGTCTAGAAATGTTTTAACCAACTTATTTAGAATCGAAAAGCATGATTTTCAATAATTGTTTTATAATATGGGTATAATAATCATATTTATTAGCCAAGCTTTAGTTTATTAAGAGGAAAGAAAATTTAAAATATTTAAAAATTATAAATATTCTCAAAAGAATTAAAGAGGCTATACCTTACATACTATACAAGAGAGACTTTTATCTAAATTAATAAATTTAAATCCTATCAAACCATTTTAATTTCTAAATAACTAATTACAATATCATAATACAATGGATCTAATTCTTGCCCATATGAACTTTCTTCATAGCTCCATTTTTAATTAATGCTTTTAGAATGTTTCCATTTAAGAAATGATGAATCTAAAATTTAGTAAAATGATTCGAATGCAATTATGAGTTCCATTTTCTTCTAAGTTATGTTCTAGTAATCTTATTTCTATGGAATTAAACATTTTCTCTGCATCAATCTAAGTTGCTATTTATTTATCTAAATTAAAAAAATAATCTAAATATACTTAATGAATGAATTAATTAATTTACGTGATTTCACCTTTATTTGGTTAACCACAAATCAAAAATTTAATGTTAAATAAAAGAGACTTCACATTTGCTTGGATCTTGTTTATCATATGTTCTAAGGATTTTTAATCTATTTTTTCTGAGAGTTTCTTATTAAATTCATTAATTGCATGCTATATGTTTGGAGCTTCTTTGTTTAGCTGGAGTATTTTCTCCTGTATAGTTTACCTTCTTGATTGCAATAGATCCTGAAAATATTTTCCCATTAGTTTTCTACTATTTTCTTTTATTTTCATTAGAATTGGAAACAACTTCTAACTTTGTGCCCTGGTTGCTTGCAGTATCAACATCTCATTATTTTCCAATAAGGAATATATCTTGTTGTAGGTTGTTGCTCTACATCTATCTAATCATTCGTCTACATTTTTTGCAGTAACATGTTTTCAGTTAACTCTTCGAATTGATTAAATTTTGTTTCTAACTATTCTATCCTGATAGCCTCTAGCTATTTATTTTCAATTTTTCTTTCGAGTTCTTGTACAGTTCTTAAAAGTTTAAAATTTGCTAATTTCATAACTTGTGGTTCTTAAAGTATTTTTATTAATCGTAACTTGACTAAGATGATTCCTTTTGAGAAGAGATTTTTTACAAGTAAATTTACCATTTTTATTTATTTAAAAATAATTAGAATTTTTGGTTATACCTATACTATATTATATTCAACTGTCTTTTTAAAAATTGTACTAAATTACTAGAATCTCATAAACCTTTTAAAATTAATCTATTTAATATTTAATTCAACATTATTATAAAAGGAAATTATAGGAAAGAGCTATAATACTTATTTGAAACTAATTTAATTTAGTTTAGCTTTTATTTACATTCAATTTAATAAAAGATAAACTAGTAGAAGGGAACTTAATATAAATAATCAGTTACTACTAAAAATATAAAAGTTAAATGAGATAATAATAGAAACCTTTTTCAACTATAACTTACTAATAAAATTAAGTTAATAAGAATTTTTATATCTCCTAAAGAAATAAAATTAAAACTATGATGATTGTTATAGATATAAAATGTATAAAAATAGGTTAGGTAATCATTTTCGAAAATATAAAAAGATTATATAATTTATAAACATAAATTAAGATAGTAAGTATTAAAATAAATTATTTCCTTAAGCTTATAAAATTATCTAATTAAAGGTAAAATTGATATATCGATTTTTATTTAAGTATGATGTTAAAAGTGCTTAAATTTTAAAATTAATGTGATAAGCTATGATGGGATATAAATATTAACTTCTAACTAAAAATAAAAATTTATTAGTTTTTTATAAAAAAAAGGATTAGCCATGTATTAAAACTCTTAGCCTTGTAATAATAGAAACCATAAAATAAATTATTTTATTAAATATAGCCATAAAGCTTTATAAACACAAGGTTATATCAATTATTTTTCTACAGTTCTTAATTAAATCATTATGAAATAAATTAAATTATTTTTATGAACATTTTTTTTATTTATCTTCACTGCTACAGAGCATAAAATCGTCTTCAGAGTTTTAGACTATAAGCTCTTTAGGTTTCTATTATAGCTTTGTTATCTTCTTTATCTTTTTATTTTAATTTTTAAATTGTAAAGTTTATCTAGTTTATTATGAATTTAATGTTTCTGACTTACTATTTTCATTTACATTTATCGTTTGATCCAAAGTGAAAGATCTTCAAATAATAGTATCACTTTATGAAATGTTGAGGGTTTGTAATCTATAATCCTTAATTGATTTAGAATTTGCTTTAATAGTTGTCAGGCTTTAATGAGTTAATATGTTTAAGCTTAAAGATTATTCTTTCAAATTCTTTGTATTTTAGTTGTTTTTGATAATTTGCTTTACTCTTACCTTGATATTTTTATCTTTCATTTATTAAATTTCTTTCTTTTGCACTTTAATAGTTATTCACTAGTTTCTATTATTTTTAAAAGATATAAGATTTAGAGATTGTTAAATCATCATAACATGGATTCTTCATTAGACTGATGAATTATTAAGATATTCCACCCCATAATTATAGTATTTAATTTGAGTAATATAGGAACAAAGACTTTTTAAATACTTGCTATATGATTAATAGTAGATCTGTCTACAGAATCCAATTTAAAGCTTTTTATTTATAAATTATGAAAAATTTCTAAGCAGCAAGTCAGAATAATTAGTTAGACATATTAACTTTATTTTCTTGCCTAATAGAAAACTAGAAGAAAAATTGAGAAATAATACTCCAATTAAATCTAATTATTCTCAAGAAAATACCTTAATAATAGATAAATTAGATGTTTACTATGAAGCAAATAAGGAGAAAAATTAGTTTTCACAAAGCAGAATTAGTTTAAATTAAGCAAAGTAAATGACAATAGGAGGCTATAAAATAATAAAAGATAATTAATGCTGAAATGAGTTTATTCTCTATTTTAGCTTACTAAGATACTTATAAATATCTACAAATGAAAGAGTAAAAAAGTTATTATGCATATACAAGTGTTGAAAAAATATAACTCTTAAAATTAATCTTTAAGATAAATAATTATTCAACTTAAACTTCAAGACAGTATAATATCAAAAGCAGCTATTTTTAACTAATAATACCAAAAATTAAAAAGAGAGAAAAAGATTTATAGTTCGTGTAGTATGTAATCATCTATATTTCGGAAGAAAGTTTGAAAAGTTCTAAAATTAAATTATGTGCATAGAGGAAATCTCAATGAAGATAAGAGCAAAAATTCTTAAAAATAATTAAAGTTGATAAAGTAAAAGCTGTATTATTACAATATCTTGCCTTTAATAAATTTTATAAGTGATCTCATTAATAAGCATAGCTTAAACTTATTTCTCTGAATTATCATTAATTTAAAATTTATCTACGCTAAATGTAATTATAAGCACATCATCCCTATTTTTTAAAAGCTTTCAAAATATTAAACTTCTAAATCGCTTTAAAGCAGAAATAAAATGATATATATAGTTAAATTCAAAGTATAACAAATAAATTTAAGAACTGCTTAAAATAAAGCACTATACTTCTATCCAATTATCTTGACTACTTCAAGTATTATTTATCGTATTAAGAGTTGTTATAGTATCATAAGAAAGCTTGTTATTGTAGATTAGAGCTAAAGTTAAAGTAATTTGAGATTTATTTTCTACCAATATTTGATAATTTGATTAAGTGAAATTAAGCTAGTTAAATTTATTAAAGAGCTTATAGCTTTATTTATTATTGATATAAGCATAATTATCTATAATTAAAATGTCAATCTCTTTAATTATTTTTTATTTCCTTATCTCTAGAATTTCAGCTTATTTTACTTTTTTTGATATACTTGATCCAAATGTTCCAATTTAAAGAGATACTAACTCATTGCCTTCTAAAAATTTTTCTTAATATGGCTAAGATCCCGAGGGACTTTAATTTAGCGTTACAGCCTGGTTTAAATTTAACTCCAGTAACCAAGTAGAGAAATGAGGCATTTTCCTTCAATTTCATGATGGTGTTTCGAATTATCTAGAATTCGGTTTGGTATAAGACTAAAAAAATTAGCAAACTTCTTTCTATATAATTTAAAACATTTAAATTTATGATAAAAAATCACTAACCATCTCCTTTGTTAGTGATATTTGAGTATTCTTTGGATTTGCAATTAATACTCAAGGAAACTTTTCTGCTGTTACAACTTATTCAAAGATAAATAACTAGTTTTAAACTCTATCAGAATCTTTTGGGTAACTATTGCCTTTTACTTAAAGTACTAAAATAAATTAAGGAAGTATATCATTAACTTGGATTTTTACTGGGACTATTTATTCATTAAGATATTATAAGAATTAACTGTTTGATGCTAATGCCTTTAAATTAATTTTAGATAAGACTGATTAGGGTTTTCTATAAACAAGTTCTATTACTTGTAACTTCTAATGCTTCAAATGCTATGGAATTAATTCTAATAATTGTATCCAATGCTACTCCCTATGAGATTTTTCAGCAGATTCATGTGTGTGCAATCTAAAGTTATCAGTAGAATAAATATGTGAGAATATTTGTCCTATAACATAATAAGACTAAGACAATGATAAATAATGCGAGTTTTGTAATAAAATCATTTTAAATTGCGAAGAGTGTAATTAGCAAGGAACTATATGCTCTAAGTGTTAAAATCCTTGATTATTATACAATAGTTAGTGTGTAGAGAAATGCCCAAACGAAACATATTTTTAAGATAACTTAACTTGTTTCAAATGCGAATCTAGAATCTAGAATTGTGAAACGTGTGATATAACTGGAACTTTGTGTACAAAGTGTTAATATCCATGATTCTTATTCTAAAATTAATGCGTTTAAAGTTGCCCTAACGCTAGTTTTTATGTTGAGAATTTTATTTGCTTAAGCTGTAATTCCTCAATAGAGAACTGTTAAAGATGCAATTTAAATGGATCATAGTGCTTTCAATGCTAAGAATCTTTTATCTTATTCGAAAACTAGTGTATCTAGAACTGTCCGAACGAAACGTTTTTTATTGAAAATTCTACTTGCCTAAAATGCGAAAATAAAATAGAAAATTGCTAAGAATGCAATTCAAACGGAGATAATTGCACAAAATGTTTGAAACCTTGGCTTTTATTCGGCAATAAATGTGTTCAAAATTGTCCAAGTAATCTTTATTATGAAGAGAGTAAAAGCTGCTAACTATGTAATTAGAGTATAAGCAATTGCGAAATGTGCAATATAAATGGTACTGAGTGTATTAAATGCTAGGACCCTTATGTTTTGTTTGATGCTATGTGCATTGAAAGTTGTCCTAATCAAACTTACTATATTCAGAACTCCATTTGTCAAAAGTGTTCATAAATGATCGAAAACTGTAAATTCTGCGATATTGAAAGAAGAACATGTTTAGAGTGCTACGATCCTTATTTTCTTTTTCAAGAAACTTCTTGTGTTAGCAAATGCTAATAAGACTAGATAAATATCAATAAAACTTGCTAATCTTGCGAAATAATAATTCCTTACTGCTAGTTTTGCTCATGAAATCTTTCATAGAAGATAGAATCCACTTAATGCTTTCCAAATTTTACTTTATCAAATAATGAATGCATTGAGAAAAAATAAGAGAATAATTCTAAATCTGGTAAGAATGAAAATAATACTGACTCTTAAAATTAAGAAGAGGAATAGAACTAAGATTAATTTAAGGATATAAAAAAGAACCTTAATGACTTCTAAATTTCAAACTCAGAAAAAGATTTTATACAAAATTCTTCTGATATATCTACTGCTCTTGTTTACACTAGTGCTTTAGTAAGCTTAAGTTCTTTATTAACTAGCCTTTTTAGTAACTCTAAGTATTCAGCAAGTACTCCTAAATTTTTATAAGCTATTTTTATAACTCAACTCATTCTTATGAGCGCATATGTTGATATATAAAGACCTGAAGTTCTTAACGCTTACTATTATACTAATGTTGATAATGATTAGAAACAGAATGGACTAAGTAATAATAATTTTATTGGCTTAAATCTAAATTCCAACTAATTGAAAATAGATAAATAAATTTATGTTTAACTTAATTACTAAAGCTACACTCTATTATCCAATTTATTTGAAGCTCTCTTCCTGCTATTCATTTTACTTTTTATTGACTTACTACTCAAGATTATTGGACTCAAGTGTTACAAAACTAAAATAGAGAAAATAAGAACTAAATTTACGAACAGAAACTACGTCTCAGTGATTTACAGTATTAAGGCTCTTCAGATTAATAATGCTGTTATGTTACAACTTTATCACTTTACTGTTTCTGATTTTTATTCTGGCTTAAACTCCTTCCTTGCTATCCTAGTACTAGTAAGTTTTTATATTTAGAATATTTAAATAGCATGCATTTTTCATAGCTTTCACGTCCTTAATAAATATTACAGTTTAAAAAATAAATTTTAGGAAACTAAAGAGGAGAAGACAGAGAAATAAATAGCATAGATTAAAGAAAAGTATATAGTTTACTTTGACTAAAAGAAATAGGATAACAAGATGCAAACACTTTACTAAACTTCCTTTCTAGTAAGGAGACTTTTTGTTTCTTTTGTAGCTATTATATTAGTAGAGATATAAGTAGCTTAAATCATATTATACCTTATTCATTGTTTAGTTTGGTTCTTTTATATAGTTTATTTCAAACCTTTTGAAAATATTTTGTAGTATGCTGTTGAGATAAGTGGAGAAATGGTACTCATTTTTATTTATTTCTTTAACTTCTATTTCGAAGCTAACAGTCATAGCACTTATACTGATTGAAATACAGACGCGTAAACATTAGGAGTAGTGACCACAATAACATGTTGTCTTTTCACATTAATAGCTTTAGTAATATCACTTATATTTTCTTTTATAGATTTGTATAAATCTTGGAAAAAAGCGAGATAAGAGAAAATGTAGTAGCAATAGAAGAATAAGTAGTTACAATAGCAAGATTTAATCAACTAAGATGACTCGAAACAAAAAGTGAACATGCATAACACAACAGTTATATAAAGTCAACGAGAAGATTCGGATGTTCTTTATTAGATTCACGAAATTATAGAAGAAAAAAAAATGAATAAACATCACAAAAGACAGATAAGAAATCATAAATCCAAGAATACTAACCAAAAATAAACATGAAATGAACTCTTAAATTATTTTCTTTAATTTTATAATTTTTCATAATTCTTTATAATAGAAACTATAAAATAAATTTCATAAAAAAGATGTAGTTATTAATATCTCTTTTTAGACTTAGTTTAAAATTGTTAAAAGTAACTTTATATTCAGAATTTTTTGCTATAAATTATTTTATTAATAAAGAGATTTTATAATTGTTTTAGTTTAATTAAAATAGCAAACTTACCAATTAATCAAAGCTATTTTAATTTTCTTTTAGTATATTTCTTTATTTATACTTTTATTACTCAATTATTTATAATTATCCTTACCAATTAAAGATATTTATATATGTGATGCTTTCATCTATTTTTCTATATAATTTTCTATATTTAGCTATTCTTTTATTTTATCTTAATTCTCTTTTATTAATCATGTAATTTTTCATCATTTTATATTTATAAATTTATTATTAATTTTCATAAAATAGGATAAAACATTAAGTACTGAAATTGAAGTGTATTGCTTCTAATTTTCTATGCTTCTTTTATAATTTTTAGATATAATTACCCTATTTTTGTTTTAAGCTTTATTTTTAATTTCACTTTTTACTCTTAGAAATAACTTATTATTAGAGTATAAAACTTTAGTTATAGAGTAACCTATATTAAGATAATTTTATTTGATTAAAAAGCATCAATTTATTTTTTACCCAAATAAATAAAACAAATATTCTTATAGAGCGAACACTAATAATAATAACCTAAGGCTTTGCTTATTAATTAATATCTTTAAATTTAACTTAATTTAACTATTTTTACTAAATCTAAATTTAGTTAGGTTATTTATAATTAATTAGTTATCAAAGATGTGATATTCTAAATCTTATTTATTTAAAATTATAAAAGGCTTTAACTAACAACAAAAGGAAGGTTTATAATAATATCCTTTAAATTAAAAAAAAGGTAAAATTAGCATTTCCTTTATAAATAAAACTAAAGCTTTTAATATTTACTTCCATAAGTAATAGATAAATCATTTAAATTTTATCTTAAAATTAATACTTATTTAATTGAAAACTTTGCTTAAACATATTTTGAATCTAGTTATATATAAATTAATAAGTGACTTAATAACTTTAAGTTGAAGGATATAAAATAATGTGTAAGTTAACTTAAAAATAACTTTGATAAATAGCTTTTTTTTTATTCTTAAATGCATGCTAAATTATTATTTAATCTAATAGCATTTTGCTAATTATTATCTTCACTTTTCATATAATTTCCTAAAACCAAAAAATGTTTAAACTTTTTAGTCATAAAAGCTATATCTAAAATTCTAAAAAAAGCAAAAATTAAATCTAAGTAAGATATAGCTCAGCAAAATAAAAATTTTAAATAAACTAAATTTTAGTAATTCTATAAAATTTAGTTACGAAATTGAAGTTTATCCCAGTTCAAATTGAACCTTAAAAATAAATCCTAAATAAAAGTATTGCAAAATATAATTGGTACATTTGTATTTTAGATAAATTGTTTTTATTAACAAGCTACAATTATCTTTTTAATATTTTTGTGAGATAAATGTAAACAGTCCAGATTTAAATAAAATAAAATAATTTATTAAAGACTTAATAAAATTTAGCTTAGATAAACTTTCTTTTATATATCTAATTAGAGCTGAGTATAATGTTTAAAATAAATACCTATTTTAAAATTTAATTTCTAAAATAAACATAATGAAGAAATTTCCAATTATACTCCATTTTTAATTTAGTTGCACAACTTAATTTTTTCCTTTATTTCCTTTTAATAACTACTTTAGTTAATGATTTAATAGTTGTAATAAAGTTTTATATCTGATTCATTTTATTAAGCTACTTAAAGTATTAAGTTTACAACTATAAAAGGATTAATGAAAATTTAAGCTTTTACTTTAATTTAATTTCAACTAAAATTGAATGACAAGATAGAAAACTTATCTCATTAAACTTAATAGCTAAGATTTAATAAAAATTTTAGATATGTATAGATTGATATTTGGAAGTAAAGAATAATAAATTGAAAAATTTATCAAAAATTAAAAAACATTTAAGACTTAGGAAAATTTAATTCTGCAATTTATTAGGCAAATAATCAATAGCTAAAGAAGATATTTATTTATAATAAGCACCTTATTTTACTCTTATCTACTTGACATAATTTTTATCTCGTCCTCTTTCTATAGTAAACTAAGATTATCACTTTAAGTATTTTTTATTTTAGATGATTTGATGATAATTAATTCCTTTTTTTTGTAAAATATAAATCTTTTTGAAATAGTTAAAATTATTCTTAAATTAGCTAATAGAGTTAAATAAGCACTAATTTATTATAGTTATGATATATCATTCTCTATTATTAAATTTAATATTTTTTATAAATTCTAGCTTGAAAGCTAGGATAACTTAAATTTCTTATAAATTATAAATAATTTTTATTTAATATATCAATAAATTAAAATAAAGTCAACTTCTATTTATTTTTATTCACTTTCCTCATTTTATAAGATAGATAAGCTTATATCAAATTAATATGGTTTACTAAAGATATTCAATCTATTGTTATACAAATATCTAAAATTATATATTTCTAATTATTTTAATCTAATGAATATTAATAATTTGTTTTATTGCTTTATTTTTATCTTTATTTTCATTAGCAATTATCAGCTAATTTATTTTTACATGGTATGCTTTAATATAATATCTTCTCACCAATTTATAAGCATTCCCTTTAAATCCAATTTAATAGTTAAAATTTAATTTATTTATCTTTATTGAAATTCTGATATAGTAATTTAAATAAATAGTTGTAATATCATTTTTAAATTAAAATAATTACAAGTTAATAATCTTAAAAATACATAATAAACTATTATACATTTATGATTACTTGGAAAGGAGATAAATTTATTGCTTTTTAAACTTTTATATCAATACTTGATAAATAAAAGCAAAAATGATTAACAATGAGCCTTTAGAATAAAATTTAAATAATGCTAGAAAAAAATAAAGACAATTGAGTTTAATAATTAGCGTAATATAGTTAGAATAATAAATTTATAATTAATATAACAAGCTTCTACTATATATTTTAGATAATTTCTAATTTAAAATAAAGTTTTTAATTTAATTATTT
The DNA here is from genome assembly GCA_946699065.1 of Loxodes magnus. NCBI lineage: Eukaryota > Ciliophora > Karyorelictea > Loxodida > Loxodidae > Loxodes > Loxodes magnus. Next base: position 407,242 of record CAMPDV010000222.1, read on the forward strand.
AAATTATGAATAAAATGCTAAATGAATAATGAAGAAAAAATTAAGGAAGAGACTAAAACTTAAATTTAAAATAGTTTATTTCATGGTAATTTATATATAAAAAGAAATTAAAAATTCTACTTAGTAAAATCAGTCAATTTAAAGATTATTGTATGAATTTTAGATAAAAAAATCATCAAAGGTTCTTGTTATATTAATGCTATTTTTTTATTGATATGAGAAGAACCAGTCTATTACAAATAGATTTAGATTATTTTAAAAAATAACTTAAAAAAACTTAAAATAAATAAAATAATTATATATCATTGTAATGTTTACTAAATGAATTTAAATAAACTACTATAAATAAATTTATTCTCCTATCTTTCTGAAAGATTAGAATTTTCTATTTAATTATTTTTTCTAATCGTTTTATTTAAAAAATAATTTGGGAACAATTTTATATTAAACAATTTAAGAGATTTAGTAATAATATAAATTAAATCAAATTGAGTAAAGGTATTTAAGGAAATCTTTCTTTTAGAAAACTTTTCATTTACTCCTACTTTTTCTTTTCATCCACTCTATTTTTTTCCTTCTTCTTATATACCTTTTTATTTAAATTGATTACTATAAATATCTTAAAATTCAATAGGATATTACCTTTAGATGTCTTTATTTTCTTTTTGGTCTAAATTCTATTTTTTCTATTTTTTATTTGAAAATAGTTAAATTTAAATAATTCTATCCTCTAAACTGAAAGGATTTCATATAAAAATGTAGAATATAATTGAAAATTATATTGAAACATTTTGAAAAATTCCGATTAAAGCTAAAGTTATAACTCCTTTATACAAACTAATAATTGTTCTTTTTTCAGGTTGGTTTTTCTTTAAATAAAATAAATCTATATTGTTTTTATATTGGTTATTTATTTAAATAAGAAATACTTATAATTTTTATTCGCTACTTTGTTTAAACAAATTTAACTAAAAAATTATTTAAGCTAATAGCTTAAAGATACCAAAAGGAAAAAATTTTATTAAATTTTAGTAAATTAGGTTTATCTTTATCATTTCTCTTTTATTAGCATTTATTAAATATAGATGATGCTATGATGGTTAAAGATAGCTTAAATTAAAAGAAAATTGAGATTTAGCAGATTATAATCTGCTTAATTGTTTTAAATTTCTTAAATACCTTTAATTTAATTACTTAAGCTAATTTATTATTGCATTAAATTAGAATAATTGTTATAACCTTTTTTAAAGTATGCTAATACATTTGTTAAACTTTTTCCCTTAATTAGCTTAATTGATAAAATATCTATTTTTATATTTAAATTAATAATTATTAATTTAATTCTTACATTTAAGAGGTTTATTTAACTAATTAACTCAGGATAAGTAGGATTCTCTCTTCTATTTTTAGAATTTAATTACATTGCTAACTAGCTAGATTTATTTTCATAGATCTAAGAATTTATTTATTCTCCTTACTAATAAAAGGTATTTTAGATAAATATTAAATTAATTAGATGCTTCTATCTTTAATCATAATAATTTTCATACAGTCTAAAAAAGTAGATCAATAAGGTTTATTTAGAAAATGCATAATCATTAGTGGATTTTAATTTGATGCTTCTTAAAATTAACTATTAAAGAATGATTCAAACTAAACATTTTTATAGCTAATTTAGTTCTGAAAATTGCTTTAAGAGTTATCTTAAGAGATAGATAATTATTTGAAGGTAATTTACTAAGAACAAGTTTCAAATAAGATAGTAATAAGAAAACTTGAAATGCTTTAATCATTCAATAAACAATAAACTTTCTTTCAACTTACTCTTTATATCTCTATCCTTTTTTATTTAATTTAGATTAGAATTGAGAAAATCTCAAGTTGATATTCTAAAAAGAAGGTATCATAATTAATATGACTAAGATTATTTGAATGACTTAGAGGATTATAAGTTTTATAATAAAAATTATTAGATAAACAAGACTTTTATTTTTAATTCTTCTAGTTAAAGTATAATTCTCTTAACACAATATTAAAATTAGAGGGTAAATATTCATAAGTCTAGAAATGTTAGCAATCAAATAATTAAGAAACAAAAAGTATGATTTACAACACTTGTTATAATAAAGCTATAATCTTATTTTCTAACTGAGATTTAGTTAATTAAAAGGAAAGAAAATTGAAAATATTTATAAAGTTATAATTATTTTTAAATAGATAATGAATTTATACCTTACAAGTATTATATTATAATTTAAGCTTATTACACCTATAAAGATAGATATACTTATAATTATTAAAATTATAAATGTAAGTCATATAGTACTTTATTTTATATTTAATATAAAGTTAAATTTTAAGATTCGGTATTTTAAATTTAAAACTAACTATCTGTCTCTTAATATAAATAAAAATTGTAAGCTAAAGGTAAAATATCTTAAATAATAAAGATATAATAATAATCTATTTTCAATTAAATCTAATGGATTTTACTATTTTTCTAAAAGATATTCTGAATTATTATTTAGTCTGAATACTTTAACGATAGCTTTAATTTCAAAGTATAATCAAATATTATTAATAATAGAATCCTTTAGAAAATTAATACAAAATGCCTATCTTAAACTTGATATATTTAAAACCATTTAGAAAATAAAGAATTATTAGTAGCCCTAGAATGTATGAATTCTAATTAATTCTATATAAATAACCAGCTTGTATTTCATTCTTAATATCTCTTTAAATAAAATAATAAAGTATATAAGAATATATTACTATTATATTTGTGAATCTTTCTAAGAAACTAAGAAAATAGTACATTTACCTTTTTAATTAAATTTTTGTATTTCTAAATTTCAGAAAATAATTCTATAGTAAGTATCTAATACACCCATAAAATAGAAAAAATAAATAGGAACTATATTAATTTCTAAGATATTGAGGATATTTAAGCAAATAATATCATAAATAATGATTATAGTTTAATTAATAAGCATAAGTTAAGTTTATTTATTTATATAACACATTTACTAAAATTATTTTATACTGTTTGAATTAAAATATTATCAAATTATTGTCTTAAGTATAATTTTAAAAAATTGTAATACACTAAAATTGAAAGGATTATTAATTAAGTTGATGGAAATATTTTAAATCCCACTTAAAATACTTATAATATGTTTTATAAATAAATCAATTAGAAAGCTAATAAAGATATCAATATCCTTAGATTTAATAAGGAAAATAATTTAATATTAATAGTTAAATTTAAAAATTCAAAGGTATTTAGACTCTCATAGTAACATTAATTCATTCTTTTTTTAATTTTTTTAGCTTGCCCATTTGATGGTAAAATTAAGTCAATTAAAATTTGAAAAATTTGTTTTCGCTACTTGAAAGTTAATTTTAACAAAGAGATATTTTTATTCAAATTAATTAAAAATTTTGTATAATCTAGCATCATTCTTAGTTTGTTTTCTTTCTCATCTATAATTTAAAGGATTTTTAAATTCTTTTGAGTTTATTAGGTGCTTTAATCTTCTATATATTTATTAAATTTAACCATTTTTTCCAAATTTGGTTCATATTTTAAAGAAGTATCATTATCCTAAAAATCCATAAAGTTCAAACAACTCTTGCTTTTTGTTGTGTTGGAATTTGATGTTTCTATTATTATATTTTTTATTTTATTTTAACCTTATAATTAATTTACGAATTATTCATTATTTTAGTTGATTGATAGCATTCTTTTTCTAGTATATCAGCTTTATCAGTTGATATATCTTAATCTTAACCACTTTAATATATAAGATTATGCTTTAAAATAAGATGAATGTATCCTTTCTTATTATATGTTTATATTGTCCTTTGAGGAATTTACTTAATTCAAGTTTTTATACTTTTATACCAATTTAGCAGCAAGAAATTCATAGAAAAGAGTCTTTTTACATTGTTGGAGTTGACAAAAAGATTCCTTATTTCAAAATTGAAGTATTGGCTGTACAAGTAATTAATAGCGGAGAGCTTTAATATACTCTTTATTTCTCATATTAGACTATAAGTAAAAGATTTCATTAAAAGGACCAAATCTTTATTTTATATTATTCTTTAGAAAAATAGAAAATAAAAGGTTTAGATATCAGCTTCTTTTATTATTTATTTAGAGTTACTAAATAAATTCTCCATTAATACCTAAAAATAAATAAAAGCTGAAAAGCATACTCTAATAACTTTAATTCCCATTTATAAGAAAAGTTTAAAAAAGACAAGGTAGATGCATTGTATGTAGAAATAGAAATATTTTCACAAAATATATACAATTTTAAATGAAAGACATAATAAGATAAATAAAAAAGAAAGATAAATATTAATAAGCTTTATAAACAATAATCTATTTTTTAAATTTGCCTTACTAAGATACACTTAGTTCTTTGTTCATATCAAAGAAAAAAAGTTATGGATTGATAGATAACTTAATTCTAAAATAGATATTAATATAAATGTTTTAAATACTTCAATGCTAGGAAAAATAAGTATTAATAGCAGCTTTTATTTTAAACATTAAATTAGATTAGATTAAACTAAAAGGGATTCGGAAAGGGACTGTTTTCTTAATAGATAATTACGCTTATTTTAAACATAATAAAAAACGTTATCAAAGTCTTAATCTTAATTAGAATGTAGTTAGCCTTGCTTTTGAATAAATTAGAAAATGTCTAAAATTTATATAAATTAATTAATATTTGAGATATGAAAATAAAATCTTAGTAGGGCAATTAAAAAAAAAGGGTAAATCTCATTAAATTATTTATTTATTTTAAGCTATTTTTTAATCTTAAACTAGTTTGCTTTTATTTTATTTGCAAGAAGTGCTTTATTTAATTTTTTTCGATGCACATTTTTCGAAATTTAATTGCTCTAATTCCATCTATCATTTTTTGTTCTTTGTTAGATAATTTTTTCAAATAAAAAATCAAATTAAAATCTTTAAGCAGAATTTATAGAATTTTGTCTTAAGTTAAATGAAGAATCTATTTTATTTAAGAACTGTTCTTAGTTATAACTATAAAACTTTATCCCTTTTTCGTGAGAACATCTACTAGCTATAAAAAATTGTAAACTTATTTCATTATTTTTAAAGAAATATAATTGTTTGTGTGAAATGAGAGAACTAAAGTGATTTTGAGAATCTTTTTTCAACACATATCTTTAGATTGAGAATCTACTTTCAGTTAGTGAAGTTGATTAAAGAGTATTTTGCTTTATTTATTAATGATTTAAGCATTATGTAATTATAAAAAATGTCAATCTCTTTAATTATTTTTTATTTCCTTATCTCTTAAGTTTCACCTTAGTTAACATTTTTTGATATACTTGATCCAAATGTTCCAACTTGAAGAGATACTAACTCATTGTCATCTAAAACTTTTTCTTAATATTCCTAGAATCCCCAGGGACTTTAATTTAGCGTTACAGTATGACTTAAATTTAGCTCGTAAGATCAAGTAAGTACTTGAGGCAATTTTCTCCAATTTTATAATGGAATCATGAATTATCTAGAATTTGGTTTGACATAAGACTAAACAAACTAGTAAACTACACTCTAAATAACTTAAAACATTTGAGGTCATGCTATAGAAAAATTAATAATCTCCTTTGTTAGTGATATCTGAGTATTTTTTGGATGTGCAATCAATACCTAGGGAAACTTTTTAGCTGTTGTAACTCATTCAGGGATAAATGACTAATTTTAGAGTCTATCAGGATCTTTTGGGTAACTATTGTCTTTTACTTCAAATACTAAAATAAATTAAGGAAGTATTTCATTAGATTGGGGTTTTACTGGGACTACTTTTTCTTTGAGATATTATAAGAATTAATATTTAGATGCTAATGGCTTTCAATAAATTTTAGATTAGTCTGATTAGGGCTTTTTATAATTAAGTTCTAATACTTGTAATTCTTAATGCTTCAAATGCTTTGGACCTAATTCTAATAATTGTATCTAATGCTATTTTCCATGATATTTTTCAGCGGATTTATGCATATGCAATTTCAAATTATCAGTAGAATAAGAATGCAATAATATTTGTCCTATAACATAATAAGACAGTGACGCTAATAAATAATGCGAGTTTTGTAATTAAACCATTTTAAATTGCGAAGAGTGTAATTAGCAAGGAACTATATGCTCTAAGTGCTAAAATCCTTGATTATTATACAATAGTTAGTGTGTAAATAAATGCCCAGATTAAACATATTTTTAAGATAACTAAGCTTGCTTCTTATGCGAATCTAGAATCTAGAAATGTGAAACGTGTGATATGACTGGAACTCTGTGTAAAAAGTGTTAACATCCATTACTTTTATTCTAAAATTAATGCGTTTAAAGTTGTCCTGACGATAGTTTTTACGTTGAGAATTTTATTTGCTTAAACTGTAATTCCTCAATAGAGAATTGTTAAAGATGCAATTTTAATGGATCATAGTGCTTTCAATGCAAAGAACCTTTTCTTTTATTCGAAAACTAGTGTATCTAGAACTGTCCTAACGAAACGTTTTTTATTGAAAATTCTACTTGCCAAAAATGCGAAAATAAGTTAGAAAATTGCTAAGAATGCAATTCAAATGGAGAATATTGCACAAAATGCTTGGAACCTTGACTTTTATTCGGCAATAAGTGTGTTTAAAATTGTCCAAGCAATCTTTATTATGAAGAGAGTTAAAGTTGCTAACTATGTAATTAGAGCATAAGCAATTGCGAAAAGTGCAATATAAACGGTACTGAGTGTCTTAAATGTAAGGACCCTTATGTTTTGTTTGATAATATGTGCATTGAAAGTTGTCCTAATCAAACTTACTATATTCAGAACTCCATTTGTCAAAAGTGCTCGTAAAAGATAGAAAACTGTAAATTTTGCGATAATGAAAAAGAAATTTTAAATGGAGATATCTGCATAAAATGCTTGGAACCTTGACTTTTATTCGGCAATAAGTGTGTTTAGAATTGTCCAAGCAATCTTTATTATGAAGAGAGTTAAAGTTGCTAACAATGTAATTAGAGCATAAGCAATTGTGAAATGTGTAATATAAATGGTACTGAGTGTATTAGATGCTAAGATCCCTATGTTCTGCTTGATAATACGTGCAGTGAAAATTGTCCTAATCAAACTTACTATGTTCAGAACTCCATTTGTCAAAAGTGCTCGTAAAAGATAGAAAACTGTAAATTCTGCGATAATGAAAAAGAACTTTTAAATGGAGATATCTGCATAAAATGCTTGGAGCCTTACCTTTTATTCGGCAATAAATGTGTTTAGAATTGTCCAAGCAATCTTTATTACGAAGAGAGTTAAAGTTGCTAACTATGTAATTAGAGCATAAGCAATTGTGAAATGTGCGATATAAATGGCATTGAGTGTCTTAAATGTTAGAACCCTTATGTTCTGCTTGATAATACGTGCAGTGAAAATTGTCCTAATCAAACTTACTATGTTCAGAACTCCATTTGTCAAAAGTGTTCACAAAAGATCGAAAACTGTAAGTTTTGCGATATCGAAAGAGGAGCATGTTTGGAGTGCTACGATCCTTATTTTCTTTTTCAAGAAACTTCTTGTGTTAGTAAATGCTAATAAGACTAGATAAATATCAATAAAGCTTGCTAATCTTGCACAATAATTCCTCACTGCTAGTTTTGCTCAAAAAATCTTTCATAAAAGATAGAATGTTCTTAGTGCTTTTCAAATTTTATACTGTCAAATGATGAGTGTATTCAGGAAAATTAAGAGAACAATTCAAAGCCTATTAAGAATGAGAATCTTACTGACTCTGAAGATTTTATTTCAAAATTTGCTGCAAATTTTGTTAAGTATAGTTAATATGTGACCTTTGCATCAGGAAATGCTGTATTAGCTAGTACTTTTGTAGAAAATAATTACTTACAAGCCTTTTGATATGTGGCATTCATAACTCAAATGATTATGCTAAATGCTTACATAAATGTTCCACGACCTGAAAATTTAAATAACTATTACTTTCAAAATTTCAACTTGAAAATACCTTTTGGACTAAATACAGACTTTTTGGATATTAAATGATCAAGTTTAGCAGTAGAACATCATATCTGAAGAAGACTCAACTATGAAAGTTTCGCTTTTATAGCTAATGCGATAAATACTTTTATCATGTTTTCTTTCTCCATTTTCTTGAAAATTTTGTTCTAATTACTAAGTTCCTACTTCGAAAAATTTACTATTTTTAACAAGCTTCATAATGCATATCACTATGATACTGTAATAAACTTCTACCTTGGATAGAGCATTTGCTTGAGTTTCGCTATTTTTATTCAGATTTATTATTTAGACTTCAGCTCTATATATGAAACTGTAAATATAATGCTCGCCTTCGCTTTTATGGTAATTCATCATACAGATCATTTAAATTATAGTTATAATTGCTATTTTTAGAGGAGTTTATACTTTTTATAAACTGACAAAGTAAGAGTAAAATCAAGCAAAGAACACTGAAGGAATATCTAGTATAAGCAAAAAATATAGCATCTTCTTCCAAGATTTTTAGCCAAATAAAATAGCTATTTATTATATTCTTTTCTTAGTAAGACGTTTCATCTTAGCATGTATCCTCATAGTTTTGTTTGAATATCCTGAGGCATAAATAGCTATTATAAATTCACTATGCGTTCTCTAGATTTTGTTTCTACTTTTTTACAAGCCTTATTAAAACTCCAAGAGGAACTACTTCGAGTGTATAGTGGAAGTGTTTCTAATAACTTTATACTTGACTAACTGCTATTTCATATAGTTAGAAAGTAATAGAAGATTAGACTAAGTCTGAGATGATCAAGCAGTTTAATTAGGATAGTTTGTTATGTACTTCTCTAGCTGCTTCATTTTCATCGTTACGCTGTGTCTGCTTTTTGTTAATATATGAAATTTCCTCTAGAGGAATAAAAAGAAAAATTAAATATAAGAAAAGGAACAATTGAGTGAGCTAAAATTAACTACAAGTATGGCTCAAGTTTAGTAGTAGCCTATATAATTTAATAGCTCGTTAATTTTCGATGAAACTTTGATTGAGTTTTAGTCCAACGTTTTTAAAGTTCGATAAAAAGTATCAAAGGACGTGAATTCCCACAGCTAAAAAAAGAAAGACTAAAGCAGCAACTAACTAGGAAAAAATAAATATCAAAATGATTTTTAATCAACAGAAAGAAGTCAAGGACTAACTTAAGAGAGGAATGAAAAAGAAACATAGGATGCCTAAATTATAAGAGTGAACAAAAAAGATAAAGCTGATTAAAGAGAAACTAAAAATCGTCAATAGAAGAAAAACTATAAGAAGAGCAACCTAAAAATAGCTACTTCAGTAGAAATTCTTTAACAAATTTGATATTTTTCTTTTTTATAGTTATTATTAAAATATTACCCTCATACCATTTAGTTCGAAATTTAAATGAATTATAAAAAAGTATAATTGAATTTTAAACAGTAAGATTCATATTTAAAATAAGTAGTTCTTAAAAAATCTTTAGGGAGATATTTTAAAGGTTTCCCTTTATAAAGGTTTAAAGGAATACATAAGGTTTAATTAAAAAGATTGCATCAAGATAAAGTAAGTATTATTAGTAGATAAACTAATGAATATCTTTAGATAGAAATTCTTTATTAATTAAAGCTTTGGAATTTAATTATTAGCTGGTTAATTTAAAATATCAGTCAAAATAGAAGAACAATAAATTTTAAGAATCTAATAAAGGAATAAGGGATCAGATATAGTTGTAATTCTAATTTAAGCAAAGCCAAAATTCCATAATTTGACAGTAGAAAGAAGAGAAAAATAAATAAATTTAATTTTTATACTTCTATACAATTAACTTCCATATAAGTATTGATAATTTTAATACCAAGCATTTATATATTGCTAAAGGTATAGTTACTTTAAGAATTAAAAGGAAATTAGATAAATATATACTTTCTCAAAATTAATAATAACTTAAGAATAAACTACATCAAATAAATTAAGAATAAGACAATTGTTAGCTATTCCATTTAAATATATTAGGTGTCTTAAATTATTTTTCGACTAGCTATAAGCAAATCTATTTACTTAAATCTTAAAATTAATTAATATAATATTGCTTTAGCAATTTAAATTATTTTGCTCTTAGATTTACTAAATTTTATCATTAAAATCTAAAAGAATAACCAAGAGGAATAAATAAAATACTAAGAATTAGATATAAACTTAATTAAGTCTATTATGTTTATTTTCTTAATTGGATTAAAAAAATAGGATATATCTTTATATGGATATAAATCGTATTAAGAAATCCTTTTATTTATTTAAACCTCTAGAAATAAAATTCTAGTAATGACTATAATTTCTATTATTATGCTTTAAACTTAAGAGTTGGTTGGTATTGACAGCTTAATTAATATTCAACCACTTTAAATATAATTTTCTTATTTCCTAAACAAATAAACCATGCTAGCTTGTATTATAATTAAGTATTATCCTATTAGTTTTTACTTTTATAGCTTTTATTTTATTAATAATAATAGATGGACTATTAAACTAAATGATATAGTTATGATATTAATTTAACTAGATAAGTTCAATTTTTGCTTATAAATTTACTGATTTAGCATATGCTATCTATCTAAATAGTTTGTTTGCTAAGTTCTCAAATATTTATATTTCTCTTTAATAGTATGAAGAACCTTTAAAATTCTAGCGATTATGCATTAGATATTTAATTTAAAAAATATTGCTTAAGATAGTCTAATGGGTTTATCTTGTTTTCTATTTAAGTGTTATTTATTCTATATAAAGACCAATATTAGTAATTATCATAATCATAGCTATTAGGAATTAAATAATAAAGTCAAATAAGGATTTTAAAAAGCTAAAGCTTAATTTTAAATAATTATACCATTAGTAGCTTAATTTAAAACCAACCTTAATATCATCCCTACTATAAAATAAATAGCATTTCATTAATTTCTTTATATTAGAACTTTTAATTTAGTCTATTTACAAAATCAATTAAATGGTTAAGTTAAATGAAAGCATTAGTCAATTTAGATTTAAGCATAGAAATCTGGATCTTAATTATGAAAGTAAGGAAATAAATTTAGATACTAGCTAGCACTAAATTTAGAATTTTCCTTTATGACTATTAATTTAGTATCTAGGTTAATTAACTTAACAATTATAATTTTTTCAGTCTTATAAAACTAAAATTTTTAGATATCAGTAAAACTAAGATTTAACCTAACTGAAATAAAGGCAAAACTAAATTAAATTTTTTTAACTATAATTAGAGAATATCAAACTGTTGGTATATTTAACTAAGTTTTTGCTCTTTATTAAACAGAATCTTAACAAATGTATTTCCTTAGTCTCTTTTCTTAAATAATAAAAAGAAATTTTCTTAAGATAAAAGATTTAAATCTAATTTTCGTTTTAGTTATGTTTTTAACTTTCCTAAGTAAGAATATTTTCTATTTATCTTATGGTTAGTATAAAAAGCTTTCTAAGACTTTTTATATTTCTTCTTGTTATGCTAGGAGAAAATTAAGGACTAACTTATTAAATCAATTTGTGCATTGAGTACATATAATCGTTTAATTAACAAGTCAAATCACTTAAAAAGGTAAAAGTAAGCAATGGTAGAATTATTAAAATAATTGAGATTTAAAATGCTTATTTTGCTGATGAAGAAAAGAATAGCTTAATCAAATGTTGGGGAAATTAAGTACTCACTACCATATATCTTCCACTGCTTTGGCTGATTCAAGGAACCTGAACTGAATAACCTTTGGTGGCCGAAGTGAATTAAACTCCTAATTTTTTAACTTAGAAGGATTTAAATCCGCTGTTGAATTTACTACAAGATTTGGAACTCCTCTACTACTCTCGCTTCAGCCTTCGGACAGAATATAAGACGTAAGAATAAGAATAAGAAGGGAATCGAATTTTTGATTTTACTAAATGGGGAAGAGAAAAATTATTATATATATATTTTAAAACCGCCATAGTTGTTCGAAGGTGAACAACAAGGTCGTCTTCATCAGAGGTTGGGGAAGTTAAGTACCCATAATCGACTTTATGTCTTCCTCTGCTTTGGTTTGGCCTCGAGACATAAGATTCTTAGACCTTCGGCACTGATTTCGTTTATTTTTAATTCTGGAACGAAAAAGAAATAATATTGCGAGCTTCATCAGAGGTGGGGAATTTAAGTACCCATAATTGACACATGTCGTCCTCTGCTTTGGTGATGCAATGAGACACAATCCGACCATGTCCTTGGACATTCAGCAAGTATTAAAGATTACGATTATTCTAAAATTATATCAGTATTGAACATTTCTATCAGTACTGAATAATTATGCCAGTATTGAACAAGGTCTACCAGTATCTGATAATTTTATCAGTAATAAACATTCTTGTCAGTATGAAACATTTTTTTTTAAAGAGCTGCGCACCAACGAGAGTGCTACACACTCTATAATCAAATTTATTTATTATTTATTTATTTATTTATTTATCTTTTATCGTGGTGGAACTACTAATTGGGAATTATGCTAATTTATTTAAACTCTTTTCTTGGTATGACGTTTTATCTTAACATTTATCCTCATGGTTTTATTCGAATATCCTGAGACACAAATACTATAATAAATTTACTATGAGTACTCTAGTTTTATTTCTACTTATTTACAAACCTTATCTTAAGAGGAAAATTTTTAGGGTATAGTAGAAATGTATACAATTTTTATATACATGACTAACTTTTATTTCACATAGTTAGAAAATAATAGAAGATTAGAATATATCTGAGATGGTAAAGAAGTCTGACTAAGATAATTTGTTATTTACTTCTCTAGTTTCTTTATTTTAGTTATATCGCTTTGTATGTCTTTTGCTTATAATAGAAATTTACTCTCGACGAATAAAATAATATATGATAAAAACACTTAGATGGATTAAAATAAACGATGAATTAGACACAAATCTAGCAATAGCAGACTTAAATTAATATTTAATTAATTTTTGATGAAGCTATAGTTGAATTTTATTTTAACAAGCTTAAATTTAGATAAAATTTTCTAGGAAGTGAATACACACTTTAAAAAAAGAAAATCCATGATAGTAACAAGCAAGGAAAAGATAGTATGCCAATGTTTTTAAATAGCAGAAAGAAATTAAAAACTAACTAAAGATAGGACTTAAAGAGTAATGTAAGAAATAAAAGTAAAGATAGGACAGAAAAGGTAAAGCTGATAAAGAGAAAATAAAATTCGTTAATAAAAGAAAAATCTATACGAGAAAAAACTTAAAAATATCTAATTTAGTTGAAATTTTATAAAAAAATAAACATTTTACTCTTTATAGTTCATATTAAAATAACCACTAACAATGTATTAATTTAAATAAAAATAGATAATAAAAACATTATAAAGTTTAAGCAATATAGTTTATATTTTGAGAAAAGTCTAAGAAAAAAGATCTATTTTACAAAGCTTCCTTTTATAAAGGATTGAAATAAAGCATTAAAGAATAATTAAAAAGTTGTATAAATATCGCTAAAGTTACTAAGTGTTAATTAAAACTCTAAAATATAAAAATTAATTCTGCTCTAATACCCTAATTTAGTTAATTTTAATTGATACTCGATTTATTAATAAATCTAATAGCATAAATAAGAAAAGCTAAATTAAATAATAAATCTTAGTCTTTTAGAAACTTCTTATTTAGACTTGCTTAATAGTTTTATATATTTTATCTTAGTAATCTAAGTAATTTATTTCCATATGCATTAGTTCTATTTATTTTTAGTAGCAATCATTTTCAACTGAATTTATACTTTTTTATATTAAGCTTCAGATAGTTCAAACTTAAATTTATATTAAGATATCTCTAAGTAATTAAAAATAAAGCATGACAAAGGTTTAGTTATTTTAATATGCATATCTCATTTTTGTTTTATAAGAACATAAGTCTTAAAGGTTTACAATGGTATATTTACCTTTATAATTATAAATAGATTTTAGTTAAAAAGTAAATAAAAAATAATTTCTTAAGTCATTTTAATTTATTTAATAGCTCTAAATAGTAAATATAACCTTTAGCTTTATCATTTATACATTTTTAGTTTTATGCTTTAATTCTAAATTTTGGGATATATTAGTTATAAGTTTATTAGGCTTTAATTATTTAACATGCATTGGTAGCATTTAACGAAATTTATTAAAAATAGATAAATTATAAATGCTCCTTCTTCACATAGATTTAATCTTTTTACTATTTAAAGAAATTAAAGATATCTTAAAAGAAATTTCAAAAATAGGTATCTAAAAATTTAAATAAATAAATATAAAAATAATTAATTTTATATCTATCTCATAAAAACCTTTAACAAGTATAAACTTATTCTAGAATTATAAACTTTATATACAGCTGATTAGATTAATAAATATTTTTCTATAAAATTCTTAGAAAAGAAAAGTTAAAGCATTTTATACTTTTTTATCTTTTTTCTTAAATGTTGAGTTATTTTTATTTTAAAGGATTTATGAGATTCATAGAGTTTTAAATTATATATATGGAATTTTATTTGCCAGGATGATAGAATTTTAAGATTCAATCTATATAAATTATTAAAACTCTACATACGTATTCTCTGAGAGATTTATAAATAAGATTATAATTCTAGATTAATAAAATAAAATAATAATTCAGAATATCTTTTAGAAAAATAGCTTAATCCATTAAATTTAATTTAAAATAGATTATTATTATATCTTTATTATTTAAGATATCATACCTTTAGCTTACTATTTTTTATTAATCTTAAGAGACAGATAGTTAGTTTTAAATTTAAAATACAGAATCTTTAAAATTTAACCATATACTAAATATAAAATAAAGTAATATATGCATTACATTTATAATTTTAATAATTATAAGTATATCTATCTTTATAGGTGTAATAAGCTTAAATTATAATATAATACTTGTAAGGTATAAATTCATTATCTCTTTAAAAATAATTATAACTTTATAAATGTTTTCAATTTTCTTTCCTCTTAATAAACTAAAGTTCAGTTAAAAAATATGATTATAACTATATTATAGTAAGTGTTGAAAATCATACCTTATGCTATTTAATTGCTTAGTTGCTAACATTTCTAGACTTTAGAATATTTACCCTCTAATTTTAATATTGTGTTAAGAGAATTATACTTTAACTAGAAGAATTAAAAATAAAAGTCTTGTTTATCTAATAATTTTTATCACAAAACTTATAATTCACTAAGTAATTCATGTATCTTATGCATGTTATTTATTATACCTTCTTTTTTTAATATCAACTTGAGACTTTCTCAATACTAGTCTAAATTAAATAAAAAAGGATAGATATAAAGAGTAAGTTGAAAGAAAGTTTTCGGCTTATTGAATGATTAAAGCATTTCAAAGTTTTCTTATTACTATCTTATTTGAAACTTGTTCTTAGTAAATTACCTTCAAATAATTATCTATCTCTTAAGATAACTCTTAAAGCAATTTTCAGAACTAAATTAGCTATAAAAATGTTTAGTTTGAATCATTCTTTAATAGTTAATTTTAAGAAGCATCAAATTAAAGTCCACTAATGATTATGTACTTTCTTAATAAACCTTTTATCTAAGAGATAAATTAGATATTTATTGTTAATAATAAGGATAAAAATTAATTTTGCAAAGCAGAATTAATTTAAATCTAAGCTTGGCCAAGTAAAGGACAATAGGAAGCTATAAAATAAAAAAATAAATTAATGGTAAAATTAATTTATTCTCTATTTTAGCTTGCAAAGATACTTATAAATCTATATAAATAAAATAGTGAAAAAATTATTAAGCATATACAAGTGTTGAAGAAATATAATTCTTAAAATAAATCTTTAAGATAAATAATTATCAAACTTACAATTAAAGCAAAAATAATAACAAAGGCAACTCTTTTAACTAATAATACATAATTAAAATAGCAAAATGATCTAGAATTTATGTAGTATGAAATCATCTTTATTTCGGAAGAAAGTTCGAGAAGTTCTAAAATTAAATTATGTGTATATAGGAAATCTCAATGAGATAAGAACAAAAAATATTAAAAATAATTAAAGTTGATAAAGTAAAAGCTGTATTATTACAATATCTTGCCTTTAATAAATTTTATAAGTGATCTCATTAATAAGCATAGCTTAAACTTATTTCTCTGAATTATCATTAATTTAAAATTTATCTACACTAGATGTAATTATAAACACATCATCTCTATTTTTTTATTATAAGCTTTCGAGGTATTAAACTTCAAAATCACTTTAAAGAAGAAATAAAAGAATATATATAGTTAAATTTAAAGTATAACAAAAAAATTAAAGAACTGCTTAAAATGCAGCGCTATACTTCTATCCAATTATCTTGATTACTTCAAGTATTATTTATCATATTAAAAATTGTTATAATATCTTGAGAAAGCTTGCTATTATAGATTAGAGTTAAAGTTAAAGTTATTGGAGATTTATTTTCTACCCATATTTAATAAATCGATTAGGTAAACTTTATTTATTTAAATGTATTAAAGAGCTTATATCTATGTTTATTATTGATATAAGCATAACTATTTATAAATAAAATGTCAATCTCTTTAATTATCTTTTATTTCCTTATCTCTTAAGTTTCACCTTAGTTAACATTTTTTGATATACTTGATCCAAATGTTCCAACTTAAAGAGATACTAACTCATCGCCTTCTAAAAATTTTTCTGAGTATGGCTAAGATCCCCAAGGACTTTAATTTAGTGTATCAGCCTGGTTAAAATTTAACTCCAGCAACCAAGTAAGGATTTATGGTTATTTCCTTTAATTTTATGATAGTAGTTCGAATTATACTGAATTCGGTTTGTTTTAAGACTAAACAAATTAGAAAACTTCTTTCAAAATAAATCAAAATATTCGAAATTTTACTTAATTCTTATTAGATATGATGTTTTTTAGTGATATTTGAGTATTTTTTGGATTTGCAATTAATACTCAAGGAAGCTTTTTAGTTGTTGTAACTCATTCAGGGATAAATGACAAATTTTAGAGTCTATCAGAATCTTTTGGGTTACAATCGCTTTTTACTTCAAGTACTAAAATAATTTAAGGAAGCTATATTAAAGATTACAGTTTTACTGGCACTACTTATTCTTTAAGATATTATAAGAATTAATATTTAGATGCTAATGGCTTTCAATAAATTTTAGATTAGTCTGATTAGGGCTTTTTATAATTAAGTTCTAATACTTGTAATTCTTAATGCTTCAAATGCTTTGGACCTAATTCTAATAATTGTATCTAATGTTATTCACCATGAGGTTTTTCAGCAGATTTATGCATATGCAATTTAAAATTATCAGTAGAATAAGAATGCAATAGTACATGTCCTATAACATAATAAGACAAAGACAATAATAAATAATGCGAGTTTTGTAATAAAACCATTTTAAATTGTGAAGAGTGCAATATAAATGGTACTGAGTGCATTAAATGTAAGGACCCTTATGTTTTGTTTGATAATATGTGCATTGAAAGTTGTCCTAATCAAACTTACTATGTTCAGAACTCCATTTGTCAAAAGTGTTCACAAAAGATAGAAAACTGCAAATTGTGCGATATCGAAAGAGGAGCATGTTTGGAGTGCTACGATCCTTATTTTCTTTTTCAAGAAGCTTCTTGTGTTAGCAAATGCTAACAAGACTAGATAAATATCAATAAAACTTGTTAATCTTGCCAAATAATAATTCCTTACTGCTAGTTTTGTTCATGAAATCTTTCATAGTCGATAGAATGCTCTTAGTGCTTTCCAAATTTTACATTATCAAATAATGAATGCATTGAGAAAAAATAAGAGAATAATTCGAAATCTGGTAACAATGAAAATAATACTGACTCTTAAAATTAAGAAGAGGAATAGAACTAAGATTAATTTAAGGATATAAAAAAGAGTCTTGATGACTTCTAAATTTCAAACTCAGAAAAAGATTTTATACAAAATTCTTCTGATATATCTACTGCTCTTGTTTACACTAGTGCTTTAATAAGTTTAAGTTCTTTATTAACTAGCCTTTTTAGTAACTCTAAGTATTCAGCAAGTACTCCTAAATTTTTATAAGCTATTTTTATAACTCAACTCATTCTTATGAGCGCATATGTTGATGTATAACGACCTGAAGTTCTTAACGCTTACTATTATACTAGCTTTGACAATAAATAGAAATAAAATGGACTAAGTAATAATAATTTTATTGGTTTAAATCTAAATTCCAACTAATTGAAAATAGATAAATAAATTTATATTTAACTTAATTACTAAAGCTACACTCTATTATCCAATTTATTTGAAGCTCTTTTCCTACTATTCATTTTACTTTTTATTGATTTATTACTCAAGATTATTGGACTCAAGTGTTGCAAGACTAAAATAGAGAAAATAAGAACTAAATTTACGAACAGAAACTACGTCTCAGTGATTTACAGTATTAAGGCTCTTCAGATTAATAATGCTGTTATGTTACAACTTTATCACTTTACTGTTTCTGATTTTTATTCTGGCTTAAACTCCTTCCTTGCTATCCTAGTACTAGTAAGTTTTTATATTTAGATCATTTAAATAGCATGCATTTTTCATAGCTTTCACGTCCTTAATAAATATTACAGTTTAAAAAATAAATTTTAGGAAACTAAAGAGGAGAAGACAGAGAAATAAATAGCATAGATTAAAGAAAAGTATATAGTTTACTTTGACTAAAAGAAATAGGATAACAAGATGCAAACACTTTACTAAACTTTCTTTCTAGTAAGGAGACTTTTTGTTTCTTTTGCAGCTATTATATTAGTAGAGATATAAGTAGCTTAAATCATATTATACCTTATTCATTGTTTAGTTTGGTTCTTTTATATAGTTTATTTCAAACCTTTTGAAAATATTTTGTAGTATGCTGTTGAGATAAGTGGAGAAATGGTACTCATTTTTATTTATTTCTTTAACTTCTATTTCGAAGCTAATAGTCATAGCACTTATACTGATTGAAATACAGATGCGTAAACATTAGGAGTAGTTATTATAATAACATGTTGTCTTTTCACATTAATAGCTTTAGTAGTATCACTTATATTTTCTTTTATAGATTTGTATAAATCTTGGAAAAAAGCGAGATAAGAGAAAATGTAGTAGCAATAGAAGAATGAGTAGTTACAACAGCAAGATTTAATCAACTAAGATGACTCGAAACAAAAAGTGAACATGCATAACACAACAGTTATATAAAGTCAACGAGAAGGAGTGGATAAATTTTGTTTGATTTATGGAGATATAGAAGAGAAAAAAGTGCCTAAACAACACAAAATATAGATAAAGAATAAAAAGTCAAGAAGTCACAAATCCGAGCATATTAGCCAAAAATAAACATGAAATGAACTCTTAAACTATTTTCCTTGAATTTTATAATTTTTCATTATTTTTTATAATAGAAACTATAAAATAATTTTAATATAAAAGATGTAGTTATTAATATCTCTTTCTTAGACTTAGTTTAAATTAGTAAAAGTAACTTATATTAAGAAATTTTTGCTATAAATAAATTAATATAGATATTTTATAATTATTTTATTTTTAATCTAAGTTACAAACTTAGTAAATAAACAAAGCTATTTTTAGATTTATTTTAGTAGCTTTCTTTATTTATACTTTTATTCTCAATTATTTATAATTATAATAGTTAATTAAAGATATTTATAAATATGATGTTTTCAATTATTTTTCTATATAATTTAATATTTAGTTTTTCTTTAATTTTGTCTTAGTTCTCTTTTATTAATCATGTAATTTTTCATCATTTTATATCTATAAATTTATTATTAATTTTACTAAAATAGGATTACACTCTCTGTACTGAAATTAAATCTGTATTGTTTCTTATTTTCTATGTTTCCTTTATAATTTTTAGATATAAAAAGCTTATTTTGCTTTAAGTTTTATCTTTATTTTTATTTTAGGTTTCACTCTTAGAAATAAATTTTTATTAGAGTATAATACTTTAGTTATAGAGTGATTTATATTTAAGACATTTTATTTGATTAAAAGATATAAATTTATTTTATTGTCAAATAAATAAAATAAATTGTCTTAGATAGCGAGCATTAATAATAATATCCTAAGGTTTTGTTTATTAATTAATATCTTTAAATTTAACCATAATTTTATTATTTATACTAAATCTAAATTTATATAGGTTATTTATAATTAATTAATTTTATAAATATTTTAAATTCTTAAATTTATTTATTTAAAATTATGAAAAGCTTTAATTAACTATAAACATTTAGATTTAAATTATTATTATTTTATTTTCACAAAAAAACAATATTTCTTATTAAATTTAATTTAAGCTTAAAAGCTTCTATTAATTAATAATAGAGTAAACCATTGCAATTTAATTTAAAAATAATCGCTAAAATCTAAAATTTCACTAAATGCATTTCAAATTTAATTAAATCTTAATATGAATATAAGCTTTAAGGATATAAATAATTAGTAAGTTAACTTAAAAATAAAAATTATAAATAGCTTTATTTTATTATTCTTTTAACCATAGTAGGTTATTTATCTAATCAAATAGCATTTTACTAATTATTATCTTCTCTTTTTCTTAAAATTTTCTATAAAAAAATATTTTTATTTTAGTCATAAAAAGTTTTAAGTTTATAAATCTCAAAAAAGAAAAATTAAATTATAAATCTATTTAATGGTAAATTGATAATTAAGATTCAGCTTAAAAAATAATTAAAGTGAACGTAATTATAGTAATTCTATAAGATTTAAATAAGAAATGTAAGTTTATCCTAGTTTAATCTAAATTTTTAAGTAAATCCTAAATAAAAGTATAAAAAACATTGTTTTTTTAAACTAAATTAAAATTTTCTTACTATGCTTAAATTATTTTTTATCTTTCCCGAGATAAATATAAAAAATCCAGATTTTAAAATAAATAAAATTATTTAAAGTACTTATGAAAGTGATATTGGTAATTATTTTAAGATTTGCTATTATAGGAAGAATATAAAAAGAGTGATTTGAGTAACCTAATAAAACTTTTTTTTTATTTAGATATAAACAAAATCTAGAAAAATATAGATAATTTGACCTTCATAATAAAAATCCATGTTAGATTGGATGCTAACTTTTATATTTATTATATCTAAAGTTTTTAGACATGGCTTTTCATTATTCTCTGTTTAGAAATAAAATACTAAATTAATAATTATTTTAAATATGTAATAGCTATCTATGTATTTAAGTTATTTCTTCTTTTATCTAAATATTTATTAATTATATTTAAGAAATAAACTTGAAATATTTTAATATGAGAACCTAAATTAAAATAAAGAGAAATAAGAGGAATAATTAATTTTTAAACTAATTTGAAAACAAAAAATAATAAAATTATCCATATGCTTATATATTAGATTAAAGAACACTATAATAAATTAACTAATTTATTAAGCATTCATAAATTCTTTATACATCTATTTAAGAAAAATATTTAAATAAACATATTATAAAAGGAAATTATAGGAAAGAGCTATAATAATTATTTAAAACTACTTTATTTAATTTAGCTTTTATTTATATTCAATTTAATAAAAGATGAACTAATAGAAGGGAACTAAATATAGATAATCAGTCATTACTAAAATATAAAAGTTAAATTAAATAATTATAGAAACCTTTTTCAACTATGACTTAATAATAAAAATTAAGTTAATAAACATTTTTATATCTCCATAAATAAATAAAACTTAAATTATGATAATTGTTATAGAAATATATAAATGTATAAGAATAGATTAGGTAATCCTTTTCTAAAATATAAAAGATTATATAATTTATAAGTATAAATTAAGATATGAAGTATTAAAATAAATTATTTCATTAAGTTTATAAAATTATCTAAAGCTATTTAATTAAATATAAAATTGATATATCGATGTTTATTTAGATAAATTATAATCGCTCCTTCAATCATATAAATTTAATCTTTTTCTATTTAAGAATTAAGAATATTTGAAAAGGAATTTCAAACAATTATGTATCTTAAAATTTAAATAAATAACTGTATAATAATAATAGATTTTTATATCTATCTCCATAAAAACCCTTAATAAATATAAATTTATTCTAGGATTTATAAAATTTAAATACAGCTGATTAAGATTAATATTTAAAATAAGTATTTTAGCTTATAAAGCTCTTAGTAAAATAAAAGTTAAAGGATTTTAATGAAATTATTTTGTTTCTTTTTCTTAAATGGTGAGTTATTTTTATTTTAAAGGATTTATGAGATTCATAGAGTTTTAAATTATATATATGGAATTTTATTTGCCAGGATGATAGAAATTTAAGCTTCGATCTATATAAATTATTAAAACTCTACATACGTATTCTCTGAGAGATTTATAAATAAGATCATAATTCTAGATTAATAAAATAAAATAATAATTCAGAATATCTTTTAGAAAAATAGCTTAATCCATTAAATTTAATTTAAAATAGATTATTATTATATCTTTATTATTTAAGATATTTTATCTTTAGCTTACAATTTTTATTTATATTAAGAGACAGATAGTTAGTTTTAAAATACAGAATCTTTAAAATTTAACCATACACTAAATATAAAATAAAGTACTATATGCATTACATTTATAATTTTAATAATTATAAGTATATCTATCTTTATAGGTGTAATAAGCTTAAATTATAATATAATACTTGTAAGGTATAAATTCATTATCTATTTAAAAATAATTATAACTTTATAAATATTTTCAATTTTCTTTCTTCTTAATAAACTAAAACTCAGAAAGAAAATAAGATTATAACTTTATTATAACAAGTGTTATAAATCATATTTTTTCTATTTAATTGCTTATTTGCTAACATTTCTAAACTTCAGAATATTTACCCTCTATCTTTAAATATTGTGTTAAGAGAATTATGCTTTAACTAGAAGAATTAGAAATAAAGTCTTTGCTATCTAATAATTTTTATCACAAAACTTATAATTCACTAAGTAATTCATGTATCTTATGCATGTTATTTATTATGCCTTCTTTTTTTAATATCAACTTGAAGCTTTCTCAATACCAGTTTAAATTAAATAAAAATGATAGAGATATATAGAGTAAGTTGAAAGAGATTTTTTGGTTTATTTGAAGATTAAAGCATTTCAAAGTTTTCTTATTACTATCTTATTTGAAACTTGTTCTTAGTAAATTACCTTCAAATAATTATCTATCTCTTAAGATAACTCTTAAAGCAATTTTCAGAACTAAATTAGCTATAAAAATGTTTAGTTTGAATCATTCTTTAATAGTTAATTTTAAGAAGCATCAAATTAAAATCCACTAATGATTATGCATTTTCTTAATAAACCTTATTGATCTAAGAGATAAATTAGATGTTTACATTGTAGCAATAAGGATAAAAATTAATTTTGCAAAGCAGAATTAGATTAAATTTAAGCTTAACAAAGTAAATGACAGAAAGAAGCTATAAAATAATAAAACAATAATTAAAACTAAAAAGTTATTATTCTCTATTTTAGTTTGCTAAGATACTTATAAATCTCTACAAATAAAAGAGCAAACAAAAATTTTTGCATCAAATAGTGTTGAAGAAATATAATTCTTAAAATAAATCTTTAAGATAAATAATTATAAAACTTAAACTTCAAACCAAAATAATATCAAAAGCATCTATTTTTAACTAATAATAGCATAAATAAAAATAAAAAAATTGATTTAGAATCTGTGTAGTATGTAATCATCTATATTTCGGTGGAAAGTTTGAAAAGTTATAAATTAAATTATGTGTATATAGGAAATCTCGATGAAGACAAAAATATTAAAAATAATTAAAGTTGATAGAGTAAATACTCTATTATTACAAGATCTTGCCTTTTACAAATTTATAAGTGATTTCTTTCCAAATTAATAAATATAACTTAAACTTATTTCTCTGAATTATCATTTATTTTTAATATTTATCTACACTAGTTATAATTATAAACACATCGTCCCTATTTTTTATTTTAAAAGCTTTCGAAGTATTGAACTTCTAATTCACTTTAAATTTAAAATAAAATAAAATAAAATATATAATTAAATTTAAGTATAACAAATAAATTTAAGAGCTGCTTAAATGCAGCACTATACTTCTATCCAATTATCTTCAAGTATTATTTATCATATTGAGAATTATTTATAGTATCTTTAAATAAGAAAAAGATTGCTATTGTAGATTAAAGTTAAAATTAAAGTCATTTTAGATTTATTTTCTTCCCATATTTGATAAATTGATTATGTAAATTTAAGTTAGTTTACTTTATTAAATAGCTTATATCTATGTTTATTATTGATATAAGCGTAATTATCTATAATTAAAATGTCAATCTCTTTAATTATTTTTTATTACCTTATCTCTAGAATTTCAGCTTAGTTAACATTTTTTGATATACTTGACCCAAATGTTCCAACTTAAAGAGATACTAACTCATTACCATCTAAAACTTTTTCTGAATATGGCTAAGATCCCCAAGGACTTTAATTTAGCGTTACAGCCTGGTTAAAATTTAGCTCCAGTAACCAAGTAAAGATTCATGGCATTTTCCTTTAATTTTGACTTAATACTAATGCTTAGTGATTTGAATTCGGTTTGTTGTAAGATTAAACAAATTAGCAAACTTCTTTCAAAATAATTTAATACATTACAATTTAAGATATAAAGTAATTTACCATCTCCTTTGTTAATGATATCTGAGTATTTTTTGGATGTTCAATTAATACTCAAGGAAGCTTTTTTGCTGTTACAACTCATTAAAAGATAAATAACTAGTTTTAGACTCTATCAGAATCCTTTGGGTAATTATTGCCTTTTACTTCAAGTACTGAAATAAATTAAGGAAGTATTAATAAGGCTTGAAGTTTTACTGGGACTACTTATTCATTAAGATATTATAAGAATTAATATTTAGGCATTATTGACTTTAAGTACTTTTTAGACTAGTCTGATTAGGGCTTTCTATAATCAAGTTCTATTACTTGTAATTCTTAATGCTTCAAATGCTTTGGACCTAATTCTAATAATTGTATCTAATGTTATTCACCATGAGGTTTTTCAGCGGATTTATGCATATGCAATTTAAAATTATCAGTAGAATAAGAATGCAATAATGTTTGTCCTATAACATAATAAGACAGTGAAGCTAATAAATAATGCGAGTTTTGTAATTAAACCATTTTAAATTGCGAAGAGTGTAATTAGCAAGGAACTATATGCTCTAAGTGTTAAAATCCTTGATTATTATACAATAGTTAGTGTGAAAGCAAATGCCCAAACGAAACATATTTTTAAGATAACTAAGCTTGCTTCTTATGCGAATCTAGAATATAGAAATGTGAAACGTGTGATATGACTGGAACTCTGTGTAAAAAGTGTTAACATCCATTACTTTTATTCTAAAATTAATGCGTTTAAAGTTGCCCTAACGAAAAATTTTATGTTGAAAATTTTATTTGTTTAAACTGTAATTCCTCAATAGAGAATTGTTAAAGATGCAATTTAAATGGATCATTGTGCTTTAAATGCTAAGAATCTTTTATCTTATTCGAAAACTAGTGTATCTAGAATTGTCCTAACGAAACGTTTTTTATTGAAAATTCTACTTGCCTAAAATGCGAAAATAAGTTAGAAAATTGCTAAGAATGTAATTCAAACGGAGATATTTGCACAAAATGCTTGAAACCTTGGCTTTTATTCGGCAATAAATGTGTTCAAAATTGTCCAAGCAATCTTTATTACGAAGAGAGTTAAAGTTGCTAACTATGTAATTAGAGTATAAGCAATTGCGAAAAGTGCAATTTAAATGGTACTGAGTGCATTAAATGTAAGGACCCTTATGTTTTGTTTGATAATATGTGCATTGAAAGTTGTCCTAATCAAACTTACTATATTCAGAACTCCATTTGTCAAAAGTGTTCACAAAAGATAGAAAACTGCAAATTGTGCGATATCGAAAGAGGAGCATGTTTGGAGTGCTACGATCCTTATTTTCTTTTTCAAGAAACTTCTTGTGTTAGCAAATGCTAATAAGACTAGATAAATATCAATAAAACTTGCTAATCTTGCCAAATAATAATTCCTTACTGCTAGTTTTGTTCATGAAATCTTTCATAGTCGATAGAATGCTCTTAGTGCTTTCCAAATTTTACATTATCAAATAATGAATGCATTGAGAAAAAATAAGAGAATAATTCGAAATCTGGTAACAATGAAAATAATACTGACTCTTAAAATTAAGAAGAGGAATAGAACTAAGATTAATTTAAGGATATAAAAAAGAGTCTTGATGACTTCTAAATTTCAAACTCAGAAAAAGATTTTATACAAAATTCTTCTGATATATCTACTGCTCTTGTTTACACTAGTGCTTTAATAAGTTTAAGTTCTTTATTAACTAGCCTTTTTAGTAACTCTAAGTATTCAGCAAGTACTCCTAAATTTTTATAAGCTATTTTTATAACTCAACTCATTCTTATGAGCGCATATGTTGATGTATAACGACCTGAAGTTCTTAACGCTTACTATTATACTAGCTTTGACAATAAATAGAAATAAAATGGACTAAGTAATAATAATTTTATTGGTTTAAATCTAAATTCCAACTAATTGAAAATAGATAAATAAATTTATATTTAACTTAATTACTAAAGCTACACTCTATTATCCAATTTATTTGAAGCTCTTTTCCTACTATTCATTTTACTTTTTATTGATTTATTACTCAAGATTATTGGACTCAAGTGTTGCAAGACTAAAATAGAGAAAATAAGAACTAAATTTACGAACAGAAACTACGTCTCAGTGATTTACAGTATTAAGGCTCTTCAGATTAATAATGCTGTTATGTTACAACTTTATCACTTTACTGTTTCTGATTTTTATTCTGGCTTAAACTCCTTCCTTGCTATCCTAGTACTAGTAAGTTTTTATATTTAGATTATTTAAATAGCATGCATTTTTCATAGCTTTCAAGTCCTTAATAAATATTACAGTTTAAAAAATAAATTTTAGGAAACTAAAGAGGAGAAGACAGAGAAATAAATAGCATAGATTAAAGAAAAGTATATAGTTTACTTTGACTAAAAGAAATAGGATAACGAGATGCAAACACTTTACTAAACTTTCTTTCTAGCAAGAAGACTTTTTGTTTCTTTTGCAGCTATTATATTAGTAGAGATATAAGTAGCTTAAATCATATTATACCTTATTCATTGTTTAGTTTGGTTCTTTTATATAGTTTATTTCAAACCTTTTGAAAATATTTTGTAGTATGCTATTGAGATAAGTGGAGAAATGGTACTCATTTTTATTTATTTCTTTAACTTCTATTTCGAAGCTAACAGTCGTAGCACTTAAACTGATTGAAATACAGATGCACAAACATTAGGAGTAGTGACCACAATAACATGTTGTCTTTTCACATTAATAGCTTTAGTAATATCACTTATATTTTCTTTTATAGATTTATATAAATCTTGGAAAAAAGCGAGATAAGAGAAAATGTAGTAGCAATAGAAGAATGAGTAGCTACAACAGCAATATTTATTCAATAAAGATGATTCAAAACAAAAAGTGAACATGCATAACACAACAGTTATATAAAGTCAACGAGAAGGAGTGGATAAATTTTGTTTGATTTATGAAGATATAGAAGAGAAAAAAGTGCCTAAACATCACAAAAGACAGATCAAGAATAGAAAGTCAAGAAGTCACAAATCAAAGCATACTAGCCAAAAATAAACTTGAAATTAACTCTTAAACTATTTTCCTTTAATTTTATAATTTTTCTAAATTTTTTATAATAGAAACTATAAAATAAATTTCATATAAAAAATGTAGTTATTAATATCTCTTTCTTAGACTTAGTTTAAATTAGTAAAAGTAACTTATATTAAGAAATTTTTGCTATAAATAAATTAACATAGATATTTTATAATTATTTTATTTTTAATCTTAGTAGCAAATTTAGTAAATAAACAAAGCTATTTTTAGATTTATTTTAGTAGCTTATTTATTTATACTTTTATTCTCAATTATTTATAATTATCATAACCAAAAGATATTTATAAATATGATGTTTTCAACTATTTTTCTATATAATTTTATATTTAGTTATTCTTTAATTTTCTCTTAGTTCTCTTTTATTTATTATGTAATTTTTCATCATTTCGTTCTTATAAATTTATTATTATCTTCCATAAAAAAGAATTGCACTCTCTGTACTAAAATTAAAACTGTATTGTTTCTTATTTTCTATGCTTCTTTTATAATTTTTAGATATATTTACCCTATTTTTGTTTTAGGTTTTATTTGTATTTTAATTTTAGGTTTCACTCTTAGAAATAAATTTTTATTAGCGTATATAATTTTGTTATAGAGCGATCTATATTTAAGATATTTTATTTGCTTAAAAAGGCATCAATTTATTTTATTGCCCAAATGAATAGAAATGAATTGTCTTAGAGAGCGAATATTAATAATAATATCCTAAGGTTTTGTTTATTAATAAATATCTTTAAATTTAACTTAATTTTATTATTTTTGATAAACAAAAATTATAGAGTCTATTTATAATTAGCAGACTATTAAATTTTAGATGCTATAAGCTTTTATAGTTAACACTATAAAAGTAACTATTAATAATAATTTAGATTTAAATTATTATTATTTTATTTTCACAAAAAAAGCTATATTTCTTATTAAGATTAATTTAAGCTTAAAAGCTTCTATTAATTAATAATAGATTAAATAATTGGAATTTAATTTAAAATAAATCCCTAAAATCTAAAATTACACTAAATATATTTAAAAATTAATTAAATCTTAATAATTTAATATAAGCTATAAAGATATAAATAATGAGCAAATTAACTTAAAAATAAAATTCATAAATAGCTTTAGTTTATTATTCTTCAAACCATAGTAGATTATTTATCTAATCAAATAGCATTTTGCTAATTATTATCTTCACTTTTCTTAATATTTTCTATAAAAAAATATTTTTTTATTTATATCATAAAAAGTTTTTAGCTTATAATTCTCAAAGAAGCAAACATTAAATCTAAAAATCAAAATCAAATTATAAATATAATTTAAAGTAAATTCATAAATTAAGATTCAGCTCAGAAAGAAGAGAGTTTAAAATAAACTAAATTTTATTAATTCTATAAGATTTAAATAATAATTGAAGTTTATCCTAGTTAAATCTTAACCTTTAAAGAAATTCCTAAATAAAAGTTTTAAAAACATTGTTGGCTTTATTTTATTTTAGCCGAAATTAAAATTTTATTACTATATTACAATTATCTTTTTATATTTTCACGAGATAAATGAAAGAAATCCAGTTTTAGAATAAAATAAATTATAAAATACTTATAAAAAATTCATTTTACCTAGCCATTATTGTGTATATATAATTAAGTAGAGTATAATGTTTAAAATACATACCTACCTTAAAATAAAATTTCTAAAATAAACATAGATAAAGAAATTTCTGATTATTACCCTGTTTTTAATTTAGTTGCTTATTTTAAGTATTTATTTTATTTTCCTTTTAATAACTACTTTAGTTAATATTTTTTTAGTTGTAGTAAAGTTTTATATCTGATTCATTTATTTAGCTAATATAAGTATTAATTTTATAACTATAAAAGGGATTAATGAAAATTTAAGCTTTAACTTTCATTTAGATTTCAACTAAAATTGAATGACAAGATAGTAAAATTTATCTCATTAAATTTAATAGCTAATATTTAATCTTTTTATTATAAAGATGTATTATCTATATTAAAGTCTAAACCTTAGGATCAATTATTTAAGTCACTTATAAATCTAACTGCTATTATTTATACACTTATTTTTCAATTGTTTTTATAAAATTTAAGTAGTTATTAAAATAATGTTTAGAAGAGTTGTATCTTGAGAACCCTTAAAAAGTGCCTGATTTAGATTTGAATAGAATAATTTTAGAGGTAATTATATTAAAGGAATTATTTTTAGATAGAAAAGATAGATGTAAATAAATCTGGAAGTAATGGACTATTTTCAATAATATAAAAAAGAATTAATGAATAAATTAAGGAAGTTCATTATTATCTGAATTTTGTTTATTTGCGAACAACTCTCGTATTTTATTTTTTCTTAATGATTACTTAAACTCATTTAAAAATAGAAGAGTGTATTGCATTTTTTAATTCAGAGCTTATTTTAAAGTGTGCACGGAAAGAGTTTATTACTTTATTTTATGATAAATGATTATATGGCTAAAATATAATAAGTATTTATAGATTATAGATGAGTAGCTTTGATTGAATCCAACTAATTGGATGATCCGCTATGTAATTAATTTAAATATATTAAACAAATTTTATTATCTAACTTAGCTTTAGATAGTTATTATAGATGATAATTTATGTCTATAATTTTTTAAATTTTAATTTGTTTCTCTTTCCTGATTTTTTAAAATTAATAAAAGGTAGTGATTAATAGTTAGTTATTTCGCTTTTATCTATATTACAACTATAAACAATAAATTTATCTTAGTGAAGCAAATTTATTTGTAGACTGTAGATGATTTACTTAAATTTTATTGTTATTGTTGATTTTCCTATTTTTTTAAAGAAAATTTTTCTACATTTTTTTATTAATTTCCTACTGATTTCCTTTTATGATCTGACAATTATTTTAAAATAAATAAATATTTATTATTCTCTCCCATTTTCTATTTTTTATAGCAACTAACTTTGTACTATTAAAAACTGATATTATTTGAATTGTGATGACTAATAAATCAAATAGATTTAAAATATTATAATTTATTATTAATTTTTTGTACTTTCTAAGAGATTGATATTGCTCATTTAAATATGATTAAAAGACTAAATTTAAAATAATAATTAGATACTAAAGCATTTCCCATCTAATAAGAAGAAAAAAGATATTAAATATTCTTATAATCTTCTTAATTATCTCTCTTTTAAAACTAATAAGTTTATTTTATTTATTGACCATCTCTTCTTAACATTCCTTTTTTTAAACATTTTCATTTTATCGTTGAATGCTTTCCTAAAATTTTTGATTTGATAAATGTTTTAAAAAAAAATTTAAATTCATTTTTTGGACTTTGGAGTGAAAGGAAACCTAAACTTTTAAAAACAAAGTCCATATTAATATTATAGTAAGAAAATTTGATAAAGAAAAAAGATATTAATTGAAGATCTAAATCTGAATGATAATTTTAATTTGTATTGCTATCATAAAATATTTAGAAAAACTTTCTTTAAATAGTAATTCACAAAAAATCGCCTTTAAAATAAAGCACAAATAATAAATTAAAAAACGACGAATATCTTGATAAGAAATTTGTTAGATAAAAAATTGATTTAAAATTTTAGATAAATATAGATTGATATTTTGGAAGTAAAGAATAATAAATTCCAAAATTTATCAAATATAAAAAATTTTTAAGAAGTTAAGAAAATTTAAAGTCTATATATCTTATAAAATGAGGAATGAATAAATATAAATTTAGCTTTATTTTTAATTTATTGATATATTAAATAAAAATTAATTATAATTAATAAGAAATTTAAGTTATCCTAGCTTTCAAGCTAGAATTTATAAATAAATATATTAAATTTAATAATAGAGAATGATATATTATAACTATAAATAATTTAGCGCTTATTTAACTCTATAAGTCAAATTAAAAATATTTTTAACTATTTCAAAAAGATTTTATTTTGCAAAAGAAGGAATGAATTATCAATTAGTGATCAAGAATAAAAATAGAAAAATCATAAATCAAAGCATAATAGCCAAAAATAAACATGAAATGAACTCTTAAACTATTTTCCTTTAATTTTATAATCTTTCTTAAATTTTTATTATAGAAATTATAAAATAAATTTCATATAAAAGATGTAGTTATTAATATCTCTTTCTTAGATTGAGCTTAAAATTAGTAAAAGTAACTTGTATTAAGAAATTTTGGCTATAAATAAATTAATATAGAGATTTTATAATTATTTTATTTTTAATCTAAGTTACAAACTTAGTAAATAAACAAAGCTATTTTTAATTTTCTTTTAGTAGCTTTCTTTATTTATACTTTTATTACTCAATTATTTATAATTATCATAACCAATTAAAAATATTTATAAATATGATGTTTTCAACTATTTTTCTATATAATTTTATATTTAGTTATTCCTTAATTTTATCTTAGTTCTCTTTTATTAATCATGTAATTTTTCATTATTTTATATTTATAAATTTATTATTAATTTTACTAAAATAGGATTACACTCTCTACACTAAAATTAAAACTGTATTGTTTCTTATTTTCTATGCTTCTTTTATAATGTTTTAGATATATTTACCCTATTTTTGTTTTAGGTTTTATTTGTTATTTAATTTTAGGTTTCACTCTTAGAAATAAATTTTTATTAGAGTATAATACTTTAGTTATAGAGTGATTTATATATTTAAGATATTTTATTTAATTAAAAGATATAAATTTATTTTATTGTCAAATAAATAAAATAAATTGTCTTAGATAGCGAACATTAATAATAGCTTATGGTTTTGTTTATTAATTAATATCTTTAAATTAAACCATAATTTTATTATTTATACTAAATCTAAATTTATATAGGTTATTTATAATTAATTAATTTTATAAATATTTTAAATTCTTAAATTTATTTATTTAAAATGATGAAAAGCTTTAATTAACTATAAAATTAATTTAAGCTTAAAAGCTTCTATTAATTAATAATAGATTAAATAATTGAAATTTAATTTAAAATAAATCGCTAAAATAGAAAATTTCACTAAATGCATTTCAAATTATATTAAATCTTAATATGAATATAATCTATAAGGATATAAATAATTAGTAAGTTAACTTAAAAATAAAAATTATAAATAGCTTTATTTTATTATTCTTTTAACTATGGTAGGTTATTTATCTAATCAAATAGCATTTTACTAATTATTATCTTCACTTTTTCTTAAAATTTTCTAAAGAAAATTTTTTTTTTAATTTTAGTCATAAAAAGTTTTAAGTTTATAAATCTCAAAAAAGAAAAATCAAATTATAAATCTATTTAACGGTAAATTTGATAATTAAGATTCAGTTAAAAAAAATTAAAGTGAACGTAGGTATAGTAATTCTATAAGATTTAAATAAGAAATGTAAGTTTATCCTAGTTTAATCTAAATTTTTAAATTAAATCCTTTGTAAAAGTTTAATAAGCATTGTTTTTTAAACTAAATTAAAATTTTCTTACTGGGCTTAAATTATTTTTTATTTTTCACGAGATAAATGTAAAAAGTCCAGATTTTAAAATAAATCAAATTATTTAAAATACTTATGAAAGTGATATGTAATTATTTTAAGATTTGCTATTATAGGAAGAATATAAAAAGTGTGATTTGAGTAACCTAATAAAACTTTTTTTTAATTTAGATATAAACAAAATCTAGCAAAATATAGATAATTTAACTTACAGAATAAAAATCCATGTTAGATTGTATGCTAACTTTTATATTTATTATATCTAAAGTTTTAAGACATGGCTTTTCATTATTCTCTGTTTAGAAATAAAATACTAAATTAATAATTATTTTAAATATGTAATAGCTATCTATGTATTTAAGTTATTTCTTCTTTTATCTAAATATTTATTAATTATATTTAAGAAATAAATTTGAAATATTTTAATATGAGAACCTAAATTAAAATAAAGAGAAATAAGAGGAATAATTAATTTTTAAACTAATTTGAAAACAAAAAATAATAAAATTATCCATATGCTTATATATTAGATTAAAGAACACTATAATAAATTAACTAATTTATTAAGCATTCATAAATTCTTTATACATCTATTTAAGAAAAATATTTAAATAAACATATTATAAAAGGAAATTATAGGAAAGAGCTATAATAATTATTTAAAACTACTTTATTTAATTTAGCTTTTATTATATATTCAATTTAATAAAAGATGAACTAATAGAAGGGAACTAAATATAAATAATCAGTCATTACTAAAATATAAAAGTTAAATTAAATAATTATAGAAACCTTTTTCAATTACACTTTACTAGTGAAAATTAAGTTAATAAACATTTTTATATCTCCATAAATAAATAAAACTTAAATTATGATAATTGTTATAGAAATATATAAAATGTTTAAGAATAGATTAGGTAATCCTTTTCTAAAATATAAAAGATTATATAATTTATAAGTATAAATTAAGATATGAAGTATTAAAATAAATTATTTCATTAAGTTTATAAAATTATCTAAAGATATTTAATTAAATATAAAATTGATATATCGATGTTTATTTAGATAAATTATAATCGCTCCTTCAATCATATAAATTTAATCTTTTTCTATTTAAGAAATTAAGAATATTTGAAAAGGAATTTCAAACAATTATGTATCTTAAAATTTAAATAAATAACTGTATAAGAATAATAGATTTTTATATCTATCTCCATAAAAACCCTTAATAAATATAAATTTATTCTAGGATTTATAAAATTTAAATACAGCTGATTAAGATTAATATTTAAAATAAGTATTTTAGCTTATAAAGCTCTTAGTAAAATAAAAGTTAAAGGATTTTAATGAAATTATTTTGTTTCTTTTTCTTAAATGGGGAGTTATTTTTTATTTTAAAGGATTTATGAGATTCATAGAGCTTTAAATTATATATATGGAATTTTATTTGCTAGATTGACAGAATTTTAAGATTCAATCTATATAAATTATTAAAATTCTACATAGTATTCTCTGAGAGATCTACGAATAAGATCATAATTCTAGACCAATAAAATAAAATAATAATTCAGAATATCTTTTAGAAAAATAGCTTAATCCATTAAATTAAATTGAAAATAGATTATTATTATATCTTTATTATTTAAGATATTTTACTTTTAGCTTACAATTTTTTATTAATCTTAAGAGACAGATAGTTAGTTTTAAAATACAGAATCTTTAAAATTTAACCATACACTAAATATAAAATAAAGTACTATATGCATTACATTTATAATTTTAATAATTATAAGTATATCTATCTTTATAGTTGTAATAAGCTTAAATTATAGTATAATACTTGTAAGGTATAAATTCATTATCTATTTAAAAATAATTATAACTTTATAAATATTTTCAATTTTCTTTCTTCTTAATAAACTAAAACTCAGAAAGAAAATAAGATTATAACTATATTATAACAAGTGTTATAAATCATATTTTTTCTATTTAATTGCTTAGTTGCTAACATTTCTAAACTTCAGAATATTTACCCTCTATCTTTAAATATTGTGTTAAGAGAATTATGCTTTAACTAGAAGAATTAGAAATAAAGTCTTTGCTATCTAAT
This sequence comes from Loxodes magnus, assembly GCA_946699065.1. Classification (NCBI taxonomy): domain Eukaryota; phylum Ciliophora; class Karyorelictea; order Loxodida; family Loxodidae; genus Loxodes; species Loxodes magnus. Next base: position 442,881 of record CAMPDV010000222.1, read on the forward strand.
AATTTTTATCACAAAACTTATAATTCACTAAGTAATTCATGTATCTTATGCATGTTATTTATTATGCCTTCTTTTTTTAATATCAACTTGAAGCTTTCTCAATACCAGTTTAAATTAAATAAAAATGATAGAGATATATAGAGTAAGTTGAAAGAAATTTTTTGGTTTATTTGAAGATTAAAGCATTTCAAAGTTTTCTTATTACTATCTTATTTGAAACTTGTTCTTAGTAAATTACCTTCAAATCAACCATCCATCTCTTAAGATAACTCTTAAAGCAATCTATCAAAAATAAATTAGCTATAAAAATGTTTTATTTTATATCCCTCTTTAATAATAAATTTTACGAAGCATCAAATTAAAATCCACTAATGATTATGCATTTTCTTAATAAACCTTATTGATCTAAGAGATAAATTAGATGTTTACATTGTAGCAATAAGGAGAAAATAAATGTTCACAAAGCAGAATTAGATTAAATTTAAGCTTAACAAAGTAAATGACAGAAAGAAGCTATAAAATAATAAAACAATAATTAAAACTAAAAAGTTATTATTCTCTATTTTAGTTTGCTAAGATACTTATAAATCTCTACAAATAAAAGAGCAAACAAAAATTTTTGCATCAAATAGTGTTGAAGAAATATAATTCTTAAAATAAATCTTTAAGATAAATAATTATAAAACTTAAACTTCAAACCAAAATAATATCAAAAGCATCTATTTTTAACTAATAATAGCATAAATAAAAATAAAAAAATTGATTTAGAATCTGTGTAGCATGTAATCATCTATATTTCGGTGGAAAGTTTGAAAAGTTATAAATTAAATTATGTGTATATAGGAAATCTCGATGAAGACAAAAATATTAAAAATAATTAAAGTTGATAGAGTAAATACTCTATTATTACAAGATCTTGCCTTTTACAAATTTATAAGTGATTTCTTTCCAAATTAATAAATATAACTTAAACTTATTTCTCTGAATTATCATTTATTTTTAATATTTATCTACACTAGTTATAATTATAAACACATCGTCCCTATTTTTTATTTTAAAAGCTTTCGAAGTATTGAACTTCTAATTCACTTTAAATTTGAAATAAAATAAAATAAAATAATTAAATTTAAGTATAACAAATAAATTTAAGAGCTGCTTAAATGCAGCACTATACTTCTATCCAATTATCTTCAAGTATTATTTATCATATTAAGAATTATTTATAGTATCTTTAAATAAGAAAAAGATTGCTATTGTAGATTAAAGTTAAAATTAAAGTCATTTTAGATTTATTTTCTTCCCATATTTGATAAATTGATTATGTAAATTTAAGTTAGTTTAATTTATTAAATAGCTTATATCTATGTTTATTATTGATATAAGCGTAATTATCTATAATTAAAATGTCAATCTCTTTAATTATTTTTTATTTCCTTATCTCTAGAATTTCAGCTTAGTTAACATTTTTTGATATACTTGACCCAAATGTTCCAACTTAAAGAGATACTAACTCATTGCCATCTAAAACTTTTTCTGAATATGGCTAAGATCCCCAAGGACTTTAATTTAGCGTTACAGCCTGGTTAAAATTTAGCTCCAGTAACCAAGTAAAGATTCATGGCATTTTCCTTTAATTTTGACTTAATACTAATGCTTAGTGATTTGAATTCGGTTTGTTGTAAGATTAAACAAATTAGCAAACTTCTTTCAAAATAATTTAATACATTACAATTTAAGATATAAAGTAATTTACCATCTCCTTTGTTAATGATATCTGAGTATTTTTTGGATGTTCAATTAATACTCAAGGAAGCTTTTTTGCTGTTACAACTCATTAAAAGATAAATAACTAGTTTTAGACTCTATCAGAATCCTTTGGGTAATTATTGCCTTTTACTTCAAGTACTGAAATAAATTAAGGAAGTATTAATAAGGCTTGAAGTTTTACTGGGACTACTTATTCATTAAGATATTATAAGAATTAATATTTAGGCATTATTGACTTTAAGTACTTTTTAGACTAGTCTGATTAGGGCTTTCTATAATCAAGTTCTATTACTTGTAATTCTTAATGCTTCAAATGCTTTGGACCTAATTCTAATAATTGTATCTAATGTTATTCACCATGAGGTTTTTCAGCGGATTTATGCATATGCAATTTAAAATTATCAGTAGAATAAGAATGCAATAATGTTTGTCCTATAACATAATAAGACAGTGAAGCTAATAAATAATGCGAGTTTTGTAATTAAACCATTTTAAATTGCGAAGAGTGTAATTAGCAAGGAACTATATGCTCTAAGTGTTAAAATCCTTGATTATTATACAATAGTTAGTGTGAAAGCAAATGCCCAAACGAAACATATTTTTAAGATAACTAAGCTTGCTTCTTATGCGAATCTAGAATATAGAAATGTGAAACGTGTGATATGACTGGAACTCTGTGTAAAAAGTGTTAACATCCATTACTTTTATTCTAAAATTAATGCGTTTAAAGTTGCCCTAACGAAAAATTTTATGTTGAAAATTTTATTTGTTTAAACTGTAATTCCTCAATAGAGAATTGTTAAAGATGCAATTTAAATGGATCATTGTGCTTTAAATGCTAAGAATCTTTTATCTTATTCGAAAACTAGTGAATCTAGAATTGTCCTAACGAAACGTTTTTTATTGAAAATTCTACTTGCCTAAAATGCGAAAATAAGTTAGAAAATTGCTAAGAATGTAATTCAAACGGAGATATTTGCACAAAATGCTTGAAACCTTGGCTTTTATTCGGCAATAAATGTGTTCAAAATTGTCCAAGCAATCTTTATTACGAAGAGAGTTAAAGTTGCTAACTATGTAATTAGAGTATAAGCAATTGCGAAAAGTGCAATTTAAATGGTACTGAGTGCATTAAATGTAAGGACCCTTATGTTTTGTTTGATAATATGTGCATTGAAAGTTGTCCTAATCAAACTTACTATATTCAGAACTCCATTTGTCAAAAGTGTTCACAAAAGATAGAAAACTGCAAATTGTGCGATATCGAAAGAGGAGCATGTTTGGAGTGCTACGATCCTTATTTTCTTTTTCAAGAAACTTCTTGTGTTAGCAAATGCTAATAAGACTAGATAAATATCAATAAAACTTGCTAATCTTGCCAAATAATAATTCCTTACTGCTAGTTTTGTTCATGAAATCTTTCATAGTCAATAGAATGCTTTTAGTGCTAGATAAATTTTACATTATCAAATAATGAATGCATTGAGAACAATTTAGAGAGCTACTAGAAACCTGGTAACAATGAAAATAATACTGACTCTTAAAATTAAGAAGAGGAATAGAACTAAGATTAATTTAAGGATATAAAAAAGAGTCTTGATGACTTCTAAATTTCAAACTCAGAAAAAGATTTTATACAAAATTCTTCTGATATATCTACTGCTCTTGTTTACACTAGTGCTTTAATAAGTTTAAGTTCTTTATTAACTAGCCTTTTTAGTAACTCTAAGTATTCAGCAAGTACTCCTAAATTTTTATAAGCTATTTTTATAACTCAACTCATTCTTATGAGCGCATATGTTGATGTATAACGACCTGAAGTTCTTAACGCTTACTATTATACTAGCTTTGACAATAAATAGAAATAAAATGGACTAAGTAATAATAATTTTATTGGTTTAAATCTAAATTCCAACTAATTGAAAATAGATAAATAAATTTATATTTAACTTAATTACTAAAGCTACACTCTATTATCCAATTTATTTGAAGCTCTTTTCCTACTATTCATTTTACTTTTTATTGATTTATTACTCAAGATTATTGGACTCAAGTGTTGCAAGACTAAAATAGAGAAAATAAGAACTAAATTTACGAACAGAAACTACGTCTCAGTAATTTACAGTATTAAGGCTCTTCAGATTAATAATGCTGTTATGTTACAACTTTATCACTTTACTGTTTCTGATTTTTATTCTGGCTTAAACTCCTTCCTTGCTATCCTAGTACTAGTAAGTTTTTATATTTAGATTATTTAAATAGCATGCATTTTTCATAGCTTTCAAGTCCTTTATAAATATTACAGTTTAAAAAATAAATTTTAGGAAACTAAAGAGGAGAAGACAGAGAAATAAATAGCATAGATTAAAGAAAAGTATATAGTTTACTTTGACTAAAAGAAATAGGATAACGAGATGCAAACACTTTACTAAACTTTCTTTCTAGCAAGAAGACTTTTTGTTTCTTTTGCAGCTATTATATTAGTAGAGATATAAGTAGCTTAAATCATATTATACCTTATTCATTGTTTAGTTTGGTTCTTTTATATAGTTTATTTCAAACCTTTTGAAAATATTTTGTAGTATGCTATTGAGATAAGTGGAGAAATGGTACTCATTTTTATTTATTTCTTTAACTTCTATTTCGAAGCTAACAGTCGTAGCACTTATACTGATTGAAATACAGATGCACAAACATTAGGAGTAGTGACCACAATAACATGTTGTCTTTTCACATTAATAGCTTTAGTAATATCACTTATATTTTCTTTTATAGATTTATATAAATCTTGGAAAAAAGCGAGATAAGAGAAAATGTAGTAGCAATAGAAGAATGAGTAGCTACAACAGCAATATTTATTCAATAAAGATGATTCAAAACAAAAAGTGAACATGCATAACACAACAGTTATATAAAGTCAACGAGAAGGAGTGGATAAATTTTGTTTGATTTATGAAGATATAGAAGAGAAAAAAGTGCCTAAACATCACAAAAGACAGATCAAGAATAGAAAGTCAAGAAGTCACAAATCAAAGCGTACTAGCCAAAAATAAACTTGAAATTAACTCTTAAACTATTTTCCTTTAATTTTATAATTTTTCTAAATTTTTTATAATAGAAACTATAAAATAAATTTCATATAAAAAATGTAGTTATTAATATCTCTTTCTTAGACTTAGTTTAAATTAGTAAAAGTAACTTATATTAAGAAATTTTTGCTATAAATAAATTAACATAGATATTTTATAATTATTTTATTTTTAATCTTAGTAGCAAATTTAGTAAATAAACAAAGCTATTTTTAGATTTATTTTAGTAGCTTATTTATTTATACTTTTATTCTCAATTATTTATAATTATCATAACCAAAAGATATTTATAAATATGATGTTTTCAACTATTTTTCTATATAATTTTATATTTAGTTATTCTTTAATTTTCTCTTAGTTCTCTTTTATTTATTATGTAATTTTTCATCATTTCGTTCTTATAAATTTATTATTATCTTCCATAAAAAAGAATTGCACTCTCTGTACTAAAATTAAAACTGTATTGTTTCTTATTTTCTATGCTTCTTTTATAATTTTTAGATATATTTACCCTATTTTTGTTTTAGGTTTTATTTGTATTTTAATTTTAGGTTTCACTCTTAGAAATAAATTTTTATTAGCGTATATAATTTTGTTATAGAGCGATCTATATTTAAGATATTTTATTTGCTTAAAAAGGCATCAATTTATTTTATTGCCCAAATGAATAGAAATGAATTGTCTTAGAGAGCGAATATTAATAATAATATCCTAAGGTTTTGTTTATTAATAAATATCTTTAAATTTAACTTAATTTTATTATTTTTGATAAACAAAAATTATAGAGTCTATTTATAATTAGCAGACTATTAAATTTTAGATGCTATAAGCTTTTATAGTTAACACTATAAAAGTAACTATTAATAATAATTTAGATTTAAATTATTATTATTTTATTTTCACAAAAAAAGCTATATTTCTTATTAAGATTAATTTAAGCTTAAAAGCTTCTATTAATTAATAATAGATTAAATAATTGGAATTTAATTTAAAATAAATCCCTAAAATCTAAAATTACACTAAATATATTTAAAAATTAATTAAATCTTAATAATTTAATATAAGCTATAAAGATATAAATAATGAGCAAATTAACTTAAAAATAAAATTCATAAATAGCTTTAGTTTATTATTCTTCAAACCATAGTAGATTATTTATCTAATCAAATAGCATTTTGCTAATTATTATCTTCACTTTTCTTAATATTTTCTATAAAAAAATATTTTTATTTATATCATAAAAAGTTTTTAGCTTATAATTCTCAAAGAAGCAAACATTAAATCTAAAAATCAAAATCAAATTATAAATATAATTTAAAGTAAATTCATAAATTAAGATTCAGCTCAGAAAGAAGAGAGTTTAAAATAAACTAAATTTTATTAATTCTATAAGATTTAAATAATAATTGAAGTTTATCCTAGTTAAATCTTAACCTTTAAAGAAATTCCTAAATAAAAGTTTTAAAAACATTGTTGGCTTTATTTTATTTTAGCCGAAATTAAAATTTTATTACTATATTACAATTATCTTTTTATATTTTCACGAGATAAATGAAAGAAATCCAGTTTTAGAATAAAATAAATTATAAAATACTTATAAAAAATTCATTTTACCTAGCCATTATTGTGTATATATAATTAAGTAGAGTATAATGTTTAAAATACATACCTACCTTAAAATAAAATTTCTAAAATAAACATAGATAAAGAAATTTCTGATTATTACCCTGTTTTTAATTTAGTTGCTTATTTTAAGTATTTATTTTATTTTCCTTTTAATAACTACTTTAGTTAATATTTTTTTAGTTGTAGTAAAGTTTTATATCTGATTCATTTATTTAGCTAATATAAGTATTAATTTTATAACTATAAAAGGGATTAATGAAAATTTAAGCTTTAACTTTCATTTAGATTTCAACTAAAATTGAATGACAAGATAGTAAAATTTATCTCATTAAATTTAATAGCTAATATTTAATCTTTTTATTATAAAGATGTATTATCTATATTAAAGTCTAAACCTTAGGATCAATTATTTAAGTCACTTATAAATCTAACTGCTATTATTTATACACTTATTTTTCAATTGTTTTTATAAAATTTAAGTAGTTATTAAAATAATGTTTAGAAGAGTTGTATCTTGAGAACCCTTAAAAAGTGCCTGATTTAGATTTGAATAGAATAATTTTAGAGGTAATTATATTAAAGGAATTATTTTTAGATAGAAAAGATAGATGTAAATAAATCTGGAAGTAATGGACTATTTTCAATAATATAAAAAAGAATTAATGAATAAATTAAGGAAGTTCATTATTATCTGAATTTTGTTTATTTGCGAACAACTCTCGTATTTTATTTTTTCTTCTTAATGATTACTTAAACTCATTTAAAAATAGAAGAGTGTATTGCATTTTTTAATTCAGAGCTTATTTTAAAGTGTGCACGGAAAGAGTTTATTACTTTATTTTATGATAAATGATTATATGGCTAAAATATAATAAGTATTTATAGATTATAGATGAGTAGCTTTGATTGAATCCAACTAATTGGATGATCCGCTATGTAATTAATTTAAATATATTAAACAAATTTTATTATCTAACTTAGCTTTAGATAGTTATTATAGATGATAATTTATGTCTATAATTTTTTAAATTTTAATTTGTTTCTCTTTCCTGATTTTTTAAAATTAATAAAAGGTAGTGATTAATAGTTAGTTATTTCGCTTTTATCTATATTACAACTATAAACAATAAATTTATCTTAGTGAAGCAAATTTATTTGTAGACTGTAGATGATTTACTTAAATTTTATTGTTATTGTTGATTTTCCTATTTTTTTAAAGAAAATTTTTCTACATTTTTTTATTAATTTCCTACTGATTTCCTTTTATGATCTGACAATTATTTTAAAATAAATAAATATTTATTATTCTCTCCCATTTTCTATTTTTTATAGCAACTAACTTTGTACTATTAAAAACTGATATTATTTGAATTGTGATGACTAATAAATCAAATAGATTTAAAATATTATAATTTATTATTAATTTTTTGTACTTTCTAAGAGATTGATATTGCTCATTTAAATATGATTAAAAGACTAAATTTAAAATAATAATTAGATACTAAAGCATTTCCCATCTAATAAGAAGAAAAAAGATATTAAATATTCTTATAATCTTCTTAATTATCTCTCTTTTAAAACTAATAAGTTTATTTTATTTATTGACCATCTCTTCTTAACATTCCTTTTTTTAAACATTTTCATTTTATCGTTGAATGCTTTCCTAAAATTTTTGATTTGATAAATGTTTTAAAAAAAAATTTAAATTCATTTTTTGGACTTTGGAGTGAAAGGAAACCTAAACTTTTAAAAACAAAGTCCATATTAATATTATAGTAAGAAAATTTGATAAAGAAAAAAGATATTAATTGAAGATCTAAATCTGAATGATAATTTTAATTTGTATTGCTATCATAAAATATTTAGAAAAACTTTCTTTAAATAGTAATTCACAAAAAATCGCCTTTAAAATAAAGCACAAATAATAAATTAAAAAACGACGAATATCTTGATAAGAAATTTGTTAGATAAAAAATTGATTTAAAATTTTAGATAAATATAGATTGATATTTTGGAAGTAAAGAATAATAAATTCCAAAATTTATCAAATATAAAAAAAATTTTTAAGAAGTTAAGAAAATTTCAAGTTTATATATCTTATAAAATGAGGAATGAATAAATATAAATTTAGCTTTATTTTTAATTTATTGATATATTAAATAAAAATTAATTATAATTAATAAGAAATTTAAGTTATCCTAGCTTTCAAGCTAGAATTTATAAATAAATATATTAAATTTAATAATAGAGAATGATATATTATAACTATAAATAATTTAGCGCTTATTTAACTCTATAAGTCAAATTAAAAATATTTTTAACTATTTCAAAAAGATTTTATTTTGCAAAAGAAGGAATGAATTATCAATTAGTGATCAAGAATAAAAATAGAAAAATCATAAATCAAAGCATAATAGCCAAAAATAAACATGAAATGAACTCTTAAACTATTTTCCTTTAATTTTATAATCTTTCTTAAATTTTTATTATAGAAATTATAAAATAAATTTCATATAAAAGATGTAGTTATTAATATCTCTTTCTTAGATTGAGCTTAAAATTAGTAAAAGTAACTTGTATTAAGAAATTTTGGCTATAAATAAATTAATATAGAGATTTTATAATTATTTTATTTTTAATCTAAGTTACAAACTTAGTAAATAAACAAAGCTATTTTTAATTTTCTTTTAGTAGCTTTCTTTATTTATACTTTTATTACTCAATTATTTATAATTATCATAACCAATTAAAAATATTTATAAATATGATGTTTTCAACTATTTTTCTATATAATTTTATATTTAGTTATTCCTTAATTTTATCTTAGTTCTCTTTTATTAATCATGTAATTTTTCATTATTTTATATTTATAAATTTATTATTAATTTTACTAAAATAGGATTACACTCTCTACACTAAAATTAAAACTGTATTGTTTCTTATTTTCTATGCTTCTTTTATAATGTTTTAGATATATTTACCCTATTTTTGTTTTAGGTTTTATTTGTTATTTAATTTTAGGTTTCACTCTTAGAAATAAATTTTTATTAGAGTATAATACTTTAGTTATAGAGTGATTTATATATTTAAGATATTTTATTTAATTAAAAGATATAAATTTATTTTATTGTCAAATAAATAAAATAAATTGTCTTAGATAGCGAACATTAATAATAGCTTATGGTTTTGTTTATTAATTAATATCTTTAAATTAAACCATAATTTTATTATTTATACTAAATCTAAATTTATATAGGTTATTTATAATTAATTAATTTTATAAATATTTTAAATTCTTAAATTTATTTATTTAAAATGATGAAAAGCTTTAATTAACTATAAAATTAATTTAAGCTTAAAAGCTTCTATTAATTAATAATAGATTAAATAATTGAAATTTAATTTAAAATAAATCGCTAAAATAGAAAATTTCACTAAATGCATTTCAAATTATATTAAATCTTAATATGAATATAATCTATAAGGATATAAATAATTAGTAAGTTAACTTAAAAATAAAAATTATAAATAGCTTTATTTTATTATTCTTTTAACTATGGTAGGTTATTTATCTAATCAAATAGCATTTTACTAATTATTATCTTCACTTTTTCTTAAAATTTTCTAAAGAAAATTTTTTTTTTAATTTTAGTCATAAAAAGTTTTAAGTTTATAAATCTCAAAAAAGAAAAATCAAATTATAAATCTATTTAACGGTAAATTTGATAATTAAGATTCAGTTAAAAAAAATTAAAGTGAACGTAGGTATAGTAATTCTATAAGATTTAAATAAGAAATGTAAGTTTATCCTAGTTTAATCTAAATTTTTAAATTAAATCCTTTGTAAAAGTTTAATAAGCATTGTTTTTTAAACTAAATTAAAATTTTCTTACTGGGCTTAAATTATTTTTTATTTTTCACGAGATAAATGTAAAAAGTCCAGATTTTAAAATAAATCAAATTATTTAAAATACTTATGAAAGTGATATGTAATTATTTTAAGATTTGCTATTATAGGAAGAATATAAAAAGTGTGATTTGAGTAACCTAATAAAACTTTTTTTTAATTTAGATATAAACAAAATCTAGCAAAATATAGATAATTTAACTTACAGAATAAAAATCCATGTTAGATTGTATGCTAACTTTTATATTTATTATATCTAAAGTTTTAAGACATGGCTTTTCATTATTCTCTGTTTAGAAATAAAATACTAAATTAATAATTATTTTAAATATGTAATAGCTATCTATGTATTTAAGTTATTTCTTCTTTTATCTAAATATTTATTAATTATATTTAAGAAATAAATTTGAAATATTTTAATATGAGAACCTAAATTAAAATAAAGAGAAATAAGAGGAATAATTAATTTTTAAACTAATTTGAAAACAAAAAATAATAAAATTATCCATATGCTTATATATTAGATTAAAGAACACTATAATAAATTAACTAATTTATTAAGCATTCATAAATTCTTTATACATCTATTTAAGAAAAATATTTAAATAAACATATTATAAAAGGAAATTATAGGAAAGAGCTATAATAATTATTTAAAACTACTTTATTTAATTTAGCTTTTATTATATATTCAATTTAATAAAAGATGAACTAATAGAAGGGAACTAAATATAAATAATCAGTCATTACTAAAATATAAAAGTTAAATTAAATAATTATAGAAACCTTTTTCAATTACACTTTACTAGTGAAAATTAAGTTAATAAACATTTTTATATCTCCATAAATAAATAAAACTTAAATTATGATAATTGTTATAGAAATATATAAAATGTTTAAGAATAGATTAGGTAATCCTTTTCTAAAATATAAAAGATTATATAATTTATAAGTATAAATTAAGATATGAAGTATTAAAATAAATTATTTCATTAAGTTTATAAAATTATCTAAAGATATTTAATTAAATATAAAATTGATATATCGATGTTTATTTAGATAAATTATAATCGCTCCTTCAATCATATAAATTTAATCTTTTTCTATTTAAGAAATTAAGAATATTTGAAAAGGAATTTCAAACAATTATGTATCTTAAAATTTAAATAAATAACTGTATAAGAATAATAGATTTTTATATCTATCTCCATAAAAACCCTTAATAAATATAAATTTATTCTAGGATTTATAAAATTTAAATACAGCTGATTAAGATTAATATTTAAAATAAGTATTTTAGCTTATAAAGCTCTTAGTAAAATAAAAGTTAAAGGATTTTAATGAAATTATTTTGTTTCTTTTTCTTAAATGGGGAGTTATTTTTTATTTTAAAGGATTTATGAGATTCATAGAGCTTTAAATTATATATATGGAATTTTATTTGCTAGATTGACAGAATTTTAAGATTCAATCTATATAAATTATTAAAATTCTACATAGTATTCTCTGAGAGATCTACGAATAAGATCATAATTCTAGACCAATAAAATAAAATAATAATTCAGAATATCTTTTAGAAAAATAGCTTAATCCATTAAATTAAATTGAAAATAGATTATTATTATATCTTTATTATTTAAGATATTTTACTTTTAGCTTACAATTTTTTATTAATCTTAAGAGACAGATAGTTAGTTTTAAAATACAGAATCTTTAAAATTTAACCATACACTAAATATAAAATAAAGTACTATATGCATTACATTTATAATTTTAATAATTATAAGTATATCTATCTTTATAGTTGTAATAAGCTTAAATTATAGTATAATACTTGTAAGGTATAAATTCATTATCTATTTAAAAATAATTATAACTTTATAAATATTTTCAATTTTCTTTCTTCTTAATAAACTAAAACTCAGAAAGAAAATAAGATTATAACTATATTATAACAAGTGTTATAAATCATATTTTTTCTATTTAATTGCTTAGTTGCTAACATTTCTAAACTTCAGAATATTTACCCTCTATCTTTAAATATTGTGTTAAGAGAATTATGCTTTAACTAGAAGAATTAGAAATAAAGTCTTTGCTATCTAATAATTTTTATCACAAAACTTATAATTCACTAAGTAATTCATGTATCTTATGCATGTTATTTATTATGCCTTCTTTTTTTAATATCAACTTGAAGCTTTCTCAATACCAGTTTAAATTAAATAAAAATGATAGAGATATATAGAGTAAGTTGAAAGAAATTTTTTGGTTTATTTGAAGATTAAAGCATTTCAAAGTTTTCTTATTACTATCTTATTTGAAACTTGTTCTTAGTAAATTACCTTCAAATCAACCATCCATCTCTTAAGATAACTCTTAAAGCAATCTATCAAAAATAAATTAGCTATAAAAATGTTTTATTTTATATCCCTCTTTAATAATAAATTTTACGAAGCATCAAATTAAAATCCACTAATGATTATGCATTTTCTTAATAAACCTTATTGATCTAAGAGATAAATTAGATGTTTACATTGTAGCAATAAGGAGAAAATAAATGTTCACAAAGCAGAATTAGATTAAATTTAAGCTTAGCAAAGTAAATGACAGAAAGAAGCTATAAAATAATAAAACAATAATTAAAACTAAAAAGTTATTATTCTCTATTTTAGTTTGCTAAGATACTTATAAATCTCTACAAATAAAAGAACAAATAAAAATTGTTGGATCAAATAGTGTTGAAGAAATATAATTCTTAAAATAAATCTTTAAGATAAATAATTATAAAACTTAAACTTCAAACCAAAATAATATCAAAAGCATCTATTTTTAACTAATAATAGCATAAATAAAAATAAAAAAATTGATTTAGAATCTGTGTAGTATGTAATCATCTATATTTCGGTGGAAAGTTTGAAAAGTTATAAATTAAATTATGTGTATATAGGAAATCTTAATGAAGACAAAAATATTAAAAATAATTAAAGTTGATAGAGTAAATACTCTATTATTACAAGATCTTGCCTTCTACAAATTTATAAGTGATTTCTTTCCAAATTAATAAATATAACTTAAACTTATTTCTCTGAATTATCATTTATTTTTAATATTTATCTACACTAGTTATAATTATAAACACATCGTCCCTATTTTTTATTTTAAAAGCTTTCGAAGTATTGAACTTCTAATTCACTTTAAATTTGAAATAAAATAAAATAAAATAATTAAATTTAAGTATAACAAATAAATTTAAGAGCTGCTTAAATGCAGCACTATACTTCTATCCAATTATCTTCAAGTATTATTTATCATATTAAGAATTATTTATAGTATCTTTAAATAAGAAAAAGATTGCTATTGTAGATTAAAGTTAAAATTAAAGTCATTTTAGATTTATTTTCTTCCCATATTTGATAAATTGATTATGTAAATTTAAGTTAGTTTAATTTATTAAATAGCTTATATCTATGTTTATTATTGATATAAGCGTAATTATCTATAATTAAAATGTCAATCTCTTTAATTATTTTTTATTTCCTTATCTCTAGAATTTCAGCTTAGTTAACATTTTTTGATATACTTGACCCAAATGTTCCAACTTAAAGAGATACTAACTCATTGCCATCTAAAACTTTTTCTGAATATGGCTAAGATTCCCAAGGACTTTAATTTAGCGTTACAGCCTGGTTAAAATTTAGCTCCAGTAACCAAGTAATGAATCATGGCATTTTCCTTTAATTTTATATTAATACTAATGTTTAGTATTTTGAATTCGGTTTGACTTAAGATTAAACAAATTAGCAAACTTCTTTCAAAATAATTTAATGCATTACAATTTAAGATATAAAGTAATTTACCATTTCCTTTGTTAATGATATCTGAGTATTTTTTGGATGTACAATTAATACTCAAGGAAGCTTTTTAGCTATTATAACTCATTCAAAGATAAATAACTAGTTTTAGACTCTATCAGAATCCTTTGGGTAACTATTGTCTTTTACTTCAAGTTTTGTAATATATTAAGGAAGTATTAATAAGGCTTGAAGTTTTACTGGGACTACTTATTCATTAAGATATTATAAGAATTAATATTTAGGCATTATTGACTTTAAGTACTTTTTAGACTAGTCTGATTAGGGCTTTCTATAATCAAGTTCTATTAATTGTAATTCTTAATGCTTCAAATGCTTTGGACCTAATTCTAATAATTGTATCTAATGTTATTCACCATGAGGTTTTTCAGCGGATTTATGCATATGTAATTTAAAATTATCAGTAGAATAAGAATGCAATAATGTTTGTCCTATAACATAATAAGACAGTGAAGCTAATAAATAATGCGAGTTTTGTAATTAAACCATTTTAAATTGCGAAGAGTGTAATTAGCAAGGAACTATATGCTCTAAGTGTTAAAATCCTTGATTATTATACAATAGTTAGTGTGAAAGCAAATGCCCAAACGAAACATATTTTTAAGATAACTAAGCTTGCTTCTTATGCGAATCTAGAATCTAGAAATGTGAAACGTGTGATATGACTGGAACTCTGTGTAAAAAGTGTTAACATCCATTACTTTTATTCTAAAATTAATGCGTTTAAAGTTGCCCTAACGATAACTTTTATGTTGAGGATTCTATTTGTTTAAATTGTAATTCCTCGATAGAGAATTGTTAAAGATGCAATTTAAATGGATCATTGTGCTTTAAATGCTAAGAGCCTTTTATCTTATTCGAAAACTAGTGTATCTAGAATTGTCCTAACGAAACGTTTTTTATTGAAAATTCTACTTGCCTAAAATGCGAAAATAAGTTAGAAAATTGCTAAGAATGTAATTCAAACGGAGATATTTGCACAAAATGCTTGAAACCTTGGCTTTTATTCGGCAATAAATGTGTTCAAAATTGTCCAAGCAACCTTTATTACGAAGAGAGTTAAAGTTGCTAACTATGTAATTAGAGTATAAGCAATTGCGAAAAGTGCAATATAAACGGTACTGAGTGTCTTAAATGTAAGGACCCTTATGTTTTGTTTGATAATATGTGCATTGAAAGTTGTCCTAATCAAACTTACTATATTCAGAACTCCATTTGTCAAAAGTGTTCACAAAAGATAGAAAACTGCAAATTGTGCGATATCGAAAGAGGAGCATGTTTGGAGTGCTACGATCCTTATTTTCTTTTTCAAGAAACTTCTTGTGTTAGCAAATGCTAACAAGACTAGATAAATATCAATAAAACTTGTTAATCTTGCCAAATAATTCCTTACTGCTAGTTTTGTTCATGAAATCTTTCATAGTAGATAGAATGCTCTTAGTGCTAGATAAATTTTACATTATCAAATAATGAATGCATTGAGAACAATTTAGAGAGCTACTAGAAACCTGGAAAGAATTAAAATAATACTGACCCTTAAAATTAAGAAGAGGAATAGAACTAAGATTAATTTAAGGATATAAAAAAGAACCTTAATGACTTCTAAATTTCAAACTCAGAAAAAGATTTTATACAAAATTCTTCTGATATATCTACTGCTCTTGTTTACACTAGTGCTTTAGTAAGCTTAAGTTCTTTATTAACTAGCCTTTTTAGTAACTCTAAGTATTCAGCAAGTACTCCTAAATTTTTATAAGCTATTTTTATAACTCAACTCATTCTTATGAGCGCATATGTTGATATATAAAGACCTGAAGTTCTTAACGCTTACTATTATACTAGTTTTGACAATAAATAGAAATAAAATGGACTAAGTAATAATAATTTTATTGGTTTAAATCTAAATTCCAACTAATTGAAAATAGATAAATAAATTTATATTTAACTTAATTACTAAAGCTACACTCTATTATCCAATTTATTTGAAGCTCTTTTCCTGCTATTCATTTTACTTTTTATAGATTTACTACTCAAGATTATTGGACTCAAGTGTTGCAAGACTAAAATAGAGAAAATAAGAACTAAATTTACGAACAGAAACTACGTCTCAGTGATTTATAGTGTTAAGGCTCTTCAGATTAATAATGCTGTTATGTTACAACTTTATCACTTTACTGTTTCTGATTTTTATTCTGGCTTAAACTCCTTCCTTGCTATCCTAGTACTAGTAAGTTTTTATATTTAGATTATTTAAATAGCATGCATTTTTCATAGCTTTCACGTCCTTAATAAATATTACAGTTTAAAAAATAAATTTTAGGAAACTAAAGAGGAGAAGACAGAGAAATAAATAGCATAGATTAAAGAAAAGTATATAGTTTACTTTGACTAAAAGAAATAGGATAACAAGATGCAAACACTTTACTAAACTTTCTTTCTAGTAAGGAGACTTTTTGTTTCTTTTGCAGCTATTATATTAGTAGAGATATAAGTAGCTTAAATCATATTATACCTTATTCATTGTTTAGTTTGGTTCTTTTATATAGTTTATTTCAAACCTTTTGAAAATATTTTGTAGTATGCTGTTGAGATAAGTGGAGAAATGGTACTTATTTTTATTTATTTCTTTAACTTCTATTTCGAAGCTAATAGTCATAGCACTTATACTTAAGATTGAAATAAAGATGCGTTAACATTAGGAGTAGTGACCACAATAACATGTTGTCTTTTCACATTAATAGCTTTAGTAATATCACTTATATTTTCTTTTATAGATTTGTATAAATCTTGGAAAAAAGTGAGATAAGAGAAAATGTAGTAGCAATAGAAGAATGAGTAGTTACAATAGCAAGATTTAATCAACTAAGATGACTCGAAACAAAAAGTGAACATGCATAACACAACAGTTATATAAAGTCATCGAGAAAATTCGGATATAATTTATTAGATTCACGAAAATATAGAAGAGAAAAAAGTGCCTAAACATCACAAAATATAGATAAAGAATAAAAAGTCAAGAAGTCACAAATCAAAGCATACTAACCAAAAATAAACTTGAAATTAACACTTAAACTATTTTCCTTGAACTTTATAATTTTTCTAAATTTTTTATAATAGAAACTATAAAATAAATTTCATATAAAAAATGTAGTTAATAATATCTCTTTCTTAGACTTAGTTTAAAATAGTGAAAGTGACTTGTATTAAGAATTTTGGCTATAAATAAATTAACATAGATATTTTATAATTATTTTATTTTTAATCTTAGTAACAAATTTAGTAAATAAACAAAGCTATTTTTAGATTTATTTTAGTAGCTTATTTATTTATACTTTTATTCTCAATTATTTATAATTATCATAACCAAAAGATATTTATAAATATGATGTTTTCAACTATTTTTCTATATAATTTTATATTTAGCTATTCTTTAATTTTCTCTTAGTTCTCTTTTATTAATCATGTAATTTTTCATCATTTCGTTCTTATAAATTTATTATTATCTTCCATAAAAAAGAATTGCACTCTCTGTACTAAAATTAAAACTGTATTGTTTCTTATTTTCTATGCTTCTTTTATAATTTTTTAGATATATTTACCCTATTTTTGTTTTAGGTTTTATTTGTATTTTAATTTTAGGTTTCACTCTTAGAAATAAATTTTTATTAGCGTATATAATTTAGTTATAGAGCGATCTATATTTAAGATATTTTATTTGATTAAAAGATATAAATTTATTTTATTGTCAAATGAATAGAAATGAATTGTCTTAGAGAGCGAACACTAATAATAATATCCTAAGGCTTTCTTTATAAATAAATATAAAAAATTTAACTTAATTTTATTATTTTTGATAAACAAAAATTATAGAGATTATTTATAATTAACAGACTATTAAAGATTAGATGCTATAAGCTTTAATAGTTAACACTATAAAAGTAACTATTAATAATTATTTAGATTTAAATTATTATTATTTTATTTTCACAAAAAAAGCAATATTTCTTATTAAATTTAATTTAAACTTAAAAGCTTCTATTAGATAGTAATAGATAAATAATTTAATTTAATATCTTAAAATTAATACCTATTTAATTGCAAATATCGTTAAACATATTTAGAATCTAACTATATATAAAATTAACAATTATTTTAAATTTTAAGGATATAAAATGATGAGTAAGTTAACTTAAAAATAAAATTCGTAAATAGCTTTAGTTTATTATTCTTCAAACCATAGTAGATTATTTATCTAATCAAATAGCATTTTACTAATTATTATCTTCACTTTTCTTAATATTTTCTATAAAAAAATATTTTTATTTATATCATAAAAAGTTTTAAGCTTATAATTCTCAAAGAAGCAAACATTAAATCTAAAAATCAAAATCAAATTATAAATATAATTTAAAGTAAATTCATAAATTAAGATTCAGCTCAGAAAGAAGAGAGTTTAAAATAAACTAAATTTTATTAATTCTATAAGATTTAAATAATAATTGAAGTTTATCCTAGTTAAATCTTAACCTTTAAAGAAATTCCTAAATAAAAGTTTTAAAAACTTTGTTGGCTTTATTTTATTTTAACCGAAATTAAAATTTTATTACTATATTACAATTATCTTTTTATATTTTCACGAGATAAATGAAAGAAGTCCAGTTTTAGAATAAAATAAATTATAAAATACTTATAAAAAATTCATTTTAGCTAGCCTTTATTGTGTATATATAATTAAGTAGAGTATAATGTTTAAAATAAATACCTACCTTAAAATAAAATTTATAAAATAAACTTAAATGAAGAAATCTCCGATTATTACCCTGTTTTTAATTTAGTTGCTTATTTTAAGTATTTCTTTTATTTTCCTTTTAACTACTTTATTTAATATTTTTTTAGTTGTAGTAAAGTTTTATATCTGATTCATTTATTTAGCTAATATAAGTATTAATTTTATAACTATAAAAGGGATTAATGAAAATTTAAGCTTTAACTTTCATTTAGATTTCAACTAAAATTGAATGACAAGATAGTAAAGTTTATCTCATTAAATTTAATAGCTAATATTTAATCTTTTTATTATAAAGATGTATTATCTATATTAAAGTCTAAACCTTAGGATCAATTATTTAAGTCACTTATAAATCTAACTGCTATTATTTATACACTTATTTGTTAATTGTTTTTATAAATTTAAATAGTTATTAAAAAAATGTTTAAAAGAGTTGTATCTTGAGAACCCTTAAAAAGTGCCTGATTTAGATTTGAATAGAATAATTTTAGAGGTAATTATATTAAAGGAATTATTTTTAGATAGAAAAGATAGATGTAAATAAATCTGGAAGTAATGGACTATTTTCAATAATATAAAAAAGAATTAATGAATAAATTAAGGAAGTTCATTATTATCTGAATTTTGTTTATTTGCGAACAACTCTCATATTTTATTTTTTCTTAATGATTACTTAAACTCATTTAAAAATAGAAGAGTGTATTGCATTTTTTAATTCAGAGCTTATTTTAAAGTGTGCACGGAAAGAGTTTATTACTTTATTTTATGATAAATTATTATATGATAAAAATATAATAAGTATTTATTGATTATGACCGAGTAGCTGTGATTGAATCCAGCTAATTGGATGATCCGCTATGTAATTAATTTAAATATATTAAACAAATTTTATTATCTAACTTAGCTTAGATAAGTTATTATAGATGATAATTTATGTCTATAATTTTAAAAATTTTAATTTGTTTCTCTTTCCTGATTTTTTCAAATTTATAAAAGGTAGTGATTAATAGTTAGTTATTTCACTTTTATCTATATTACAACTATAAACAATAAATTTAACTTAGTGAAGCAAATTTATTTGTAGACTGTAGATGATTTACTTAAATTTTATTGTTATTGTTGATTTTCCTATTTTTTTAAAGAAAATTTTTCTACATTTTTTTATTAATTTCCTACTGATTTCCTTTTATGATCTGACAATTATTTTAAAATAAATAAATATTTATTATTCTCTCCCATTTTCTATTTTTTATAGCAACTAACTTTGTACTATTAAAAACTGATATTATTTGAATTGTGATGACTAATAAATCAAATAGATTTAAAATATTATAATTTATTATTAATTTTTTGTACTTTCTAAGAGATTGATATTGCTCATTTAAATATGATTAAAAGACTAAATTTAAAATAATAATTAGATACTAAAGCATTTCCCATCTAATAAGAAGAAAAAAGATATTAAATATTCTTATAATCTTCTTAATTATCTCTCTTTTAAAACTAATAAGTTTATTTTATTTATTGACCATCTCTTCTTAACATTCCTTTTTTTAAACATTTTCATTTTATCGTTGAATGCTTTCCTAAAATTTTTGATTTGATAAATGTTTTAAAAAAAAATTTAAATTCATTTTTTGGACTTTGGAGTGAAAGGAAACCTAAACTTTTAAAAACAAAGTCCATATTAATATTATAGTAAGAAAATTTGATAAAGAAAAAAGATATTAATTGAAGATCTAAATCTGAATGATAATTTTAATTTGTATTGCTATCATAAAATATTTAGAAAAACTTTCTTTAAATAGTAATTCACAAAAAATCGCCTTTAAAATAAAGCACAAATAATAAATTAAAAAACGACGAATATCTTGATAAGAAATTTGTTAGATAAAAAATTGATTTAAAATTTTAGATAAATATAGATTGATATTTTGGAAGTAAAGAATAATAAATTCCAAAATTTATCAAATATAAAAAATTTTTAAGAAGTTAAGAAAATTTAAAGTCTATATATCTTATAAAATGAGGAATGAATAAATATAAATAGAAGATGATTTTATTTTAATTTATTGTTATATTAAATAAAAATTAGTTATAATTTATAAGAAATTTAAGTTATCCTAGCTTTCAAGCTAGAATTTATAAATAAATATATTAAATTTAATAATAGAGAATGATATATTATAACTATAAATAATTTAGTGCTTATTTAACTCTATAAGTCAAATTAAAAATATTTTTAACTATTTCAAAAAGATTTTATTTTGCAAAAGAAGGAATGAATTATCAATTAGTGATCAAGAATAAAAATAGAGAAATCATAAATCAAAGCATAATAGCCAAAAATAAACATGAAATGAATTCTTAAACTATTTTCCTTTAATTTTATAATCTTTCTTAAATTTTTATTATAGAAATTATAAAATAAATTTCATATAAAAGATGTAGTTATTAATATCTCTTTCTTAGATCCAGCTTAAAATTAGTAAAAGTAACTTATTTTAAGAAATTTTTGTCATAATTGTTTTATTAATATAGAGATTTTATAATTATTTTATTTTTAATCTAAGTTACAAACTTAGTAAATAAACAAAGCTATTTTTAATTTTCTTTTAGTAGCTTTCTTTATTTATACTTTTATTACTCAATTATTTATAATTAGCAAAACCAATTAAAATATTTATAAATGTGATGTTTTCATCTATTTTCTCTATAATTAAATATTTATCTATCCTTTAATTTTCTCTTAGTTCTCTTTTATTAATCATGTAATTTTTCATCATTTTATATTTATAAATTTATTATTAATTTTACTAAAATAGGATTACACTCTCTACACTAAAATTAAAACTGTACTGTTTCTTATTTTCTATGCTTCTTTTATAATTTTTAGATATAATTACCTTATTTTTGCTATAAGCTTTATTTGTATTTTTATTTTTAAGTTTCACTCTTAGAAATAACTTTTTATTAGAGTATAATACTTTAGTTATAGAGTGATTTATATTTAAGATATTTTATTTGATTAAAAGATATAAATTTATTTTATTGTCAAATGAATAGAAATAAATTGTCTTAGATAGCGAACATTAATAATAGCTTAT